>CAWUFW010016473.1:0-307661 GCA_963921515.1 Calotriton arnoldi
GTGCCACAAGCAAAAGTGTCCACTTTGAACAATTCCTTAAACAATTGCACAGCAGTGTAGAAGTTATCAAGGTACAAATGGTGGCCTCTGTTAAACAGTCCTCTAGCAAGATCCACACAATTTTCTCTGAAACTCCAAAAGTGGACGGACAACCAGGGGGTCAATAGTGGAATCCCTACCAGTGTACACACGCAAATTAAAAACATATCCTGTCCTACTCTCAGACAACATATACAGCTTAATTCCATAGCGTGCCCTCTTGCTAGGAATGTACTGCCTAAAAACCAAACGGCCCTTGAACAGGACCAAAGACTCATCAATAGATATTTCTTTCCCTGGAGTATAGATCTCTGAAAATCGATCTACAAAGTGATCAAGAACAGGCCGAATCTTAAAAAGAC
The DNA here is from genome assembly GCA_963921515.1 of Calotriton arnoldi. Lineage (NCBI taxonomy): Eukaryota > Metazoa > Chordata > Amphibia > Caudata > Salamandridae > Calotriton > Calotriton arnoldi. Next base: position 402 of record CAWUFW010016473.1, read on the forward strand.
GGTCAATCAATCAATCAATCAATCAATCAATCAATCAAGCATTTGTATAGCGCGCTACTCACCCGGAGGGTCTCAAGGCGCTTGGGGGAGGGGGGTCCGCTACTGTTCGAACAGCCAGGTCTTGAGTTGCTTCCTGAAGGAGAGGTGGTCTTGGGTAAGGCGGAGGTGGATGGGTAGGGAGTTCCACGTCTTGGCAGCCAGGTAGGAGAAGGATCTTCCTCCCGTTGTGGCTCTTCGGATGCGGGGACGGCGGCGAGGCGTGGTTGGTCGATCGTAGCTGGCGGGTGGGAGTGTAGAAAGGTCAGACGGTCGTTGAGGTATCTGGGGCCTTGGTTGTGGAGAGCTTTGTGTGCGTGGGTGAGGAGTCGGAACGTGATTCTCTTGCTGACGGGGAGCCAGTGCAGGTCTCTCAGGTGTCCGGCGATGTGGCTGTGTCGGGGGATGTCCAGGATGAGTCGAGCTGAGGCGTTCTGGATGCGTTGGAGTCTTTTTGAAGTTTGGCTGTGGTTCCGGCGTAGAGGAGTTGCCGTAGTCCAGTCGGCTGGTGACGAGGGCCTGGGTGACCGTCTTCCTGGTTTCGGTGGGGATCCACCGGAAGATCTTGCGCAGCATGCGTAGGATGTTGAAGCAAGACGAGGAGACGGCGTTGATTTGTCGGGTCATTGAGAGGAGGAGTCCAGGATGAAGCCCAGGTTGCGTGCGTGGTCCATTGGTTTGGGTGCGTTGCCCAGGGCAGGGGGCCACCAGGAGTCGTCCCAGGCGGAGGGTGATGATCCTAGGATGAGGACTTCCGTTTTATCTGAGTTCAGTTTCAGGCGGCTGTTCCTCATCCACTCGGCTACGTCCTTCATCCCTTCATGTAGGTTGGTTCTGGCGGTTGTGGGGTCGTTGGTGAGGAGAGGATCAGCTGGGTGTCGTCGGCGTAGGAGATGATGTTGAGGTTGTGTTGGCGTGCGATGGCTGCGAGGGGCTCATGTAGATGTTGAAGAGGGTGGGGCTGAGTGATGATCCTTGTGGTGCGCCGCAGATGACTTCGGTGGCCTCGGAACTGAACGGGGGAGGCGGACTCTCTGGGTTCTTCCGGCGAGGAAGGAGATGATCCACTCCAGTGCCTTCTCTTGGATTCCGCCGTTGTTCAGGCGTTGCACTAGGGTGCGGTGGCAGACTGTGTTGAACGCTGCGGAGAGGTCCAGGAGGATGAGGGCCGCTGTTTCCCCGTTGTCGAGCAGGGCTCGGATGTCGTCGGTAGCTGCGATGAGGGCGGTCTCGGTGCTGTGGTTGGCCCGGAAGCCGGACTGCGAGTGGTCGAGGATCCATTCGTCTCGAGGAAGGCGGCCAGTTGTCTGTTGACGGTCTTCTCGATGACTTTGGCAGGAAAAGGAAGGAGCGAGATGGGGCGGTAGTTTTTGAGGTTGGTGGGGTCTGCTGACGGTTTCTTCAGTAGGGCGCTGAGTTCGGCGTGCTTCCAGCTCTCTGGGAAGGTGGCGGTGATGAAGGAGGTGTTGATGATGTCCCGGAGGTGGGGTGCGATGACGGCGTCGGCCTTGTTGAAGACGTGGTGAGGGCAGGGGTCGGTTGGTGATCCGGAGTGGATGGAGTTCATCGTGCGGATAGTGTCTTCGGTGTTGATAGGGGTCCAGGCTCGGAGGGTGGAGGTGGGGGCGTTGGAGCGGTCGTAAGGTACGTCGGCTGTGTGCTGAAACTGTAGTGTATGTCTGCGATCTTGCTGTGGAAGAAGCGAGGCGAGCGAGTTGCAGAGGTCTTGCGAGGAGTGATGTCGTTGTTTCCGGCGCTGGGGTTCGAGAGTTCTTTGACGATGATGAAGAGTTCCTTGCTGTTGTGGGCGTTGTTGTCCAGTCGTTCCTTGAATGCGGTTTTCTTGGTGGTGTGGATCAGCTGGTGGTCTTTTCGGGTGGTGTGCTTGAGGGTGGTCATGTTGTCTGCAGTCGGGTCTCTGCGCCATGCTTTCTCGAGGGCCCGGCAGTTCTTCTTGGATATCTTGAGTTCGTCGGTGAACCAGGATGCTTTCTTGTTGCCGGGTCTGACTGGGGGTCTTCAATGGGGCGAGGTCGTCTGCGCAGTTGGTGATCCATCTTGTGAGGTTGCTGGCGGCTTGGTTGGGGTTCGTTGAGCTGGCGGGAGGGTTCTGGCTCAGGGATGTGGTGAGTTGGTCGGTGGTGATCTTGTTCCAGCTTCTGCGCGGAAACTGTTGCGGGTGGTGGTGCGTGGTGATCCTGCTGAAGCTGAAGTGGACGCAGCTGTGGTCTGTCCAGTGGAGTCCGGTGGTGTGGCTGAAGGAGATGTCCTTGCTGGAGGAGAAGACGGGGTCAAGCGTGTGGCCGGCGAGGTGTGTGGGGGTGGTCACCAGTTGCTTGAGTCCGAGGTTGGCAAGGTTGTCCAGCAGGGTGGTGGTGTTGCGATCGTTGTTGTTCTCTAGGTGGAAGTTGAGGTCCCCAAGGAGGATGTAGTCAGCCGAGGGGAGGCGTGCGGGCTGATGAGGTCGGCGATGTCTTCGCTGAATTGTGTGCGTGGTCCTGGGGGTCTGTAGATGAGGGTGCCTCGGAGGGTGGTCTTGGGGTCGGTGTGTATCTGGAAGTGCAGGTGTTCGCCGGCTGTGAAGGTGTCGTCGGAGTTGGTCGTGATGCGGATGGTGTTCTTGTGGACGATGGCGATGCCTCCTCCTGTCTGGTTTGCGCGGTCCCTTCGGGTGATCTTGTATCCGTCCGGGATGGCGATGGCGATGTCGGGCGCTGAGGAGCGTTCATCCATGTTTCCGTGAGGAAAGCGACGTCTGGTGATGTGGAGTCGAGCAGGTTCCAAAGTTCCACGGCGTGTCTGTGGACGGAGCGGGTGTTGAGCAGGAAGCACTTCAGGTGGTTGCTGCTGGTGCTCGGCTTGGCGGGTGTGGTGCAGGTCCGGAGGCAGGAGAACTTGCAGGATTGGCAGGCGAAGGGTCCGTGGGTGCGTCCTGGGGTGGCACGGTGGCAGCCGGGGATGCGGCCGGTGTTGAGTGCGTTGAGGGTGGCGGTGTCGTAAGTCCGGTGGGTGGGTTGGCTGCTGCGGGGGCCAGGGGTTTGGCACTGGGCGCGGTCCAGGCACGGACGGGCGCAGAGCGGGCTTGCCTTAGGCGCGCCTTCGGCACGCCAGCGGCGCGCCGCGCAGCGGCCGCCATTTATGGGGAGGTGGGAGGGAGGAGCAGCTGGGAGGCGGGAGGCAGGGGCAGCGAATGGGCAGTCAAGGGGCGGGGCCGCAGGGGACGCAGCGGCGGGAATGGCGAGAGGCAGCGAGGGGTACAGAAGGAAAAGTGGAGAGAAAGCGGACACAAATACGGGCACAATTCAAAATGGGGCAGCGAGGGGTACAGAAGGAAAAGGGAGAGAAAGCGGACACAAATACGGGCACAATTCAAAATGGGGCAGCGAGGGGTACAGAAGGAAAAGTGGAGAGAAGCGGACACAAATACGGGCACAATTCAAAATGGGGCAGCGAGGGTACAGAAGGAAAAGTGGAGAGAAAGCGGACACAAATACGGGCACAATTCAAAATGGGGCAGCGAGGGGTACAGAAGGAAAAGGAGAGAAAGCGGACACAAATACGGGCACAATTCAAAATGGGGCAGCGAGGGTACAGAAGGAAAAGTGGAGAAAGCGGACACAAATACGGGCACAATTCAAAATGGGGCAGCGAGGGGTACAGAAGGAAAAGTGGAGAGAAAGCGGACACAAATACGGGCACAATTCAAAATGGGGCAGCGAGGGGTACAGAAGGAAAAGGGGAGAGAAAGCGGACACAAATACGGGCACAATTCAAAATGGGGCAGCGAGGGGTACAGAAGGAAAAGGGAGAGAAAGCGGACACAAATACGGGCACAATTCAAAATGGGGCAGCGAGGGTACAGAAGGAAAAGGGGAGAGAAAGCGGACACAAATACGGGCACAATTCAAAATGGGGCAGCGAGGGTACAGAAGGAAAAGTGGAGAAAGCGGACACAAATACGGGCACAATTCAAAATGGGGCAGCGAGGGTACAGAAGGAAAAGGGAGAGAAAGCGGACACAAATAAGGGCACAATTCAAAATGGGGCAGCGAGGGTACAGAAGGAAAAGGGAGAGAAAGCGGACACAAATACGGGCACAATTCAAAATGGGGCAGCGAGGGTACAGAAGGAAAAGGGGAGAAAGCGGACACAAATACGGGCACAATTCAAAATGGGGCAGCGAGGGGTACAGAAGGAAAAGGGAGAGAAAGCGGACACAAATACGGGCACAATTCAAAATGGGGCAGCGAGGGGTACAGAAGGAAAAGTGGAGAGAAGCGGACACAAATACGGGCACAATTCAAAATGGGGCAGCGAGGGTACAGAAGGAAAAGGGAGAGAAAGCGGACACAAATACGGGCACAATTCAAAATGGGGCAGCGAGGGGTACAGAAGGAAAAGTGGAGAGAAAGCGGACACAAATACGGGCACAATTCAAAATGGGGCAGCGAGGGGTACAGAAGGAAAAGTGGAGAGAAAGCGGACACAAATACGGGCACAATTCAAAATGGGGCAGCGAGGGGTACAGAAGGAAAAGGGGAGAGAAAGCGGACACAAATACGGGCACAATTCAAAATGGGGCAGCGAGGGTACAGAAGGAAAAGTGGAGAGAAGCGGACACAAATACGGGCACAATTCAAAATGGGGCAGCGAGGGTACAGAAGGAAAAGTGGAGAGAAAGCGGACACAAATACGGGCACAATTCAAAATGGGGCAGCGAGGGGTACAGAAGGAAAAGGGAGAAAGCGGACACAAATACGGGCACAATTCAAAATGGGGCAGCGAGGGGTACAGAAGGAAAAGGGGAGAGAAGCGGACACAAATACGGGCACAATTCAAAATGGGGCAGCGAGGGTACAGAAGGAAAAGGGAGAGAAAGCGGACACAAATACGGGCACAATTCAAAATGGGGCAGCGAGGGTACAGAAGGAGAAGGGAGAGAAAGCGGACACAAATACGGGCACAATTCAAAATGGGGCAGCGAGGGTAGAGAAGGAAAAGTGGAGAGAAAGCGGACACAAATACGGGCACAATTCAAAATGGGGCAGCGAGGGTACAGAAGGAAAAGGGAGAGAAAGCGGACACAAATACGGGCACAATTCAAAATGGGGCAGCGAGGGGTACAGAAGGAAAAGGGAGAGAAAGCGGACACAAATACGGGCACAATTCAAAATGGGGCAGCGAGGGTACAGAAGGAAAAGTGGAGAGAAAGCGGACACAAATACGGGCACAATTCAAAATGGGGCAGCGAGGGGTACAGAAGGAAAAGGGGAGAGAAAGCGGACACAAATACGGGCACAATTCAAAATGGGGCAGCGAGGGTACAGAAGGAAAAGGGGAGAAAGCGGACACAAATACGGGCACAATTCAAAATGGGGCAGCGAGGGTACAGAAGGAAAAGTGGAGAAAGCGGACACAAATACGGGCACAATTCAAAATGGGGCAGCGAGGGGTACAGAAGGAAAAGGGAGAGAAAGCGGACACAAATACGGGCACAATTCAAAATGGGGCAGCGAGGGGTACAGAAGGAAAAGGGGAGAGAAAGCGGACACAAATACGGGCACAGTTCAAATGGGGGCAGCGGGGGCACAAAGGGAAAAGGGGAGACAAGCAAGCAATACGGGCACCGAGGCCACAAACGGAAGGGCGATCTTACCAGCAGCAGCAGCGGGCGGCCAGCACAGGCGGATCTGTGTGGTGGGGAGCGACCTACCTGGCAAGGTCAAGGGTCAGCTAGCGGTCACATTCAGGGTGATCTCGTGGCAACGCCAAACCATTATCAACAAAATGCAGCATCCGAAGCAAAAGTAAATACCGATCACGAGTCATAACTGCAGGAAATATGGCCGTTGCCATCAAGGGACTGGTAAACCAATATGAACCCATGGACGGCTTCCTTATCAAACCCATCAAAAAGTCAAACCCAAAAACTTCTTCATCTCTTCCAGATTTGTGGGACTCCACCGGGTAGCTCTAGAATGGGGCCTAAGTCTGGCACTGTTGTCCCTCAAAAACTGTTCAGCATACAAATTAGTCTGCTCAACAATCTCACCCAAAAATACATCATCCATAAACAACTGAAAATACTGTATAGGCAAATAATGTTCACAATCCACTCTACACCCTGCATAACCACTAAAGGCAGGCAACACCGGCTGCACCATGTTTGGATCAACCCAGAGTCCAGCACTTCCAGTAGGAAGCCTAGCAGCCCCAGGCTGCAATCCAGATGCCTCTTGCACCATCGGCACAGTAGTATCCTCCTCTAAATCAGGCACTTCATCTGCACTGAGAGTACCTTCATCATCCGATGATTCCATGTGGAGAGAAAACTCACTGCCTGAATCTTCCCCTCCCTCCTCTCCCTCAGACGCACTGTCAGTCTCATAATCCTGCTCAGAGGAAGATTCAAGAAGCAAACCAACCACCTGCTGAGCAGTAATTCTACGGCTAGCCATAATGCTTACTAATAAAGGTTACTTGTCAAACAAGTCAACAACAACAAACCCTTTGTAAAAAAGAAATAAACAAAATGTAGCTTTATCACAAAGACCTATATACTCCAACACTATACCACTCACGTGACAGAAGCAGCTAGACTCACCACCACCTACTCTGCACAGACACAGTAAGGATCAACAATATCCCACTAAAAAGAAGAAGAAAAAAATTACACATAAGACAATGCAAAACATCGCAAAGAATTTCATGCTCTGAACACTAACAAATATGCTGCCATTATGGCACCACTTACAAAAAAATACATTCATGCATGACAATAATACTCTTTTGGAGTACACACAACAAAAATATTTTTCTTACCAAATAAATGCAATTACGCAAAACTGCAGAACCACAACTGCCGAAACCGCAAACAGGAATCAAAAGCTTTACACTAGAATAAAAGGAGAAAAAAACATTACAATCACATATGCAAATAATGCACCAGTCCACACACAATCCACCAGCCAAGCTAAGGGGTAGGTGGGCCTAACAGTATAAATAAAATATTCACCCCCGTAAAGGGGAGCAACCCTTGCCCTTTTGGCCACTCCCCAACACAAAAATTAAAAAAACCTGGTGCCTAGTGGGCATTCCTGCTGCACGATCACATGATCGTGCAGCAGGAATCACTAAAGAGCATCGGGGAAAGGAAAACCCTTTCCTTTCCCTCGATGCCTCTTTTGATACAAACCCCCCTCCCCGAGCCAAACCTCACCTGATTTCCCCGACGCGCTGGAAGCAAATGGCTTCCAGCGCGTCGCAGAAAGGAAACCCTCAATGATGTCAGCGCGCTCGCGCGCTGGCGTCATTGATGGGCGAGGGAGGCAGGAAGCCCTTCCCCTGCCTCCCAAAAAAACCTAACGATCGGATTCCCACGGGGAGCGCCAGCGCTTCCCCGTGGGTGTCTTATGATGAGCTGGACTCGTCATGAGCACACGAGCACTGTGTGCCATGACGAGTCCAGCTAGTCATAACACCGAAGGGGATAAAGGGTCAGAGCAGGATCTCAGCGGCAGACGAGGAGAAGGAACCTCCTGGTCACAGGAACTACACGAGCATTGCGCTCGAGAAATTCAAGGATGCAAAGACCTCCATCAAGGATTACAGCTAACTTTTCAGGGTGTAAATGGAGAGAAGGCACATCTCCACGCTCACGAATTCTACACGAGAATTGCGCTCGAGAAAATGAAGGATGCAAAGACCTCCATCAAGGTTTACAGCTAACTTTTCACGTTGGAAATGGAGAGAAGGCACATCTGCCCTGCATATTTATCCACGAAGATGCCACCGTTTTGTGCAATACCTCTACTCAACTGGAGTACTTTCTACTGGCTAATCAGTAAGTGCTACCTCGTTGGGTAAATGTATAGTGCCTTTCCTACACTACAGCTGCGTAAAGGACCAGAAGAATTGTCTCCAGTGACCTGTGTGTCTGTAACTTTGCCACCGCGCCGAAAGCGCCGGGGTCCTTTGAGTAAGCTGTCCATCATAGTGGGGAAAGGGCGGGCAGACGTTGCATACCGCTAGTGTATGTGTGGCGGGGCCAAACGAGCGGGGCTTCTAGGCCCGTTCACATGCCTCTTGTTATAAAGGGTCAGAGCAGGATCTCAGCGGCAGACGAGGAGAAGGAACCTCCTGGTCACAGGAACTACACGAGCATTGCGCTCCAGAAATTCAAGGATGCAAAGACCTCCATCAAGGATTACAGCTAACTTTTCAGGGTGTAAATGGAGAGAAGGCACATCTCACGCTCACGAATTCTACACGAGAATTGCGCTCGAGAAAATGAAGGATGCAAAGACCTCCATCAAGGATTACAGCTAACTTTTCACGTTGGAAATGGAGAGAAGGCACATCTGCCCTGCATATTTATCCACGAAGATGCCACCGTTTTGTGCAATACCTCTACTCAACTGGAGTACTTTCTACTGGCTAATCAGTAAATGCTACCTCGTTGGGGAAATGTATAGTGCCTTTCCTACACTACAGCGGCGTAGATCACCCTCCCTCCCTCCCTCCCTCGTGGGCATTCCTGCTGCACGATCACATGATCGTGCAGCAGGAATGCTAAGAGGCATCGGGGAAAGGAAAACCCTTTCCTTTCCCTCGATGCCTCTTTTCGAATCAAACCCCCCTCCCGAGCCAAAACTCACCTTATTTCCCCGACGCGCTGGAAGCAAATGGCTTCCAGCTCGTCGGGAAAAGGAAACCCTCAATGATGTCAGCGCGCCTCGCGCGCTGGCGTCATTGATGGGGAGAGCAGGGGGGCAGAGGGAGGCAGGGGAAGTCCTTCCCCTGCCTTCCCCCAAAAACCCGACGATCGGATTCCCACTGGGGAGCGCCAGCGCTTCCCCGTGGGTGGTCTTATGACGAGCTGGACTCGTCATGAGCACTACGAGCACTGTGTGCCATGACGAGTCCAGCTCGTCACTACGTACCGAAGGGGTTAACTAGAGAGGACCATGAAGCTTCTTTCTGTTGGTGTAGGTGTGAGTTCCTTTAACTAGACAGGACCATGAGGCTTCTTTCTGTATGTGTAGGCGCGAGTGCCTTTAACTAGAGAGGACCATGAAGCTTCTTTCTGTTGGTGTAGGCGTGAGTTCCTTTAACTAGACAGGACTAACCCTGGGCGTAGTTTGCGTAGTAGCACTACACGTAGCTACGCGAAGTACACTTTGAATTACGCGTAGCTACGCAAGTTGCGTAGTGCCGTAGCTGTGTGCTTGTCTGCACTGTGCAATAATTACCAACCGCATCTTGCACAGTGCAAGTTAAGATAAAATAATTAGCTCTGTCTTTATATGCTAAAATGCATATAGTCATTTCACAAAAGTGAAAACGATAAATTAACAAGCAGTGAGAGAGGTGATGATTTTGGGATCCTCCCTAACCTAGGGAGAGAACCAAGCAGATGCCTTGAAAACAAAAAGCACATCTTGTTGAACGATTCGGTGGAGGTCCCATCCTCTTAGGACCACCCCAAGCACAGTTATTGGCAAAAATACAATCCCAACCAAAGGCCCTGCAAAGCATTATGGGACAAGATTAGCAGTGGGCAGTGAATATTATAGTACCAATATCAAAATAATTCTACAAAGAGCTGCAGTTCAACTAGTCGTTACTAGATGTCCCTCACCAGTCAAATGCAAAAGCATTGAAATTATTATTACATCAAGCTGCAGTTCCACTAGTCGTTACTAGATGTCCCTCACGAGTCAAATGCAAAAGCTTCATGAAAGGGTTTCAATGCTTTTGCATTTGACTCGTGAGGACATCTAGTAACGATTGGATGAACTGCAGCTCTTTGTAGAATTATTTTGATATTGGACACTATAATATTCACTGCCCACTGCTAATCTCGTCCCATAATGCTTTGCAGGCCTTTAGTTGGGATTGTATTTTTGCCCATAGCTGTGCTTGGGGTGGTCCTAGGAGGAAGGGACCACCACTGAATCATTCAGCATGATATGCTCTTTGTGTTCAAGGCATCTGCTAGTCCTCCCCTAGGTTAGGGGGCCCCAAAATCATCACCTCTCTCATTGCCTGATATTGTCATTCACAAAGTTCATTTTTGTGAATTGGTTATATGCTTTTTAGCATGTAAAATTGCTTTATCAAAGCATTTGTAGGTGTTGATCGTTTTGCTGCTATGCTACGTCAATTAGCACAGTTTTTGCACTGTGCTACGTGCAATTTGCGTAGTGCGTAGTAGGACAAACTACGCATGCTCCGTGAGTGTAGCGTAGTACTACGCCCATGGTTAGACAGGACCATGAGGCTTCTTTCTGTATGTGTAGGCGCAAGTGCCTTTAACTAGCCAGGAGCATGAAACTTCTTTCTGTTGGTGTAGGCGTGAGTTCCTTTAACTAGACAGGACCATGAGGCTTCTTTCTGTATGTGTAGGCGTGAGTGCCTTTAACTAGACAGGACCATGAGGCTTCTTTCTGTATGTGTAGGCGCAAGTGCCTTTAACTAGCCAGGAGCATGAAGCTTCTTTCTGTAGGTGAAGGCACGAGTCCCTTTAACTACACAGGACCATGAAGCTTCTTTCTGTTGGTGTAGGCGCGAGTTCCTTTAACTAGATAGGACCATGACGCTTCTTTCTGTTGGTGTAGGCGTGAGTTCCTTTAACTAGACAGGACCACGAGGCTTCTTTCTGTATGTGTAGGCGCAAGTGCCTTTAACTAGCCAGGAGCATGAAGCTTCTTTCTGTAGGTGAAGGCACGAGTCCCTTTAACTAGACAGGACCATGAAGCTTCTTTCTGTATGTGTAGGCGCGAGTGCCTTTAACTAGACAGGACAAGGAAGCTTCTTTCTGTTGGTGTAGGCGCGAGTTCCTTTAACTAGATAGGACCATGACGCTTCTTTCTGTTGGTGTAGGCGTGAGTTTCTTTAACTAGACAGGACCACGAGGCTTCTTTCTGTATGTGTAGGCGCAAGTGCCTTTAACTAGCCAGGAGCATGAAGCTTCTTTCTGTAGGTGAAGGCACGAGTCCCTTTAACTAGACAGGACCATGAAGCTTCTTTCTGTATGTGTGGCGCGAGTGCCTTTAACTAGACAGGACAAGGAAGCTTCTTTCTGTTGGTGTAGGCGTGAGTTTCTTTAACTAGACAGGACCATGACGCTTCTTTCTGTTGGTGTAGGCGTGAGTTTCTTTAACTAGACAGGACCATGACGCTTCTTTCTGTATGTGTAGGCGCGAGTTCCTTTAACTAGATAGGACCATGACGCTTCTTTCTGTTGGTGTAGGCGTGAGTTTCTTTAACTAGACAGGACCATGACGCTTCTTTCTGTTGGTGTAGGCGTGAGTTTCTTTAACTAGATAGGACCATGACGCTTCTTTCTGTTGGTGTAGGCGCGAGTTCCTTTAACTAGATAGGACCATGACGCTTCTTTCTGTTGGTGTAGGCGTGAGTTTCTTTAACTAGATAGGACCATGACGCTTCTTTCTGTTGGTGTAGGCGCGAGTGCCTTTAACTAGACAGAACTATGAAGCTTCTTTCTGTATGTGTAGGCGCGAGTGCCTTTAACTAGACAGGGCCATGAGGATTCTTTCTGTATGTGTAGGCGCGAGTGCCTTTAACTAGACAGGACCATGACGCTTCTTTCTGTTGGTGTAGGCGTGAGTTTCTTTAACTAGATAGGACCATGACGCTTCTTTCTGTTGGTGTAGGCGCGAGTTCCTTTAACTAGATAGGACCATGACGCTTCTTTCTGTTGGTGTAGGCGGGAGTTTCTTTAACTAGACAGGACCATGAGGCTTCTTTCTGTATGTGTAGGCGCGAGTGCCTTTAACTAGACAGGACAATGATGCTTCTTTCTGTATGTGTAGGCGCGAGTGCCTTTAACTAGACAGGACCATGAGGCTTCTTTCTGTATGTGTAGGCGCGAGTGCCTTTAACTAGCCAGGAGCATGAAGCTTCTTTCTGTTTGTGTAGGCGCGAGTGCCTTTAACTAGACAGGAGCATAAAGCTTCTTTAAGTATGTGTAGGCGCGAGCGCCTTTAACTAGACTGGACCACGAGGCTTCTTTCTGTATGTGTAGGCGCGAGTGCCTTTAATTAGACAGGACCATGAAGCTTCTTTCTGTATGTGTAGGCGCGAGCGCCTTTAACTAGACTGGACCACGAGGCTTCTTTCTGTATGTGTAGGCGCGAGTGCCTTTAATTAGACAGGACCATGAAGCTTCTTTCTGTATGTGTAGACGCGAGTGCCTTTAACTAGACAGGACCATTAAGCTTCTTTCTGTATGTGTAGGCGCGAGTGCCTTTAATTAGACAGGACCATTAAGCTTCTTTCTGTATGTGTAGGCGCGAGTGCCTTTAACTAGACAGGACCACGAGGCTTCTTTCTGTATGTGTAGGCGCGAGTGCCTTTAATTAGACAGGACCATGAGGCTTCTTTCTGTATGTGTAGGCGCGAGTGCCTTTAATTAGACAGGACCATGAGGCTTCTTTCTGTATGTGTAGGCGCAAGTGCCTTTAATTAGAACAGGACCATGAGGCTTCTTTCTGTATGTGTAGGCGCGAGTGCCTTTAATTAGACAGGACCATGAGGCTTCTTTCTGTATGTAAAGGCGCGAGTGCCTTTAACTAGACAGGACCATGACGCTTCTTTCTGTTGGTGTAGGCGCGAGTGCCTTTAACTAGACAGGGCCATGAGGCTTCTTTCTGTATGTGTAGGCGCGAGTGCCTTTAACTAGACAGGACCATGAGGCTTCTTTCTGTATGTGTAGGCGCGAGTGCCTTTAACTAGACAGGAGCATGAAGCTTCTTTCTGTATGTGTAGGCGCGAGTTCCTTTAACTAGACAGGACCTTGAGGCTTCTTTCTGTTGGTGTAGGCGCCAGTGCCTTTAACTAGACAGGACTAAGAAGCTTCTTTCTGTATGTGTAGGCGCAAGTTCCTTTAACTAGACAAGACCATGAGGCTTCTTTCTGTTGGTGTAGGCGCGAGTGCCTTTAACTAGACAGGACCATGAAGCTTCTTTCTGTATGTGTAGGCACGAGTGCCTTTAACTAGACAGGACCATGACGCTTCTTTCTGTTGGTGTAGGCGCGAGTGCCTTTAACTAGACAGGACCATGACGCTTCTTTCTGTATGTGTAAGTGCGAGTGCCTTTAACTAGACAGGACCATGAAGCTTCTTTCTGTATGTGTAGGCGCGAGTGCCTTTAACTAGACAGGACCATGAGGCTTCTTTCTGTATGTGTAGGCGCGAGCGCCTTTAATTAGACAGGACCATGAAGCTTCTTTCTGTGTGTGTAGGCGCGAGTGCCTTTAACTAGACAGGACCATGAGGCTTCTTTCTGTATGTGTAGGCGCGAGTGCCTTTAATTAGACAGGACCATGAGGCTTCTTTCTGTATGTGTAGGCGCGAGTGCCTTTAACTAGACAGGACCATGAGGCTTCTTTCTGTATGTGTAGACGCAAGTGCCTTTAACTAGACAGGACAATGAAGCTTCTTTCTGAATGTGTAGGTGCGAGTGCCTTTAACTAGACAGGACCATGAGGCTTCTTTCTGTATGTGTAGGCGCGAGTGCCTTTAACTAGACAGGACCATGAGGCTTCTTTCTGTATGTGTAGGCGCGAGTGCCTTTAACTAGACAGGACAATGAAGCTTCTTTCTGTATGTGTAGGCGCGAGTGCCTTTAACTAGACAGGACCATGAGGCTTCTTTCTGTATGTGTAGGCGCGAGTGCCTTTAACTAGACAGGACAATGAAGCTTCTCTCTGTATGTGTAGGCGCGAGTGCCTTTAACTAGACAGGACCATGAGGCTTCTCTCTGTATGTGTAGGCGCGAGTGCCTTTAACTAGACAGGACAATGAAGCTTCTCTCTGTATGTGTAGGCGCGAGTGCCTTTAACTAGACAGGACAATGAAGCTTCTCTCTGTATGTGTAGGCGCAAGTGCCTTTAACTAGACAGGACAATGAAGCTTCTCTCTGTATGTGTAGGCGCGAGTGCCTTTAACTAGACAGGACAATGAAGCTTCTCTCTGTATGTGTAGGCGCGAGTGACTTTAACTAGACAGGACCACGAGGCTTCTTTCTGTATGTGTAGGCGCGAGTGCCTTTAACTAGACAGGACCATGACGCTTCTTTCTGTATGTGTAGGCGCGAGTGCCTTTAACTAGACAGGACAATGAAGCTTCTTTCTGTATGTGTAGGCGCGAGTGCCTTTAACTAGACAGGACCATGAGGCTTCTTTCTGTATGTGTAGGCGCGAGTGCCTTTAACTAGACAGGACCATGAGGCTTCTTTCTGTATGTGTAGGCGCGAGTGACTTTAACTAGACAGGACCACGAGGCTTCTTTCTGTATGTGTAGGCGCGAGTGCCTTTAACTAGACAGGACCATGAGGCTTCTTTCTGTATGTGTAGGCGCGAGTGCCTTTAACTAGACAGGACAATGAAGCTTCTTTCTGTATGTGTAGGCGCGAGTGCCTTTAACTAGACAGGACCATGAGGCTTCTCTCTGTATGTGTAGGCGCGAGTGCCTTTAACTAGACAGGACAATGAAGCTTCTCTCTGTATGTGTAGGCGTGAGTGCCTTTAACTAGACAGGACCATGAGGCTTCTCTCTGTATGTGTAGGCGCGAGTGCCTTTAACTAGACAGGACCATGACGCTTCTTTCTGTATGTGTAGGCGCGAGTGCCTTTAACTAGACAGGACAATGAAGCTTCTTTCTGTATGTGTAGGCGCGAGTGCCTTTAACTAGACAGGAGCATTAGGCTTCTTTCTGTTTGTGTAGGCGCGAGTGCCTTTAACTAGACAGGAGCATAAAGCTTCTTTCTGTATGTGTAGGCGCGAGCGCCTTTAACTAGACTGGACCACGAGGCTTCTTTCTGTATGTGTAGGCGCGAGTGCCTTTAATTAGACAGGACCATGAAGCTTCTTTCTGTATGTGTAGGCGCGAGCGCCTTTAACTAGACTGGACCACGAGGCTTCTTTCTGTATGTGTAGGCGCGAGTGCCTTTAATTAGACAGGACCATGAAGCTTCTTTCTGTATGTGTAGACGCGAGTGCCTTTAACTAGACAGGACCATTAAGCTTCTTTCTGTATGTGTAGGCGCGAGTGCCTTTAATTAGACAGGACCATTAAGCTTCTTTCTGTATGTGTAGGCGCGAGTGCCTTTAACTAGACAGGACCACGAGGCTTCTTTCTGTATGTGTAGGCGCGAGTGCCTTTAATTAGACAGGACCATGAGGCTTCTTTCTGTATGTGTAGGCGCGAGTGCCTTTAATTAGACAGGACCATGAGGCTTCTTTCTGTATGTGTAGGCGCAAGTGCCTTTAATTAGACAGGACCATGAGGCTTCTTTCTGTATGTGTAGGCGCGAGTGCCTTTAATTAGACAGGACCATGACGCTTCTTTCTGTATGTAAAGGCGCGAGTGCCTTTAACTAGACAGGACCATGACGCTTCTTTCTGTTGGTGTAGGCGCGAGTGCCTTTAACTAGACAGGGCCATGAGGCTTCTTTCTGTATGTGTAGGCGCGAGTGCCTTTAACTAGACAGGACCATGAGGCTTCTTTCTGTATGTGTAGGTGCGAGTGCCTTTAACTAGACAGGAGCATGAAGCTTCTTTCTGTATGTGTAGGCGCGAGTTCCTTTAACTAGACAGGACCTTGAGGCTTCCTTCTGTTGGTGTAGGCGCCAGTGCCTTTAACTAGACAGGACTAAGAAGCTTCTTTCTGTATGTGTAGGCGCGAGTTCCTTTAATTAGACAAGACCATGAGGCTTCTTTCTGTTGGTGTAGGCGCGAGTGCCTTTAACTAGACAGGACCATGAAGCTTCTTTCTGTATGTGTAGGCGCGAGTGCCTTTAACTAGACAGGACCATGACGCTTCTTTCTGTTGGTGTAGGCGCGAGTGCCTTTAACTAGACAGGACCATGACGCTTCTTTCTGTATGTGTAAGTGCGAGTGCCTTTAACTAGACAGGACCATGAAGCTTCTTTCTGTATGTGTAGGCGCGAGTGCCTTTAACTAGACAGGACCATGAGGCTTCTTTCTGTATGTGTAGGCGCGAGCGCCTTTAATTAGACAGGACCATGAAGCTTCTTTCTGTGTGTGTAGGCGCGAGTGCCTTTAACTAGACAGGACCATGAGGCTTCTTTCTGTATGTGTAGGCGCGAGTGCCTTTAATTAGACAGGACCATGAGGCTTCTTTCTGTATGTGTAGGCGCGAGTGCCTTTAACTAGACAGGACCATGAGGCTTCTTCGTGTATGTGTAGACGCGAGTGCCTTTAACTAGACAGGACAATGAAGCTTCTTTCTGAATGTGTAGGTGCGAGTGCCTTTAACTAGACAGGACCATGAGGCTTCTTTCTGTATGTGTAGGCGCGAGTGCCTTTAACTAGACAGGACCATGAGGCTTCTTTCTGTATGTGTAGGCGCGAGTGCCTTTAACTAGACAGGACAATGAAGCTTCTTTCTGTATGTGTAGGCGCGAGTGCCTTTAACTAGACAGGACAATGAAGCTTCTCTCTGTATGTGTAGGCGCGAGTGCCTTTAACTAGACAGGACCATGAGGCTTCTCTCTGTATGTGTAGGCGCGAGTGCCTTTAACTAGACAGGACAATGAAGCTTCTCTCTGTATGTGTAGGCGCGAGTGCCTTTAACTAGACAGGACCATGAGGCTTCTCTCTGTATGTGTAGGCGCGAGTGCCTTTAACTAGACAGGACAATGAAGCTTCTCTCTGTATGTGTAGGCGCGAGTGCCTTTAACTAGACAGGACAATGAAGCTTCTCTCTGTATGTGTAGGCGCGAGTGACTTTAACTAGACAGGACCACGAGGCTTCTTTCTGTATGTGTGGCGCGAGTGCCTTTAACTAGACAGGACCATGACGCTTCTTTCTGTATGTGTAGGCGCGAGTGCCTTTAACTAGACAGGACAATGAAGCTTCTTTCTGTATGTGTAGGCGCGAGTGCCTTTAACTAGACAGGACCATGAGGCTTCTTTCTGTATGTGTAGGCGCGAGTGCCTTTAACTAGACAGGACCATGAGGCTTCTTTCTGTATGTGTAGGCGCGAGTGACTTTAACTAGACAGGACCACGAGGCTTCTTTCTGTATGTGTAGGCGCGAGTGCCTTTAACTAGACAGGACCATGAGGCTTCTTTCTGTATGTGTAGGCGCGAGTGCCTTTAACTAGACAGGACCATGAGGCTTCTTTCTGTATGTGTAGGCGCGAGTGCCTTTAACTAGACAGGACAATGAAGCTTCTTTCTGTATGTGTAGGCGCGAGTGCCTTTAACTAGACAGGACCATGAGGCTTCTCTCTGTATGTGTAGGCGCGAGTGCCTTTAACTAGACAGGACAATGAAGCTTCTCTCTGTATGTGTAGGCGCGAGTGCCTTTAACTAGACAGGACCATGAGGCTTCTCTCTGTATGTGTAGGCGCGAGTGCCTTTAACTAGACAGGACCATGACGCTTCTTTCTGTATGTGTAGGCGCGAGTGCCTTTAACTAGACAGGACAATGAAGCTTCTTTCTGTATGTGTAGGCGCGAGTGCCTTTAACTAGACAGGAGCATGAGGCTTCTTTCTGTATGTGTAGGCGCGAGTGCCTTTAACTAGACAGGACTATGAAGCTTCTTTCTGTATGTGTAGGCACGAGTGCCTTTATCTAGACTGGAGCATGAGGCTTCTTTCTGTTGGTGTAGGCGTGAGTTTCTTTAACTAGACAGGACCATGAGGCTTCTTTCTGTATGTGTAGGCACGAGTGCCTTTAACTAGACAGGAGCATGAGGCTTCTTTCTATTGCTGTAGGCACGAGTTCCTTTAACTAGTTAGGACCATGGCGCTTCTTTCTGTTGGTGTAGGCGTGAGTTTCTTTAACTAGACAGGACCATGAGGCTTCTTTCTGTATGTGTAGGCGCGAGTGCCTTTAACTAGGTAGGACCATGAAGCTTCTTTCTGTATGTGTAGGCGCGAGTGCCTTTAACTAGACAGGACCATGAGGCTTCTTTCTGTATGTGTAGGCGCGAGTGCCTTTAACTAGACAGGACAATGAAGCTTCTTTCTGTATGTGTAGGCGCGAGTGCCTTTAACTAGACAGGACAATGAGGCTTCTTTCTGTATGTGTAGGCGCGAGTGCCTTTAACTAGACAGGACCATGAGGCTTCTTTCTGTATGTGTAGGCGCGAGTGCCTTTAACTAGACAGGACAATGAAGCTTCTTTCTGTATGTGTAGGCGCGAGTGCCTTTAACTAGACAGGACAATGAAGCTTCTTTCTGTATGTGTAGGCGCGAGTGCCTTTAACTAGCCAGGAGCATGAAGCTTCTTTCTGTTGGTGTAGGCGCGAGTGCCTTTAACTAGACAGGAGCATAAAGCTTCTTTCTGTATCTGTAGGCGCGAGCGCCTTTAACTAGACTGGACCACGAGGCTTCTTTCTGTATGTGTAGGCGCGAGTGCCTTTAATTAGACAGGACCATGAAGCTTCTTTCTGTATGTGTAGGCGCGAGCGCCTTTAACTAGACTGGACCACGAGGCTTCTTTCTGTATGTGTAGGCGCGAGTGCCTTTAATTAGACAGGACCATGAAGCTTCTTTCTGTATGTGTAGGCGCGCGTGACTTTAACTAGACAGGACCAGGAGGCTTCTTTCTGTATGTGTAGGCGCGAGTGCCTTTAATTAGACAGGACCATGAGGCTTCTTTCTGTATGTGTAGGCGCGAGTGCCTTTAATTAGACAGGACCATGAGGCTTCTTTCTGTATGTAAAGGCGCGAGTGCCTTTAACTAGACAGGACCATGGCGCTTCTTTCTGTTGGTGTAGGCGCGAGTGCCTTTAACTAGACAGGGCCATGAGGCTTCTTTCTCTATGTGTAGGCGCGAGTGCCTTTAACTAGACAGGACTAAGAAGCTTCTTTCTGTATGTGTAGGCGCAAGTTCCTTTAACTAGACAAGACCATGAGGCTTCTTTCTGTTGGCGTAGGCGCGAGTGCCTTTAACTAGACAGGACCATGAAGCTTCTTTCTGTATGTGTAGGCACGAGTGCCTTTAACTAGACAGGACCATGACGCTTCTTTCTGTTGGTGTAGGCGCGAGTGCCTTTAACTAGACAGGACCATGACGCTTCTTTCTGTATGTGTAAGTGCGAGTGCCTTTAACTAGACAGGACCATGAAGCTTCTTTCTGTATGTGTAGGCGCGAGTGCCTTTAACTAGACAGGACCATGAGGCTTCTTTCTGTATGTGTAGGCGCGAGCGCCTTTAATTAGACAGGACCATGAAGCTTCTTTCTGTGTGTGTAGGCGCGAGTGCCTTTAACTAGACAGGACCATGAGGCTTCTTTCTGTATGTGTAGGCGCGAGTGCCTTTAATTAGACAGGACCATGAGGCTTCTTTCTGTATGTGTAGGCGCGAGTGCCTTTAACTAGACAGGACCATGAGGCTTCTTTCTGTATGTGTAGACGCGAGTGCCTTTAACTAGACAGGACAATGAAGCTTCTTTCTGAATGTGTAGGTGCGAGTGCCTTTAACTAGACAGGACCATGAGGCTTCTTTCTGTATGTGTAGGCGCGAGTGCCTTTAACTAGACAGGACCATGAGGCTTCTTTCTGTATGTGTAGGCGCGAGTGCCTTTAACTAGACAGGACAATGAAGCTTCTTTCTGTATGTGTAGGCGCGAGTGCCTTTAACTAGACAGGACCATGAGGCTTCTTTCTGTATGTGTAGGCGCGAGTGCCTTTAACTAGACAGGACAATGAAGCTTCTCTCTGTATGTGTAGGCGCGAGTGCCTTTAACTAGACAGGACCATGAGGCTTCTCTCTGTATGTGTAGGCGCGAGTGCCTTTAACTAGACAGGACAATGAAGCTTCTCTCTGTATGTGTAGGCGCGAGTGCCTTTAACTAGACAGGACCATGAGGCTTCTCTCTGTATGTGTAGGCGCGAGTGCCTTTAACTAGACAGGACAATGAAGCTTCTCTCTGTATGTGTAGGCGCAAGTGCCTTTAACTAGACAGGACAATGAAGCTTTTCTCTGTATGTGTAGGCGCGAGTGACTTTAACTAGACAGGACCACGAGGCTTCTTTCTGTATGTGTAGGCGCGAGTGCCTTTAACTAGACAGGACCATGACGCTTCTTTCTGTATGTGTAGGCGCGAGTGCCTTTAACTAGACAGGACAATGAAGCTTCTTTCTGTATGTGTAGGCGCGAGTGCCTTTAACTAGACAGGACCATGAGGCTTCTTTCTGTATGTGTAGGCGCGAGTGCCTTTAACTAGACAGGACCATGAGGCTTCTTTCTGTATGTGTAGGCGCGAGAGACTTTAACTAGACAGGACCACGAGGCTTCTTTCTGTATGTGTAGGCGCGAGTGCCTTTAACTAGACAGGACCATGAGGCTTCTTTCTGTATGTGTAGGCGCGAGTGCCTTTAACTAGACAGGACCATGAGGCTTCTTTCTGTATGTGTAGGCGCGAGTGCCTTTAACTAGACAGGACAATGAAGCTTCTTTCTGTATGTGTAGGCGCGAGTGCCTTTAACTAGACAGGACCATGAGGCTTCTCTCTGTATGTGTAGGCGCGAGTGCCTTTAACTAGACAGGACAATGAAGCTTCTCTCTGTATGTGTAGGCGCGAGTGCCTTTAACTAGACAGGACCATGAGGCTTCTCTCTGTATGTGTAGGCGCGAGTGCCTTTAACTAGACAGGACCATGACGCTTCTTTCTGTATGTGTAGGCGCGAGTGCCTTTAACTAGACAGGACAATGAAGCTTCTTTCTGTATGTGTAGGCGCGAGTGCCTTTAACTAGACAGGAGCATGAGGCTTCTTTCTGTATGTGTAGGCGCGAGTGCCTTTAACTAGACAGGACTATGAAGCTTCTTTCTGTATGTGTAGGCACGAGTGCCTTTATCTAGACAGGAGCATGAGGCTTCTTTCTGTTGGTGTAGGCGTGAGTTTCTTTAACTAGACAGGACCATGAGGCTTCTTTCTGTATTTGTAGGCACGAGTGCCTTTAACTAGACAGGAGCATGAGGCTTCTTTCTATTGCTGTAGGCACGAGTTCCTTTAACTAGTTAGGACCATGACGCTTCTTTCTGTTGGTGTAGGCGTGAGTTTCTTTAACTAGACAGGACCATGAGGCTTCTTTCTGTATGTGTAGGCGCGAGTGACTTTAACTAGGTAGGACCATGAAGCTTCTTTCTGTATGTGTAGGCGCGAGTGCCTTTAACTAGACAGGACCATGAGGCTTCTTTCTGTATGTGTAGGCGCGAGTGCCTTTAACTAGACAGGACAATGAAGCTTCTTTCTGTATGTGTAGGCGCGAGTGCCTTTAACTAGACAGGACAATGAGGCTTCTTTCTGTATGTGTAGGCGCGAGTGCCTTTAACTAGACAGGACCATGAGGCTTCTTTCTGTATGTGTAGGCGCGAGTGCCTTTAACTAGACAGGACAATGAAGCTTCTTTCTGTATGTGTAGGCGCGAGTGCCTTTAACTAGACAGGACAATGAAGCTTCTTTCTGTATGTGTAGGCGCGAGTGCCTTTAACTAGCCAGGAGCATGAAGCTTCTTTCTGTTGGTGTAGGCGCGAGTGCCTTTAACTAGACAGGAGCATAAAGCTTCTTTCTGTATCTGTAGGCGCGAGCGCCTTTAACTAGACTGGACCACGAGGCTTCTTTCTGTATGTGTAGGCGCGAGCGCCTTTAACTAGACTGGACCACGAGGCTTCTTTCTGTATGTGTAGGCGCGAGTGCCTTTAATTAGAGAGGACCATGAAGCTTCTTTCTGTATGTGTAGGCGCGTGTGACTTTAACTAGACAGGACCATGAGGTTTCTTTCTGTATGTGTAGGCGCGAGTGCCTTTAATTAGACAGGACCATGAGGCTTCTTTCTGTATGTGTAGGCGCGAGTGCCTTTAATTAGACAGGACCATGAGGCTTCTTTCTGTATGTAAAGGCGCGAGTGCCTTTAACTAGACAGGACCATGACGCTTCTTTCTGTATGTGTAGGCGCCAGTGCCTTTAACTAGCCAGGACCATGAGGCTTCTTTCTGTATGTGTAGGCGCGAGTTCCTTTAACTAGACAGGAGCATGAAGCTTCTTTCTGTATGTGTAGGCGCGAGTTCCTTTAACTAGACAGGACCTTGAGGCTTCTTTCTGTTGGTGTAGGCGCCAGTGCCTTTAACTAGACAGGACCATGAAGCTTCTTTCTGTATGTGTAGGCACGAGTGCCTTTAACTAGACAGGACCATGACGCTTCTTTCTGTTGGTGTAGGCGCGAGTGCCTTTAACTAGACAGGACCATGACGCTTCTTTCTGTATGTGTAAGTGCGAGTGCCTTTAACTAGACAGGACCATGAAGCTTCTTTCTGTATGTGTGGCGCGAGTGCCTTTAACTAGACAGGACCATGAGGCTTCTTTCTGTATGTGTAGGCGCGGCGCCTTTAATTAGACAGGACCATGAAGCTTCTTTCTGTGTGTGTAGGCGCGAGTGCCTTTAACTAGACAGGACCATGAGGCTTCTTTCTGTATGTAAAGGCGCGAGTGCCTTTAACTAGACAGGACCATGAGGCTTCTTTCTGTATGTGTAGGCGCGAGTGCCTTTAACTAGACAGGACCATGAGGCTTCTTTCTGTATGTGTAGGCGCGAGTGCCTTTAATTAGACAGGACCATGAGGCTTCTTTCTGTATGTGTAGGCGCGAGTGCCTTTAACTAGACAGGACAATGAAGCTTCTTTCTGAATGTGTAGGTGCGAGTGCCTTTAACTAGACAGGACCATGAGGCTTCTTTCTGTATGTGTAGGCGCGAGTGCCTTTAACTAGACAGGACCATGAGGCTTCTTTCTGTATGTGTAGGCGCGAGTGCCTTTAACTAGACAGGACAATGAAGCTTCTTTCTGTATGTGTAGGCGCGAGTGCCTTTAACTAGACAGGACCATGAGGCTTCTTTCTGTATGTGTAGGCGCGAGTGCCTTTAACTAGACAGGACAATGAAGCTTCTCTCTGTATGTGTAGGCGCGAGTGCCTTTAACTAGACAGGACCATGAGGCTTCTCTCTGTATGTGTAGGCGCGAGTGCCTTTAACTAGACAGGACAATGAAGCTTCTCTCTGTATGTGTAGGCGCAAGTGCCTTTAACTAGACAGGACCATGAGGCTTCTCTCTGTATGTGTAGGCGCGAGTGCCTTTAACTAGACAGGACAATGAAGCTTCTCTCTGTATGTGTAGGCGCGAGTGCCTTTAACTAGACAGGACCATGAGGCTTCTCTCTGTATGTGTAGGCGCGAGTGCCTTTAACTAGACAGGACAATGAAGCTTCTCTCTGTATGTGTAGGCGCAAGTGCCTTTAACTAGACAGGACAATGAAGCTTCTCTCTGTATGTGTAGGCGCAAGTGCCTTTAACTAGACAGGACCATGAGGCTTCTTTCTGTATGTGTAGGCGCGAGTGACTTTAACTAGACAGGACCACGAGGCTTCTTTCTGTATGTGTAGGCGCGAGTGCCTTTAACTAGACAGGACCATGAGGCTTCTTTCTGTATGTGTAGGCGCGAGTGCCTTTAACTAGACAGGACCATGAGGCTTCTTTCTGTATGTGTAGGCGCGAGTGCCTTTAACTAGACAGGACAATGAAGCTTCTTTCTGTATGTGTAGGCGCGAGTGCCTTTAACTAGACAGGACCATGAGGCTTCTCTCTGTATGTGTAGGCGCGAGTGCCTTTAACTAGACAGGACAATGAAGCTTCTCTCTGTATGTGTAGGCGCGAGTGCCTTTAACTAGACAGGACCATGAGGCTTCTCTCTGTATGTGTAGGCGCGAGTGCCTTTAACTAGACAGGACCATGACGCTTCTTTCTGTATGTGTAGGCGCGAGTGCCTTTAACTAGACAGGACAATGAAGCTTCTTTCTGTATGTGTAGGCGCGAGTGCCTTTAACTAGACAGGAGCATGAGGCTTCTTTCTGTATGTGTAGGCGCGAGTGCCTTTAACTAGACAGGACTATGAAGCTTCTTTCTGTATGTGTAGGCACGAGTGCCTTTATCTAGACTGGAGCATGAGGCTTCTTTCTGTTGGTGTAGGCGTGAGTTTCTTTAACTAGACAGGACCATGAGGCTTCTTTCTGTATGTGTAGGCACGAGTGCCTTTAACTAGACAGGAGCATGAGGCTTCTTTCTATTGCTGTAGGCACGAGTTCCTTTAACTAGTTAGGACCATGACGCTTCTTTCTGTTGGTGTAGGCGTGAGTTTCTTTAACTAGACAGGACCATGAGGCTTCTTTCTGTATGTGTAGGCGCGAGTGCCTTTAACTAGGTAGGACCATGAAGCTTCTTTCTGTATGTGTAGGCGCGAGTGCCTTTAACTAGACAGGACCATGAGGCTTCTTTCTGTATGTGTAGGCGCGAGTGCCTTTAACTAGACAGGACAATGAAGCTTCTTTCTGTATGTGTAGGCGCGAGTGCCTTTAACTAGACAGGACAATGAGGCTTCTTTCTGTATGTGTAGGCGCGAGTGCCTTTAACTAGACAGGACCATGAGGCTTCTTTCTGTATGTGTAGGCGCGAGTGCCTTTAACTAGACAGGACAATGAAGCTTCTTTCTGTATGTGTAGGCGCGAGTGCCTTTAACTAGACAGGACAATGAAGCTTCTTTCTGTATGTGTAGGCGCGAGTGCCTTTAACTAGCCAGGAGCATGAAGCTTCTTTCTGTTGGTGTAGGCGCGAGTGCCTTTAACTAGACAGGAGCATAAAGCTTCTTTCTGTATCTGTAGGCGCGAGCGCCTTTAACTAGACTGGACCACGAGGCTTCTTTCTGTATGTGTAGGCGCGAGTGCCTTTAATTAGACAGGACCATGAAGCTTCTTTCTGTATGTGTAGGCGCGAGCGCCTTTAACTAGACTGGACCACGAGGCTTCTTTCTGTATGTGTAGGCGCGAGTGCCTTTAATTAGACAGGACCATGAAGCTTCTTTCTGTATGTGTAGGCGCGCGTGACTTTAACTAGACAGGACCAGGAGGCTTCTTTCTGTATGTGTAGGCGCGAGTGCCTTTAATTGGACAGGACCATGAGGCTTCTTTCTGTATGTGTAGGCGCGAGTGCCTTTAATTAGACAGGACCATGAGGCTTCTTTCTGTATGTAAAGGCGCGAGTGCCTTTAACTAGACAGGACCATGACGCTTCTTTCTGTTGGTGTAGGCGCGAGTGCCTTTAACTAGACAGGGCCATGAGGCTTCTTTCTCTATGTGTAGGCGCGAGTGCCTTTAACTAGACAGGACTAAGAAGCTTCTTTCTGTATGTGTAGGCGCAAGTTCCTTTAACTAGACAAGACCATGAGGCTTCTTTCTGTTGGCGTAGGCGCGAGTGCCTTTAACTAGACAGGACCATGAAGCTTCTTTCTGTATGTGTAGGCACGAGTGCCTTTAACTAGACAGGACCATGACGCTTCTTTCTGTTGGTGTAGGCGCGAGTGCCTTTAACTAGACAGGACCATGACGCTTCTTTCTGTATGTGTAAGTGCGAGTGCCTTTAACTAGACAGGACCATGAAGCTTCTTTCTGTATGTGTAGGCGCGAGTGCCTTTAACTAGACAGGACCATGAGGCTTCTTTCTGTATGTGTAGGCGCGAGCGCCTTTAATTAGACAGGACCATGAAGCTTCTTTCTGTGTGTGTAGGCGCGAGTGCCTTTAACTAGACAGGACCATGAGGCTTCTTTCTGTATGTGTAGGCGCGAGTGCCTTTAATTAGACAGGACCATGAGGCTTCTTTCTGTATGTGTAGGCGCGAGTGCCTTTAACTAGACAGGACCATGAGGCTTCTTTCTGTATGTGTAGACGCGAGTGCCTTTAACTAGACAGGACAATGAAGCTTCTTTCTGAATGTGTAGGTGCGAGTGCCTTTAACTAGACAGGACCATGAGGCTTCTTTCTGTATGTGTAGGCGCGAGTGCCTTTAACTAGACAGGACCATGAGGCTTCTTTCTGTATGTGTAGGCGCGAGTGCCTTTAACTAGACAGGACAATGAAGCTTCTTTCTGTATGTGTAGGCGCGAGTGCCTTTAACTAGACAGGACCATGAGGCTTCTTTCTGTATGTGTAGGCGCGAGTGCCTTTAACTAGACAGGACAATGAAGCTTCTCTCTGTATGTGTAGGCGCGAGTGCCTTTAACTAGACAGGACCATGAGGCTTCTCTCTGTATGTGTAGGCGCGAGTGCCTTTAACTAGACAGGACAATGAAGCTTCTCTCTGTATGTGTAGGCGCGAGTGCCTTTAACTAGACAGGACCATGAGGCTTCTCTCTGTATGTGTAGGCGCGAGTGCCTTTAACTAGACAGGACAATGAAGCTTCTCTCTGTATGTGTAGGCGCAAGTGCCTTTAACTAGACAGGACAATGAAGCTTTTCTCTGTATGTGTAGGCGCGAGTGACTTTAACTAGACAGGACCACGAGGCTTCTTTCTGTATGTGTAGGCGCGAGTGCCTTTAACTAGACAGGACCATGACGCTTCTTTCTGTATGTGTAGGCGCGAGTGCCTTTAACTAGACAGGACAATGAAGCTTCTTTCTGTATGTGTAGGCGCGAGTGCCTTTAACTAGACAGAACCATGAGGCTTCTTTCTGTATGTGTAGGCGCGAGTGCCTTTAACTAGACAGGACCATGAGGCTTCTTTCTGTATGTGTAGGCGCGAGAGACTTTAACTAGACAGGACCACGAGGCTTCTTTCTGTATGTGTAGGCGCGAGTGCCTTTAACTAGACAGGACCATGAGGCTTCTTTCTGTATGTGTAGGCGCGAGTGCCTTTAACTAGACAGGACCATGAGGCTTCTTTCTGTATGTGTAGGCGCGAGTGCCTTTAACTAGACAGGACAATGAAGCTTCTTTCTGTATGTGTAGGCGCGAGTGCCTTTAACTAGACAGGACCATGAGGCTTCTCTCTGTATGTGTAGGCGCGAGTGCCTTTAACTAGACAGGACAATGAAGCTTCTCTCTGTATGTGTAGGCGCGAGTGCCTTTAACTAGACAGGACCATGAGGCTTCTCTCTGTATGTGTAGGCGCGAGTGCCTTTAACTAGACAGGACCATGACGCTTCTTTCTGTATGTGTAGGCGCGAGTGCCTTTAACTAGACAGGACAATGAAGCTTCTTTCTGTATGTGTAGGCGCGAGTGCCTTTAACTAGACAGGAGCATGAGGCTTCTTTCTGTATGTGTAGGCGCGAGTGCCTTTAACTAGACAGGACTATGAAGCTTCTTTCTGTATGTGTAGGCACGAGTGCCTTTATCTAGACAGGAGCATGAGGCTTCTTTCTGTTGGTGTAGGCGTGAGTTTCTTTAACTAGACAGGACCATGAGGCTTCTTTCTGTATTTGTAGGCACGAGTGCCTTTAACTAGACAGGAGCATGAGGCTTCTTTCTATTGCTGTAGGCACGAGTTCCTTTAACTAGTTAGGACCATGACGCTTCTTTCTGTTGGTGTAGGCGTGAGTTTCTTTAACTAGACAGGACCATGAGGCTTCTTTCTGTATGTGTAGGCGCGAGTGACTTTAACTAGGTAGGACCATGAAGCTTCTTTCTGTATGTGTAGGCGCGAGTGCCTTTAACTAGACAGGACCATGAGGCTTCTTTCTGTATGTGTAGGCGCGAGTGCCTTTAACTAGACAGGACAATGAAGCTTCTTTCTGTATGTGTAGGCGCGAGTGCCTTTAACTAGACAGGACAATGAGGCTTCTTTCTGTATGTGTAGGCGCGAGTGCCTTTAACTAGACAGGACCATGAGGCTTCTTTCTGTATGTGTAGGCGCGAGTGCCTTTAACTAGACAGGACAATGAAGCTTCTTTCTGTATGTGTAGGCGCGAGTGCCTTTAACTAGACAGGACAATGAAGCTTCTTTCTGTATGTGTAGGCGCGAGTGCCTTTAACTAGCCAGGAGCATGAAGCTTCTTTCTGTTGGTGTAGGCGCGAGTGCCTTTAACTAGACAGGAGCATAAAGCTTCTTTCTGTATCTGTAGGCGCGAGCGCCTTTAACTAGACTGGACCACGAGGCTTCTTTCTGTATGTGTAGGCGCGAGCGCCTTTAACTAGACTGGACCACGAGGCTTCTTTCTGTATGTGTAGGCGCGAGTGCCTTTAATTAGAGAGGACCATGAAGCTTCTTTCTGTATGTGTAGGCGCGTGTGACTTTAACTAGACAGGACCATGAGGTTTCTTTCTGTATGTGTAGGCGCGAGTGCCTTTAATTAGACAGGACCATGAGGCTTCTTTCTGTATGTGTAGGCGCGAGTGCCTTTAATTAGACAGGACCATGAGGCTTCTTTCTGTATGTAAAGGCGCGAGTGCCTTTAACTAGACAGGACCATGACGCTTCTTTCTGTATGTGTAGGCGCCAGTGCCTTTAACTAGCCAGGACCATGAGGCTTCTTTCTGTATGTGTAGGCGCGAGTTCCTTTAACTAGACAGGAGCATGAAGCTTCTTTCTGTATGTGTAGGCGCGAGTTCCTTTAACTAGACAGGACCTTGAGGCTTCTTTCTGTTGGTGTAGGCGCCAGTGCCTTTAACTAGACAGGACCATGAAGCTTCTTTCTGTATGTGTAGGCACGAGTGCCTTTAACTAGACAGGACCATGACGCTTCTTTCTGTTGGTGTAGGCGCGAGTGCCTTTAACTAGACAGGACCATGACGCTTCTTTCTGTATGTGTAAGTGCGAGTGCCTTTAACTAGACAGGACCATGAAGCTTCTTTCTGTATGTGTAGGCGCGAGTGCCTTTAACTAGACAGGACCATGAGGCTTCTTTCTGTATGTGTAGGCGCGAGCGCCTTTAATTAGACAGGACCATGAAGCTTCTTTCTGTGTGTGTAGGCGCGAGTGCCTTTAACTAGACAGGACCATGAGGCTTCTTTCTGTATGTAAAGGCGCGAGTGCCTTTAACTAGACAGGACCATGAGGCTTCTTTCTGTATGTGTAGGCGCGAGTGCCTTTAACTAGACAGGACCATGAGGCTTCTTTCTGTATGTGTAGGCGCGAGTGCCTTTAATTAGACAGGACCATGAGGCTTCTTTCTGTATGTGTAGGCGCGAGTGCCTTTAACTAGACAGGACAATGAAGCTTCTTTCTGAATGTGTAGGTGCGAGTGCCTTTAACTAGACAGGACCATGAGGCTTCTTTCTGTATGTGTAGGCGCGAGTGCCTTTAACTAGACAGGACCATGAGGCTTCTTTCTGTATGTGTAGGCGCGAGTGCCTTTAACTAGACAGGACAATGAAGCTTCTTTCTGTATGTGTAGGCGCGAGTGCCTTTAACTAGACAGGACCATGAGGCTTCTTTCTGTATGTGTAGGCGCGAGTGCCTTTAACTAGACAGGACAATGAAGCTTCTCTCTGTATGTGTAGGCGCGAGTGCCTTTAACTAGACAGGACCATGAGGCTTCTCTCTGTATGTGTAGGCGCGAGTGCCTTTAACTAGACAGGACAATGAAGCTTCTCTCTGTATGTGTAGGCGCAAGTGCCTTTAACTAGACAGGACCATGAGGCTTCTCTCTGTATGTGTAGGCGCGAGTGCCTTTAACTAGACAGGACAATGAAGCTTCTCTCTGTATGTGTAGGCGCGAGTGCCTTTAACTAGACAGGACCATGAGGCTTCTCTCTGTATGTGTAGGCGCGAGTGCCTTTAACTAGACAGGACAATGAAGCTTCTCTCTGTATGTGTAGGCGCAAGTGCCTTTAACTAGACAGGACAATGAAGCTTCTCTCTGTATGTGTAGGCGCGAGTGACTTTAACTAGACAGGACCACGAGGCTTCTTTCTGTATGTGTAGGCGCGAGTGCCTTTAACTAGACAGGACCATGACGCTTCTTTCTGTATGTGTAGGCACGAGTGACTTTAACTAGACAGGACCACGAGGCTTCTTTCTGTATGTGTAGGCGCGAGTGCCTTTAACTAGACAGGACCATGAGGCTTCTTTCTGTATGTGTAGGCGCGAGTGCCTTTAACTAGACAGGACAATGAAGCTTCTTTCTGTATGTGTAGGCGCGAGTGCCTTTAACTAGACAGGACCATGAGGCTTCTCTCTGTATGTGTAGGCGCGAGTGCCTTTAACTAGACAGGACAATGAAGCTTCTCTCTGTATGTGTAGGCGCGAGTGCCTTTAACTAGACAGGACCATGAGGCTTCTCTCTGTATGTGTAGGCGCGAGTGCCTTTAACTAGACAGGACCATGACGCTTCTTTCTGTATGTGTAGGCGCGAGTGCCTTTAACTAGACAGGACAATGAAGCTTCTTTCTGTATGTGTAGGCGCGAGTGCCTTTAACGAGACAGGACCATGAGGCTTCTTTCTGTATGTGTAGGCGCAAGTGCCTTTAATTAGACAGGACCATGAGGCTTCTTTCTGTATGTGTAGGCGCGAGTGCCTTTAATTAGACAGGACCATGACGCTTCTTTCTGTATGTAAAGGCGCGAGTGCCTTTAACTAGACAGGACCATGACGCTTCTTTCTGTTGGTGTAGGCGCGAGTGCCTTTAACTAGACAGGGCCATGAGGCTTCTTTCTGTATGTGTAGGCGCGAGTGCCTTTAACTAGACAGGACCATGAGGCTTCTTTCTGTATGTGTAGGTGCGAGTGCCTTTAACTGAGACAGGAGCATGAAGCTTCTTTCTGTATGTGTAGGCGCGAGTTCCTTTAACTAGACAGGACCTTGAGGCTTCTTTCTGTTGGTGTAGGCGCCAGTGCCTTTAACTAGACAGGACTAAGAAGCTTCTTTCTGTATGTGTAGGCGCGAGTTCCTTTAATTAGACAAGACCATGAGGCTTCTTTCTGTTGGTGTAGGCGCGAGTGCCTTTAACTAGACAGGACCATGAAGCTTCTTTCTGTATGTGTAGGCGCGAGTGCCTTTAACTAGACAGGACCATGACGCTTCTTTCTGTTGGTGTAGGCGCGAGTGCCTTTAACTAGACAGGACCATGACGCTTCTTTCTGTATGTGTAAGTGCGAGTGCCTTTAACTAGACAGGACCATGAAGCTTCTTTCTGTATGTGTAGGCGCGAGTGCCTTTAACTAGACAGGACCATGAGGCTTCTTTCTGTATGTGTAGGCGCGAGCGCCTTTAATTAGACAGGACCATGAAGCTTCTTTCTGTGTGTGTAGGCGCGAGTGCCTTTAACTAGACAGGACCATGAGGCTTCTTTCTGTATGTGTAGGCGCGAGTGCCTTTAATTAGACAGGACCATGAGGCTTCTTTCTGTATGTGTAGGCGCGAGTGCCTTTAACTAGACAGGACCATGAGGCTTCTTCGTGTATGTGTAGACGCGAGTGCCTTTAACTAGACAGGACAATGAAGCTTCTTTCTGAATGTGTAGGTGCGAGTGCCTTTAACTAGACAGGACCATGAGGCTTCTTTCTGTATGTGTAGGCGCGAGTGCCTTTAACTAGACAGGACCATGAGGCTTCTTTCTGTATGTGTAGGCGCGAGTGCCTTTAACTAGACAGGACAATGAAGCTTCTTTCTGTATGTGTAGGCGCGAGTGCCTTTAACTAGACAGGACAATGAAGCTTCTCTCTGTATGTGTAGGCGCGAGTGCCTTTAACTAGACAGGACCATGAGGCTTCTCTCTGTATGTGTAGGCGCGAGTGCCTTTAACTAGACAGGACAATGAAGCTTCTCTCTGTATGTGTAGGCGCGAGTGCCTTTAACTAGACAGGACCATGAGGCTTCTCTCTGTATGTGTAGGCGCGAGTGCCTTTAACTAGACAGGACAATGAAGCTTCTCTCTGTATGTGTAGGCGCGAGTGCCTTTAACTAGACAGGACAATGAAGCTTCTCTCTGTATGTGTAGGCGCGAGTGACTTTAACTAGACAGGACCACGAGGCTTCTTTCTGTATGTGTAGGCGCGAGTGCCTTTAACTAGACAGGACCATGACGCTTCTTTCTGTATGTGTAGGCGCGAGTGCCTTTAACTAGACAGGACAATGAAGCTTCTTTCTGTATGTGTAGGCGCGAGTGCCTTTAACTAGACAGGACCATGAGGCTTCTTTCTGTATGTGTAGGCGCGAGTGCCTTTAACTAGACAGGACCATGAGGCTTCTTTCTGTATGTGTAGGCGCGAGTGACTTTAACTAGACAGGACCACGAGGCTTCTTTCTGTATGTGTAGGCGCGAGTGCCTTTAACTAGACAGGACCACGAGGCTTCTTTCTGTATGTGTAGGCGCGAGTGCCTTTAACTAGACAGGACCATGAGGCTTCTTTCTGTATGTGTAGGCGCGAGTGCCTTTAACTAGACAGGACAATGAAGCTTCTTTCTGTATGTGTAGGCGCGAGTGCCTTTAACTAGACAGGACCATGAGGCTTCTCTCTGTATGTGTAGGCGCGAGTGCCTTTAACTAGACAGGACAATGAAGCTTCTCTCTGTATGTGTAGGCGCGAGTGCCTTTAACTAGACAGGACCATGAGGCTTCTCTCTGTATGTGTAGGCGCGAGTGCCTTTAACTAGACAGGACCATGACGCTTCTTTCTGTATGTGTAGGCGCGAGTGCCTTTAACTAGACAGGACAATGAAGCTTCTTTCTGTATGTGTAGGCGCGAGTGCCTTTAACTAGACAGGAGCATGAGGCTTCTTTCTGTATGTGTAGGCGCGAGTGCCTTTAACTAGACAGGACTATGAAGCTTCTTTCTGTATGTGTAGGCACGAGTGCCTTTATCTAGACTGGAGCATGAGGCTTCTTTCTGTTGGTGTAGGCGTGAGTTTCTTTAACTAGACAGGACCATGAGGCTTCTTTCTGTATGTGTAGGCACGAGTGCCTTTAACTAGACAGGAGCATGAGGCTTCTTTCTATTGCTGTAGGCACGAGTTCCTTTAACTAGTTAGGACCATGACGCTTCTTTCTGTTGGTGTAGGCGTGAGTTTCTTTAACTAGACAGGACCATGAGGCTTCTTTCTGTATGTGTAGGCGCGAGTGCCTTTAACTAGGTAGGACCATGAAGCTTCTTTCTGTATGTGTAGGCGCGAGTGCCTTTAACTAGACAGGACCATGAGGCTTCTTTCTGTATGTGTAGGCGCGAGTGCCTTTAACTAGACAGGACAATGAAGCTTCTTTCTGTATGTGTAGGCGCGAGTGCCTTTAACTAGACAGGACAATGAGGCTTCTTTCTGTATGTGTAGGCGCGAGTGCCTTTAACTAGACAGGACCATGAGGCTTCTTTCTGTATGTGTAGGCGCGAGTGCCTTTAACTAGACAGGACAATGAAGCTTCTTTCTGTATGTGTAGGCACGAGTGCCTTTAACTAGACAGGACAATGAAGCTTCTTTCTGTATGTGTAGGCGCGAGTGCCTTTAACTAGCCAGGAGCATGAAGCTTCTTTCTGTTGGTGTAGGCGCGAGTGCCTTTAACTAGACAGGAGCATAAAGCTTCTTTCTGTATCTGTAGGCGCGAGCGCCTTTAACTAGACTGGACCACGAGGCTTCTTTCTGTATGTGTAGGCGCGAGTGCCTTTAATTAGACAGGACCATGAAGCTTCTTTCTGTATGTGTAGGCGCGAGCGCCTTTAACTAGACTGGACCACGAGGCTTCTTTCTGTATGTGTAGGCGCGAGTGCCTTTAATTAGACAGGACCATGAAGCTTCTTTCTGTATGTGTAGGCGCGCGTGACTTTAACTAGACAGGACCAGGAGGCTTCTTTCTGTATGTGTAGGCGCGAGTGCCTTTAATTAGACAGGACCATGAGGCTTCTTTCTGTATGTGTAGGCGCGAGTGCCTTTAATTAGACAGGACCATGAGGCTTCTTTCTGTATGTAAAGGCGCGAGTGCCTTTAACTAGACAGGACCATGACGCTTCTTTCTGTTGGTGTAGGCGCGAGTGCCTTTAACTAGACAGGGCCATGAGGCTTCTTTCTGTATGTGTAGGCGCGAGTGCCTTTAACTAGACAGGACTAAGAAGCTTCTTTCTGTATGTGTAGGCGCAAGTTCCTTTAACTAGACAAGACCATGAGGCTTCTTTCTGTTGGCGTAGGCGCGAGTGCCTTTAACTAGACAGGACCATGAAGCTTCTTTCTGTATGTGTAGGCACGAGTGCCTTTAACTAGACAGGACCATGACGCTTCTTTCTGTTGGTGTAGGCGCGAGTGCCTTTAACTAGACAGGACCATGACGCTTCTTTCTGTATGTGTAAGTGCGAGTGCCTTTAACTAGACAGGACCATGAAGCTTCTTTCTGTATGTGTAGGCGCGAGTGCCTTTAACTAGACAGGACCATGAGGCTTCTTTCTGTATGTGTAGGCGCGAGCGCCTTTAATTAGACAGGACCATGAAGCTTCTTTCTGTGTGTGTAGGCGCGAGTGCCTTTAACTAGACAGGACCATGAGGCTTCTTTCTGTATGTGTAGGCGCGAGTGCCTTTAATTAGACAGGACCATGAGGCTTCTTTCTGTATGTGTAGGCGCGAGTGCCTTTAACTAGACAGGACCATGAGGCTTCTTTCTGTATGTGTAGACGCGAGTGCCTTTAACTAGACAGGACAATGAAGCTTCTTTCTGAATGTGTAGGTGCGAGTGCCTTTAACTAGACAGGACCATGAGGCTTCTTTCTGTATGTGTAGGCGCGAGTGCCTTTAACTAGACAGGACCATGAGGCTTCTTTCTGTATGTGTAGGCGCGAGTGCCTTTAACTAGACAGGACAATGAAGCTTCTTTCTGTATGTGTAGGCGCGAGTGCCTTTAACTAGACAGGACCATGAGGCTTCTTTCTGTATGTGTAGGCGCGAGTGCCTTTAACTAGACAGGACAATGAAGCTTCTCTCTGTATGTGTAGGCGCGAGTGCCTTTAACTAGACAGGACCATGAGGCTTCTCTCTGTATGTGTAGGCGCGAGTGCCTTTAACTAGACAGGTCAATGAAGCTTCTCTCTGTATGTGTAGGCGCGAGTGCCTTTAACTAGACAGGACCATGAGGCTTCTCTCTGTATGTGTAGGCGCGAGTGCCTTTAACTAGACAGGACAATGAAGCTTCTCTCTGTATGTGTAGGCGCAAGTGCCTTTAACTAGACAGGACAATGAAGCTTTTCTCTGTATGTGTAGGCGCGAGTGACTTTAACTAGACAGGACCACAAGGCTTCTTTCTGTATGTGTAGGCGCGAGTGCCTTTAACTAGACAGGACCATGACGCTTCTTTCTGTATGTGTAGGCGCGAGTGCCTTTAACTAGACAGGACAATGAAGCTTCTTTCTGTATGTGTAGGCGCGAGTGCCTTTAACTAGACAGGACCATGAGGCTTCTTTCTGTATGTGTAGGCGCGAGTGCCTTTAACTAGACAGGACCATGAGGCTTCTTTCTGTATGTGTAGGCGCGAGAGACTTTAACTAGACAGGACCACGAGGCTTCTTTCTGTATGTGTAGGCGCGAGTGCCTTTAACTAGACAGGACCATGAGGCTTCTTTCTGTATGTGTAGGCGCGAGTGCCTTTAACTAGACAGGACCATGAGGCTTCTTTCTGTATGTGTAGGCGCGAGTGCCTTTAACTAGACAGGACAATGAAGCTTCTTTCTGTATGTGTAGGCGCGAGTGCCTTTAACTAGACAGGACCATGAGGCTTCTCTCTGTATGTGTAGGCGCGAGTGCCTTTAACTAGACAGGACAATGAAGCTTCTCTCTGTATGTGTAGGCGCGAGTGCCTTTAACTAGACAGGACCATGAGGCTTCTCTCTGTATGTGTAGGCGCGAGTGCCTTTAACTAGACAGGACCATGACGCTTCTTTCTGTATGTGTAGGCGCGAGTGCCTTTAACTAGACAGGACAATGAAGCTTCTTTCTGTATGTGTAGGCGCGAGTGCCTTTAACTAGACAGGAGCATGAGGCTTCTTTCTGTATGTGTAGGCGCGAGTGCCTTTAACTAGACAGGACTATGAAGCTTCTTTCTGTATGTGTAGGCACGAGTGCCTTTATCTAGACAGGAGCATGAGGCTTCTTTCTGTTGGTGTAGGCGTGAGTTTCTTTAACTAGACAGGACCATGAGGCTTCTTTCTGTATTTGTAGGCACGAGTGCCTTTAACTAGACAGGAGCATGAGGCTTCTTTCTATTGCTGTAGGCACGAGTTCCTTTAACTAGTTAGGACCATGACGCTTCTTTCTGTTGGTGTAGGCGTGAGTTTCTTTAACTAGACAGGACCATGAGGCTTCTTTCTGTATGTGTAGGCGCGAGTGACTTTAACTAGGTAGGACCATGAAGCTTCTTTCTGTATGTGTAGGCGCGAGTGCCTTTAACTAGACAGGACCATGAGGCTTCTTTCTGTATGTGTAGGCGCGAGTGCCTTTAACTAGACAGGACAATGAAGCTTCTTTCTGTATGTGTAGGCGCGAGTGCCTTTAACTAGACAGGACAATGAGGCTTCTTTCTGTATGTGTAGGCGCGAGTGCCTTTAACTAGACAGGACCATGAGGCTTCTTTCTGTATGTGTAGGCGCGAGTGCCTTTAACTAGACAGGACAATGAAGCTTCTTTCTGTATGTGTAGGCGCGAGTGCCTTTAACTAGACAGGACAATGAAGCTTCTTTCTGTATGTGTAGGCGCGAGTGCCTTTAACTAGCCAGGAGCATGAAGCTTCTTTCTGTTGGTGTAGGCGCGAGTGCCTTTAACTAGACAGGAGCATAAAGCTTCTTTCTGTATCTGTAGGCGCGAGCGCCTTTAACTAGACTGGACCACGAGGCTTCTTTCTGTATGTGTAGGCGCGAGCGCCTTTAACTAGACTGGACCACGAGGCTTCTTTCTGTATGTGTAGGCGCGAGTGCCTTTAATTAGAGAGGACCATGAAGCTTCTTTCTGTATGTGTAGGCGCGTGTGACTTTAACTAGACAGGACCATGAGGTTTCTTTCTGTATGTGTAGGCGCGAGTGCCTTTAATTAGACAGGACCATGAGGCTTCTTTCTGTATGTGTAGGCGCGAGTGCCTTTAATTAGACAGGACCATGAGGCTTCTTTCTGTATGTAAAGGCGCGAGTGCCTTTAACTAGACAGGACCATGACGCTTCTTTCTGTATGTGTAGGCGCCAGTGCCTTTAACTAGCCAGGACCATGAGGCTTCTTTCTGTATGTGTAGGCGCGAGTTCCTTTAACTAGACAGGAGCATGAAGCTTCTTTCTGTATGTGTAGGCGCGAGTTCCTTTAACTAGACAGGACCTTGAGGCTTCTTTCTGTTGGTGTAGGCGCCAGTGCCTTTAACTAGACAGGACCATGAAGCTTCTTTCTGTATGTGTAGGCACGAGTGCCTTTAACTAGACAGGACCATGACGCTTCTTTCTGTTGGTGTAGGCGCGAGTGCCTTTAACTAGACAGGACCATGACGCTTCTTTCTGTATGTGTAAGTGCGAGTGCCTTTAACTAGACAGGACCATGAAGCTTCTTTCTGTATGTGTAGGCGCGAGTGCCTTTAACTAGACAGGACCATGAGGCTTCTTTCTGTATGTGTAGGCGCGAGCGCCTTTAATTAGACAGGACCATGAAGCTTCTTTCTGTGTGTGTAGGCGCGAGTGCCTTTAACTAGACAGGACCATGAGGCTTCTTTCTGTATGTAAAGGCGCGAGTGCCTTTAACTAGAACAGGACCATGAGGCTTCTTTCTGTATGTGTAGGCGCGAGTGCCTTTAACTAGACAGGACCATGAGGCTTCTTTCTGTATGTGTAGGCGCGAGTGCCTTTAATTAGACAGGACCATGAGGCTTCTTTCTGTATGTGTAGGCGCGAGTGCCTTTAACTAGACAGGACAATGAAGCTTCTTTCTGAATGTGTAGGTGCGAGTGCCTTTAACTAGACAGGACCATGAGGCTTCTTTCTGTATGTGTAGGCGCGAGTGCCTTTAACTAGACAGGACCATGAGGCTTCTTTCTGTATGTGTAGGCGCGAGTGCCTTTAACTAGACAGGACAATGAAGCTTCTTTCTGTATGTGTAGGCGCGAGTGCCTTTAACTAGACAGGACCATGAGGCTTCTTTCTGTATGTGTAGGCGCGAGTGCCTTTAACTAGACAGGACAATGAAGCTTCTCTCTGTATGTGTAGGCGCGAGTGCCTTTAACTAGACAGGACCATGAGGCTTCTCTCTGTATGTGTAGGCGCGAGTGCCTTTAACTAGACAGGACAATGAAGCTTCTCTCTGTATGTGTAGGCGCAAGTGCCTTTAACTAGACAGGACCATGAGGCTTCTCTCTGTATGTGTAGGCGCGAGTGCCTTTAACTAGACAGGACAATGAAGCTTCTCTCTGTATGTGTAGGCGCGAGTGCCTTTAACTAGACAGGACCATGAGGCTTCTCTCTGTATGTGTAGGCGCGAGTGCCTTTAACTAGACAGGACAATGAAGCTTCTCTCTGTATGTGTAGGCGCAAGTGCCTTTAACTAGACAGGACAATGAAGCTTCTCTCTGTATGTGTAGGCGCGAGTGACTTTAACTAGACAGGACCACGAGGCTTCTTTCTGTATGTGTAGGCGCGAGTGCCTTTAACTAGACAGGACCATGACGCTTCTTTCTGTATGTGTAGGCACGAGTGACTTTAACTAGACAGGACCACGAGGCTTCTTTCTGTATGTGTAGGCGCGAGTGCCTTTAACTAGACAGGACCATGAGGCTTCTTTCTGTATGTGTAGGCGCGAGTGCCTTTAACTAGACAGGACAATGAAGCTTCTTTCTGTATGTGTAGGCGCGGAGTGCCTTTAACTAGACAGGACCATGAGGCTTCTCTCTGTATGTGTAGGCGCGAGTGCCTTTAACTAGACAGGACAATGAAGCTTCTCTCTGTATGTGTAGGCGCGAGTGCCTTTAACTAGACAGGACCATGAGGCTTCTCTCTGTATGTGTGAGGCGCGAGTGCCTTTAACTAGACAGGACCATGACGCTTCTTTCTGTATGTGTAGGCGCGAGTGCCTTTAACTAGACAGGACAATGAAGCTTCTTTCTGTATGTGTAGGCGCGAGTGCCTTTAACGAGACAGGAGCATGAGGCTTCTTTCTGTATGTGTAGGCGCGAGTGCCTTTAACTAGACAGGACTATGAAGCTTCTTTCTGTATGTGTAGGCACGAGTGCCTTTAACTAGACAGGACCATGAGGCTTCTTTCTGTATGTGTAGGCACGAGTGCCTTTAACTAGACAGGAGCATGAGGCTTCTTTCTATTGCTGTAGGCACGAGTTCCTTTAACTAGTTAGGACCATGACGCTTCTTTCTGTTGGTGTAGGCGTGAGTTTCTTTAACTAGACAGGACCATGAGGCTTCTTTCTGTATGTGTAGGCGCGAGTGCCTTTAACTAGGTAGGACCATGAAGCTTCTTTCTGTATGTGTAGGCGCGAGTGCCTTTAACTAGACAGGACCATGAGGCTTCTTTCTCTATGTGTAGGCGCGAGTGCCTTTAACTAGACAGGACAATGAAGCTTCTTTCTGTATGTGTAGGCGCGAGTGCCTTTAACTAGACAGGACAATGAGGCTTCTTTCTGTATGTGTAGGCGCGAGTGCCTTTAACTAGACAGGACCATGAGGCTTCTTTCTGTATGTGTAGGCGCGAGTGCCTTTAACTAGACAGGACAATGAAGCTTCTTTCTGTATGTGTAGGCGCGAGTGCCTTTAACTAGACAGGACAATGAAGCTTCTTTCTGTATGTGTAGGCGCGAGTGCCTTTAACTAGACAGGACAATGAAGCTTCTCTCTGTATGTGTAGGCGCGAGTGACTTTAACTAGACAGGACCACGAGGCTTCTTTCTGTATGTGTAGGCGCGAGTGCCTTTAACTAGATAGGACCATGACGCTTCTTTCAGTATGTGTAGGCGCGAGTGCCTTTAACTAGACAGGACCATGAGGCTTCTCTCTGTATGTGTAGGCGCGAGTGCCTTTAACTAGACAGGACCACGAGGCTTCTTTCTGTTGGTGTAGGCGCGAGTGCCTTTAATTAGACAGGACAATGAAGCTTCTTTCTGTTGGTGTAGGCGTGAGTTTCTTTAACTAGACAGGACCATGAGGCTTCTTTCTGTTGTTGTAGGTGCGTGTGCCTTTAACTAGACAGGACCATGAGGCTTCTCTCTGTATGTGTAGGCGCGAGTGCCTTTAACTAGACAGGACCACGAGGCTTCTTTCTGTTGGTGTAGGCGCGAGTGCCTTTAATTAGACAGGACAATGAAGCTTCTTTCTGTTGGTGTAGGTGCGAGTGCCTTTAACTAGCCAAGACCATGAAGCTTCTTTCTGTAGGTGTAGGTGCACGCCCTTTTAAATGGAGACGACCATTAAACTTTATACCGTAACTGAGGTCTGTCCTTTAACTTTAGGAAGTTGCTGTCTCTTTACAATTATCTCACATTTTAAAGTTCATCACTTTATTTTTCACTGTGGATACGAATGAATCCTATTTCAAGACTGATAATTACAGTCCTTTATGATAAAGGTGATCTTACTTTCATTTGTGAAAATTGGTTCTCCTTGCACTGGTAGCTACCACTTCCCTTTTCATGTGTGGTGCTTACATTTATTAGGGCTGCAGGGAATCGCTTCTCTTTTCACCTTTTCTCTGCTGGTCATCACCTTATTTTTACCTGTTGGTGATAATTTCTCTTCCAGTGCTGGTGATCACTTCCTGTATTGGTAAAAATACTTTTCATTTCTCTATCAATAATCACTTCCTCTGTAACTGTCATAAATGACTTGCTTTTTCTCTTCTGACTAATTACTTTCCTTTGAAGTGACATCTCACAGAAGCAGACAGATCACATGGAACCCCCCTGAAAGCCATTCCAAAAGCTCCTGGCAGGAGAGAAAGGTCTCTCCTAGAAGCTGCCTATCCTCTTCATCTGACCCTGTTGTTCCCCTGTGGTCTTGACATCTCCAGCCCGCTGGTGGTACCCCATGTGTTTCTCGACGGATCACGTGGTTCTGTGGGACAGTGGGCGTGTTTAAGGTGTTGCCCCATTCCCGGTGCATGATGGTTCATGACCCATCGCCAGGTCACAGAACAATGATTGGAACTGTTTAATAATACAGGGACCCATGCCTTTATATCCAGGCAGTTCACCGTTACAGGAGTCTATGTCCTAAGGTGAGCGGTGTGCTAGTGCTTGTCTGGGCAGTGTGAATCGTGCCCTCTGTGAGGAAACACTGATTGCATCAGGAGCCGAGTTAAATAGCCTTCATCCAGGTAGATGTTAGGAACTGCATGTAGCTGGCCTGGGAAAACCCTGTGGCCTTTTTGGGTATGTTTGGGGAATCCACATCCGATTAGTGCTGGAGATCTGTAGTGTGGCGTCTTCCCAGCCAGGGTACCCGCCAATGACTCTGCCACACACAGAGCTCAGTATTACACGTCTTTATTCTACTGCGTGTAGCTGCAAACTCAACATCCTAAAACAAGCTTTCATGGCATTGCACTCTGACACCGACGTCACAGCTCTACGGAGTCTGTTAGGAGCCAAAACAGTTCTGTCATAAAATATTGCAAGACACTACATGTACTGAAACAATAGACTGGCTGGAATGGGTTTGGGTGTTTGTCCGATGATGCTCCCAGATCTGCCCCACAACAGCTCAACCCAATATGTGGTGTTTGGAGTGTCATCTCCCAATGTGTATTCCAGATGCCATTTAGTGCATTTCATTTCCTCTATGAAATGCTCAGCAAATATCTGCCTGCCCTGATAGGCCATACTTGTGTACTTTGACGGTGCAACCTGTGACCTTCCATGACCGCTTCTAAATCTCACCCGCGGAGGAGAGAAGTGGGGTGTGCTAACTGTATTAAATGTGAGGTTTAGCTTCCACTCAAGAGTACTCTCATTAACTTGTTCTCTTCTATTGGTAATCTAATTGTGTGTGCTGCCTTGTGACAGAGCCTGCTCGTCTCCGTTACTAACTATGTCCCTTGAGAGTTTACACACTCGGTGCACTCAACACGGTGCGCACTTCTATTGGACCCTATAGGTTCCTGAATGATACCTAAATGTTTATAGATTCAAACCGATTTGACAAACACTTGTCTTTGCATTTAATGGAATACTGATTCTAAGTATGTACAGATCTTCACTGTGACATTATCTAAGCACTAATATACATAAACAGTTATCAATGTTACATCACATTGTGTATGCAAACATCGCTATACATTAGATGAAAACAAAGCTCCTGAACAAATCCCAATGCATTTCGGGTTATTAACCCTTCTTCAGGGGGGCTGTAAATTTGAACATAGCAGCAATGTTACCAATTGTACTGAAACAACGAGAAATAGTAACACGACTCTGTGTCCAAATAACAGAGCAATCGTCTCAAATCATAAATTTGTGCAGTCAGTCTAAATCATGCTTTCGAACTTAACTAAAATACAGAAGAGAAGAAAAGAAAACACAGTCATTCACCTAAAAAGAAGTGAAAGGTGTGGAAAGCTGTAACAGCCATTAGTGAAAAAAACTGCAAATCGATGCTGTACTAGCCCCACATAATTCACTTGGAGTGTGAAGGGCCGTGCAGGAATAGTGTGAGGAGGTTCTTTTAACCTGTTGCAATTACGGCATCGATTCACGTTTTTTTTCACTAATGGCTGTTATAGCTCGCAGAAGGTCCACCAAATGGAGGAAAAAGCCAAGCGGCATAAAAAACCTCCTCGTAGGCAGGAGAATCCAATAAGAAAATGGTAGAGAGACCCGGCTCTCACAAAACCGGAACCACAGTAGATGAGAATTGGGAGATGGAACAGGATTTCAGGAGATGAAGCAGAATTCCAGGAGAAAGAGCAGGATTCCAGGAGATGAAGCAGGATTCCAGGAGATGAAGCAGGATTCCAGGAGATGCAACAGGATTCAAGGAGATGAAGCAGAATTCCAGGAGAAAGAGCAGGATTCCAGGAGATGCAACAGGATTCCAGGAGATGCAACAGGATTCAAGGAGATGAAGCAGAATTCCAGGAGAAAGAGCAGGATTCCAGGAGATGCAACAGGATTCCAGGAGATGCAACAGGATTCAAGGAGATGAACAGGATTTCAGGAGATGAAGCAGAATTCCAGGAGAAAGAGCAGGATTCCAAGAGCAAGTAACCCAGGAGCAAGAAACGCACCGCCCCAGTTATCAGACCACTTGCGATGCATGGAATGGCAGGCTCTGCATCCTTAACTAGGGAGGAACAGGAAGTTGAAGAGTAAGAGAAGCAGAAAGTGACAGTCAGGCAATACCACAGCCATTATGGTTTGGGAACAAACTATTGACAGAGAGTGTACGGGCAGCCATATTAATTTGGGAAGAACTAAACCTTCCACTTCCTGTTGAAGGAAAGAGCCACACCACATCCATCACACGTGGTCTGTTTAAGAGCATCAAGGTGGCATTCCTAGTTGGAGCACAGAAATGGTCTCAGTGGCGGCTGCGAGTAGCGACATCTGCAGGGTGAGATTTGTTACTATAAACTGGACCCATTGGAGCCATTATCCTGAATCTTATGGCTCTTAAGATTTTACATATGGAAGGTTCATTTGGACCCTTACCCTAAAACAAGGAGCCCTGTTTTTAAGTTCCTGAGTATGTGTGTCTACAGCAAAAGAAAATGTTTACCGAACCTATTGTTTACTAAGGAACATGCTCAACACATTTGTGACTCCTTTCTGGTGCCAGCCATGGGACGCCCGATACACCCTTCAGTACCAATTAGCACCCTAATGTAATTGGAACCATTGTAGAGTCAGTACTCGTTTTCTGAACTTTGTCGCGTAACTCCAGTGTTGAGTACCAGAACTTAGAGCCTCTAATACATTTGTCAACTTTTCCTTTGCCATACAGTAACTTTTATTGGAGGTTTGGGATTCCATTCACCTACAGGAGGTAAGATACTGAGGTTTGAGCTTCATTGCTTCAACTCTAGCCCACACCCACTGAGTTACCTTGTTTGAACTGCAAGCTGTTGCTAATGACAGACATAGCACAGAAGCTTAGCAACTCTGCTGATTCAAGGGCTTTAAGAGAGTTATAATGCCCAGCATTGGCTTTATTAAAGAGGGGCTTGGCTCGCTCTACTGTTAGTTGATATGAG
Organism: Calotriton arnoldi; assembly: GCA_963921515.1. NCBI lineage: Eukaryota > Metazoa > Chordata > Amphibia > Caudata > Salamandridae > Calotriton > Calotriton arnoldi. Next base: position 44,387 of record CAWUFW010016473.1, read on the forward strand.
ATGATTTGCTCTAAGCCACACCGGTGTGTCTAACTTAGGACTCCTGATGTACACAAAGGATAACAGTCCACACGATTATCTAAAGGCCAGTCTTTAGATCTTGCGATGCCCATGTCTCTCCGCCCTGCCATATGATGGTATGTAATAGAGCACACAGTACCCAAGTACTGTTCAAAATGTGCCACATCCTTCTTTACGTTGGGGAAGTTGAACCTGCTGTTCCATTTCTCTGTCATCCTCCCCAGGAGTCAAAGGTGGGTGATTGGGTGATACCTACTGAGATCACTGTGGGGCATATGTACAAGCCCCTATCGCCACGGAAACGTCACTTTTTGTGATGTTTCCATGGCGATAGGGGCTTTGTCTTATTTACAAGGCAGCGTTAAGCCACTTAACGTGGCTTAACGCTGCCTTGTACATACAGGCCCCTTTCACGCTATGCTTAGCGTGAAAGGGGTGGGCAGTGGGTGTTGCAGTGGGCATTCCACCGCAACACCCATTGATTTGTGATGCTGCCCCCTATTTACAAGGATGGGGTAAATAGGAAGCAGTGTCAAAGTTGAGACAAGGGAAAACCTGGTCTTAATATGGCGAAATGAGAAATGCTTTATTTCTCCTCGTTTTTGCTTTTTCCATGTGTGCTGCCTTGTGCAGCACACATGGAAAAAGCAAAATGCCTTGAATTGTTTCTGTGTCGGAAGGTGACCCTTCCTGCACATAAACAATCCTTTAAAAAAATGACATTTTGTAACTTCCATGTGTGCTGCACTAAGCAGCACACATAGAAGTGACAAAATGGAATTTCAGGAGTGTTTATGTGCAGGAAGAGGGACCTTCAGTGTCAGTGTATTTCGAGATGGGTTCTAAAAGAGACCCTATCCCTGACACTATAGGTCTGCCAGGTGGCGGTGTTCTGCCTTTATGTATTTTAGGTATTGTATAAAAAAGTGGTACTCTAGGATTGTCTGGGTTAAGGAACGCATGCTCTTTTTAGTGATCCAGTCTCGATTTAAAGCTTCTTTTGTTATAGTGCTGATTGTCTTTTTCAATCGTACTGTAGGATCTCTTATTATTCTTTTATAATACTTGGTATCTGCCAAGAGATCCATGCAAGCTGTCCTATATGCTGTGGTACTCTGGACAACTGTCGCACCACCCTTATCAGCTGGTTTTATAATAATGTCCGTCCTGTTACTAAGGGTTTTCAATGCCTCTCTCTCTTTTTTGCTGAGGTTGTCATAGGTGTACCTCCTGGGTAGTAATTCTTCAATTTCCTTAGATACACATTCTTCGAAAGCAATCACTTCCGGGGGCATAAGTGATGCTGGTGGACAAAAATTAGATTTAAGACGTAAGGGGGTGTGTGCAGTATCCACCTCAGGTCTTTCTTTGTCTACAAAGAATGTCTTTATCCGTATCTTACGGAAAAACTCGTTTAGCTCACAGCGCATCTCAAACTTGTCAAGAAACGCCGTGGGTACAAATCCCAATCCTTTGTCAAGGACGGAAATCTCATCTGATGTCAAAATGTGGTCTGTCAAGTTAACCACTAATCCCTCATTGAGCTGGTGCTCGCTTGTGGGGCCTTGGTCATACTCCGGGTGCTCACAGACATATTCTCGTCCTGCCATTGTACTTGTTTGTTGTTCTTTCTGCCACGTCTGCCCCTTCTTCCGCCCTGTCCTAAAAAACGGTTCTGGTTGTAATTGGGTTGAAAAAAGGGGCCTCCCTGATAATGCGGGGGTCCTTGAAAATGCGGGGGTCCTTGGAAAGGAACTGGACCATAAGGATTAGGCCAAGGGAATAGTTGGGGAGGTGGGTAACTTTGATTGTAATTACCTCTCCTGGGCCTCCTTGGTCTGCCTCTCCAACTCCTATTGTACCCATCGCTGGACCAAGCCTCCTGTTCTGAATCGGAATTGCTGGAATCTCCCTGATATGAAGATCCTGATTCCGAATTATCCGGATTTTTGTAATCTTCCTTTATATATGGGTACACTTTATCATGTGCAAATTTTTCAAATCTTTTTGCAATTTGTTTACTTTACTTTGCATCAGGAATTCCTTGTGTTCCCCAATCTCTTTATTTACCTCCTCTAACTTTTTTTTGAAGAGAGTGATTTTAATTTCCGTCATAAGTGCATCTTCACTCGTTTTAATTTTTACCAAGATCGCATCTGAAAGGCGCTTTGCCGTATTAATGATAAGAATCAGCCAATCGCGTGTGCACCTCACGCGATAAGCGACCATTCTTTCTTAAAAGTTGGTCTTCTAGAAATATTCTCGGAGCATTGGTGACTAATAAGCCCCTAGGTGCTGAATTACCGCGTAAATACTCTGTTAATATAGCCCCATGAAGAAGAATCTTCATCTGGGTGCGCTTCAATTCTTTCAGCTCGTCCCAGTTTTGAGACTGGCTAAGGCTTTGTGTAATATTTGTATCTGAAAACAGGGATGGTCCAGATAAAATGGCGCTTGCCATGTCATCTGAGTATCCAATACCTAAAGTCTCTGATGGTATTGGAACATTCATCTTTTCGTTCCTTTAATTGGCGAAGATAAAGAAAAAGGACAAAGAAACAGGAATGGGGAAGTGATAGTGCGGAGTGAACAACAGAAGAAGAATGCGGTAACCAACAATGGTCAGACACATGCAGGAAGTTCAAACATTTGAACTTACTTATTCGGAATAACCCACAGCTGTGCGCTGCTCAGAACTTTATACACCAAGATAACACGTGTTATCAAAAAGGGGTTAAGAGGGGTTAAGAGGAAATATATTTTGGAGAGTACATCTCCCGTGTAACAACACTGAAAAAGGATTGGGATTTGTACCCACGGCGTTTCTTGACAAGTTCTTGACAAGTTTGAGATGCGCTGTGAGCTAAACGAGTTTTTCCGTAAGATACGGATAAAGACATTCTTTGTAGACAAAGAAAGACCTGAGGTGGATACTGCACACACCCCTTACGTCTTAAATCTAATTTTTGTCCACCAGCATCACTTATGCCCCCGGAAGTGATTGCTTTCGAAGAATGTGTATCTAAGGAAATTGAAGAATTACTACCCAGGAGGTACACCTATGACAACCTCAGCAAAAAAGAGAGAGAGGCATTGAAAACCCTTAGTAACAGGACGGACATTATTATAAAACCAGCTGATAAGGGTGGTGCGACAGTTGTCCAGAGTACCACAGCATATAGGACAGCTTGCATGGATCTCTTGGCAGATACCAAGTATTATAAAAGAATAATAAGAGATCCTACAGTACGATTGAAAAAGACAATCAGCACTATAACAAAAGAAGCTTTAAATCGAGACTGGATCACTAAAAAGAGCATGCGTTCCTTAACCCAGACAATCCTAGAGTACCACTTTTTTATACAATACCTAAAATACATAAAGGCAGAACACCGCCACCTGGCAGACCTATAGTGTCAGGGATAGGGTCTCTTTCAGAACCCATCTCGAAATACACTGACTGGTTCCTACGTCCGCTTGTTCCACAAATGAAGTCATATGTACAGGATACTAAACATTTACTCAATCTCCTCACAGATGTTACCTACGATCCGGCACTTAATAAGATGGTCTGCCTGGATGTGGAAGCACTATACACTAGCATCCCACAGGAAGAGAGTATAAGGGTCATTGAGGGCCTCTTACGGAGAGGTACCTGGACGTGGGATGCTCCAGTAGACTGGATTATCGATCTTATGCGTCTAGCCCTCACTGAGAACTTTTTTAGTTTTGAAGAACAGCTGTATCTCCAAGTCCATGGAACATCTATGGGCAGCACTTTCGCGCCCAGTATAGCGTGTTTGTATGTTGGCCAATTAGAGGAACATCACATTTGGTCTAACAACCCTTATTCGAGCCACATCAAGAAGTGGCTACGGTACATAGATGATATCTTGGTCATTTGGGAGGGAGATTCTTCCTCTCTCAATGACTTTTTTACGTGGATTAACCAGCTCAATCCCCATTTGAAATTCACAATAACTAGTAACAACGAACAAGTGGCCTTTTTAGATGTTAAAATCAATGCCAGAGAGGGAAGATTGGTCACCTCCCTTTATACCAAGCCCACTGATAAAAACAGTCTCCTCCATTTCAATAGTGCACATCCACGTGCACTACGTGAGAATTTACCCATCGGACAGTTTTTGCGAATCCGCAGGAATTGTAGAGAATTAAAAGACTATAAAACTGAGGCTGAAATTCTGTCAAAAAAATTGACAGAAAGAGCTTACCCGAAAAGGATCATTGACAAGGCCAAAAAGAGATCAAGGAACACTCCTAGAGAAGCGCTCCTTGAAAACCACGAAAAGCAAACGAAAGATACACTTATATGTGTTACAACATATAATACCTCTTCAAATACCATTAAGAAAATAATCAATAAAAGATGGTCTATTTTAACATCTAATAGACTTACCTTTGATAAACCATTGTTTTCTTTTCGCAGGAATAGGAGTATCAGAGATGCTCTAATACATACAAAATTTGGCACTGTAAGATCTACCCAACAGACCACACTTTGGAATAATCCTCCAGTTATTGGTCATTTCCCGTGTGGTTCATGTGTAGCTTGTGCCTTTACTGAACATACGAAAGAGATTGATCTAGGTATGCACCACGCATGGGAACAACGGTCGCATACTAATTGCAATAGCGACAACGTTGTTTACATGATCAGATGTCCATGCCAATTGATGTACATTGGCATGACAGGAAGGAAGGTCAAGGTGCGTATAAGCGAACATAGGAGTACCATACGTAGGGCTATTACAGCGACAAGACTGACATCCCATTATTTGGAGAAACAACACACTGACAAAGATATCAGTTGGACAGTTATTGAGAGAGTAAGAGGTACAGGCAATATGACTAAGACCCTTTTAGAAAGAGAACAAAGATGGGTCTATAGGCTTAAGACTCACATCACAGGATTGAATGATTCTATACCTTGGAACCAGTTAAATCCAGAGTAGTCATATATCCCCTTCTGGGATTATGTCCTTCAAAAGTTCCATGTGGCATTGTTAAACATTAGGAGTACTCAGGACAATGTCAACACCCACAGTACCTTTATATCTGACGAAACAAAATAGTTTGGAGTCATCGGCTTAATCACAAATTCCCTTTTTTTGTGTGTGTTTATACCGTTTCGATTGGGCTACTACTCCCTTCTGTGCCAATTTAGTTATAAAGTTTCAAGTGGTTCTTTTATCTTCTTTTTATCATCTTTTCTTGCGGTCCTCCGACATAGACAATCTTTCCATCAGCCTATATAATTCAGGCAGTGGGTAGTATTCACTCCCAATGCCCTCCCGTGTTTTTATGGGCTTTTATAACTATCATAACATCCAGTCTTTTCTCACATGTCTAAAAGATAAATTATCTTGTTTGACTTAGTCAAAGTCCTCGTTTTTCCTGGCTGTATATCCTTCCGTGATATCTCGGGTTTGTCTCCTATTTTGGCACTACAATCCCCAGCGTCCCTAGCGGCCCCGACGAGCCTCCGGTAATCATCACAGCGCAACCCGGTAGTGGACTGGGACTCCATTTCCTGGGTTCGCGTGTCATCTTTACCACTTTAAATTTGGCTGTCAGGACACATGAAGTACAGAGCCGGCGGGACCGAGACCTAGTAGGTTTATCGTGGGGAAGGATCTTTGGAATCGTGAGTAAGGGTGAATGGAATGAATTGAATGAGACAAAAGCGCTACACTCCATGATTTGGAGGTTTTGTTGGTACCTAGGTTTATTTACATTAAGATTGGTTAATCTATGTGTCTTTTTTCCAATTTTCTCTTCCTTTTCTTTCACGTTTTTTCCATTCATCTGCAAAATCAACTAATTATAACAACATGACTCGGGGCTTCTATCACACTAGTGTGTGACTACAAGACTACCCCATTGTTGCGAAGCCCGACGCGAAGCATTACTCCACCATAATAGGGGTAAGATGGGTGGTTGTGAATGCGAGCCTAATGACGAGGGGGTATGGCGGATGTTGAGTTACAGAATGAGTGTATTGCGGAACACACTTTGAATCACAGACACACGATTGCAGTTAATGTCAGTTTGCGGAAATAGTCCGCCACTGCACTTCTACTTTCTCTAGATCACGCAATGGAATGAATCTATGAGTTAAAGTGGTATCACACACGCCAAATAAAGGCTAGTGAATGAGTCGTCTCCTCATCATCCAACGTGGCACAAAGGTGAGGATTAGTTTCACTGAATTAAGAAGGCATATTCTTTTAGAAAGATTCTTACACTATGTTTCTTTGTTTTGTTGTTTCTTTCTTTACAGATGGAGCGATCAACTCTGTGTCCTAAATAGGAGTAGTTTAAGGAGCAGCTATCTGCCCTTATTATAATTAGGGTAGGGAAATTCCCTCTCCCTTTCGTTTACTTTCCAGGGGGTGTTATTCCTCTGCCCTGAAGAAAGTCCAGTACCCCTAGTGGGACTTTTCATGGACTGAAACATGTTGGCATTAGGGTCCTAGGACCATAATATCCCAAAGACCCTAGTTTTACTTTCTTTTAATATTTCAGTGAGATCCAAAATAAAGGGACACCGGGATCTCTCTGAGATTTTTAATCTTTATTCCCCCTGGCCAAAAACATATTATTAAGAGCTCCCTGAAAGATTGGTTGAGCCCATCCTGACTTGTAGGCGTCAGGATGACCCAATGATGAAGCATGACACCACTAGGGTGTGTGAGGGTATATAAAACAAAAAGGATTGCTTCCTTGCCCACCATCAGGTGGTGTACTCTTTTTGTTGAGGTCTTTTCCTTCTACAAATCTATATGCATGTGGCATTAGGGGAGTACTTTTTGTGATTTCGGAGTATCCTTACCGCCAAGAATGTGGACCACCCGCCGAATTTAGATGCGAGCGGAACTTTGGTTTAATGACGGCAGGAACGACAAGCAAGTGCAGGTGCATTGTCAAAGACAGGTGTAAATCAATCTAAACCCAGCAGGGTACGGCACATTCATAAGGGTTTAAACAAATATTGAGACTTGCCTCACAATATTATCACTGTTATACTATGAATATAATTATCATGTGGTAGATCATTTAGCACCTGTTCCAGTCCCACCACTTCTAGCATTACACGTCCTTAGATTCAGGACACACCTCAGTAACCATGTACTCATTCCTTGCCCTTGGTTGCAGGCTACGGTAACTTGTACCCCAGCACGGTGGCGGGGCAGGTCTTCTGTGTATTTTACGCTTTGCTCGGGGTGCCGCTGAACCTGGCCTTCCTGAACCAGCTGGGAAAAGGACTCAACCGCCACCTCGTTGCCCTTGAGAGATGTGTGCAGCGGCCGGGCCACCCTGGGGTAAGTAGGTCCCTCAGCTGCCTCTTCTGTGCTTCAGATCAAATGGCTTCCTATTGGTCGTGGCTGGCAGAGATTAAGAAAGTATTCTCCTCTCATTTTCTAAAAAATAAGATCAGTATTTACAATTCCATGAGGCCTGTTAAATAATATACTTCAGTCGACTTCTCTACCTCTCGCTTATGACCTTGCTTCTCTCTATTTCGCTTTCTGTGTTTACATTCATATCCATCACTCTTAAACACCTCTCTCCATCTCAATGCGCTCTACCTCATCCCTCTCCCTGTACCTCATTCCTCTTTTCCATCTGACCCCACTGTATCTCTGTGGATCTGGGTGTAATATATGATATGGCTGTGGGGCCTTACCGTGGAATACACTTGCAAAACCTTTATTGAGCCCATTCTGGATCGTTTGAATAACCTTAAGCTCAACCCTGGGTAGCTATGGCTTTCAGGCAGCAAGGCTTGAACATAGTAACTTAGTGTGAATCCTTTAACAGTACCAAACAATGAAGTAAGAAAGCCACACAACAAGAAAGAAAGAAACACCAATTCATAAAAGTAGAGTGTATTTTTATGAATTTTTAGAGAGCAAGATGAGCAAAATTGACCTTAGAGTTCCAGAGATATGATTTTTCAACTATTTTATCACTTTTAGTTTCAACCGCAAACAAGCACTGGTCAGCAAAAGTTTGGAAACTTTTCAAAAAGTTTGTAGAAGTTAGTTTGGCGACTCTGGCCTGGCTTGGGCAGCCCAATCTGACAGGATTAAGGTCTGGGAGGGGAGGGGGGTGCAATGGGGTAGGTTTGGACACTTACCTGGCCACTAGAGCGTTTTTCAGTCCAGTACCAGTCTTGACGGCATGACCGCCATAGACTTTAATGGAGTGGTCCTGATGCTGGGGATGCTTGATGAAAAGATGCTCAATGATGCTCTGGTTGCTGTGCGGTCAATGGAAGTGCCTTCGTGGTGCTTCCTCAGTCCACGAGCGATGTAGGGGAACTTTGTCCAGAAAGGTCGGATCCCACGATGACCTCTTCCCGTAGATCGAATGGCAACAGAAGCTGGACTTCTGGCCTCTGAATACAGTGGTTGGAGTTGGATCCTTTAGTTGGGGCTAGTGTCTCTCTTGGGTGACCAATTCAGATTCTGATGGCACTCCCCGGTGCAGCTGACTCAGATGCAACTTTTGGGCATAGAGAATCGGTCTCTAGGCGGTGCCCAGCAGCAGCTAGCAGTGAATCTTTTCCCGTGGCTAGTAACTTACCATTTTGGGCTTCTTCAGCTCTTTTGTCCCTGGAATTGGTTCCAAGGGATCAGCAGACTGATCCTTGGAATCCCTTCTTTGATCTGGGGCTGTGGATCAACTTTTTCTGAGCTAAGAGCCACAGGAACAGTCCAAACCTCGCTAGCCGGCAGTGCAGCAGGTGCAGTCCAGCAGGCTGTGCAGCCTCTCTTTGCACAGCTATAAGGGCAGCAGGGTAGTCCTTCTTTGGTCCTTATTCTGACTTCAGCATGATCTGAGGTTCAGGGTGCCAGGGGTGCCATATTTATCTCAGGACAGTGCCCCAAGAGGGCTACGTGGTCACTAGCCAATGGGCTTCCAGGTCCACTCCCTTCTGGTGGCTATTTTCTGGTGATGTGTGGCACCTAACAATCCCAGAGGGCACTATTCTTCCCACTCCCAAGATATCGGCACCCTTCCTCGGTTGTTAGGAGCTTGGTAGCCCACCCAAGGCGTGTGGCTACCTGAGGGCTATACGTCCACGGGAAAACCGGTTTGGGCACTGCTCTTCCCTCTCTGTCCCTGTCTCCAGGTTGTCTACCTGAACAAAGGTCAGCCCCTCAGGAATGTAAATGCCTTTTGCTCACTAAAGGCGACTTCCCCTCTGAAGCTTGCCTTTTGGGCTAACACCCTGTGTGGCTTCCTGCAAGGGGAAGGTGACATCTTTCCCTGCAGCCGGCTGCTATTGTTTCTAAGCCCAGGAGTCATTCATATTACTCCCCGGGAGGGCAGAAAGCTGTCTGTGTGCCAGTGCCTATGTGAGGCTACTGGACTAGCTGGGTCACATAGTGGCAACTTTCTAAGCATTTCATTAGTTTAATAGTGACATTAAATTCGATTTGGGCATCATTAATGCCACGATTAATTTGATACTTCACAGTACCCAGTCAGGTAGTCCCATTTAGAAGTTAGCCAGGCTGGCGATGTCTATAAGTGTACATGTCCTACTTAATAGTATACAGCTCCCTGTGATAGGGCTCTCTAGGCCTTCCTTAGAGGAGACTTACATATATCTTTAAGGGAAGTGGTGTCTTTGCCATTGGTTTGGATGGCAAAGTTGAACTGGCAGTGTGACAACTGCTCTTCAGTCTGCAGTGGCAGGCTGGGAGCCATTTTGTACCTCAGTACAAACAGGGTGGCACAATCAGTGCTGCAGCCCTGGGTGGACACTCTGCCTTACCTGCCCTTGGTACCCTGGGTATCATATACTAGGGATTTATTAGTAAGTCAGTACTTGCCAATTGGAGGTAACCAATTCCATATGCACTTTGTAAGGGGTTTGCAGGCCTCAGTGCACTCTCAGGGTCCAAAACCCAGCAGCTAGTAGTCCAATGGGGGGCAAAAAGTGGAGGGAAACCTGAAAAAAGCCTATTTCCTTGCTGTATGTTTCCACCATCCGTTTATTTCTTGGCTCTGTTGGTCCACTTGTGTTCATTGTTTGAAATTACTTTCTATATCCTCTAAATCAGATTTTACATCCTAAATACTGAACAAAATGTTGCAACAGCTCTGCAGAGCTATGCTGGATTCCCAATTTATTTTCCTTCATATTATGTTTTCTTAAAACAAGCTTGTATTCAAATCACTATTTTCAAGTATGAACAGAGAGACAGTTCGGCAGAGTTGCTGATAGTACAGTTATGAGGTGGGACTAGGAGTGCTGTTTGAGTGAAGGAGAAATATCCTTCTTGAAAGTACCAACCATCATTGCCATCAGGTTGTGGGTGGTGTATGTATGTGGAGGGTGCATCAGTCTTACTGCTTAATTATTGCCAGTGTTTACTGATGCTCAGCACCGGCAATTATTTCTATTCCTCAACACCGGCACTTATTTATGACAGGCCACCACATGGTGGCACTGCCTGTAAATTTATAACAAAATCACAATAGCAGAGCGTTTAAAAATTCAGTATACATTAAAATTAAAATGACAATACCTTGTCCAACCATTTTTACAGTTTTGGTGATGTGGAATAATCCAAGATGCCACATGTGTTGGCGTGTGATGGACAGTAGGTAGTAGTGGCATAAGCATTTGGTAGCATGGGTAGGGTGTTCAAGGAGCAGTGACCCTAAATACAAAACCTTGGACCTAGCACTTTTTAAAAAAATCGTACAAATTAAGTACTGACCAATCAGCCAAAGTAGTATATGTTTCTAGATTTTAACTCCAAGAGTTCATGTGTACCATACATTAAGCACAGATGATGCAGTGATTAGTGTCTCTTTACTGGCAGTTAATATAAGCACCTCTCCAAAATGCTTAAGGCCACTGGTGTGTGCACACGCCTCATTGTTGAATGTTCCTTCAAGATGCAAGTGTACACAAGTCAGAGATCATGTCTCAAGAAGCTAAGGAGCATTTCGTGTCTCAGGATGGGGCAGATGCAGAGGCTACATAGAGGAGGTGACAGTGAACCACCGTAGATTGTACATGTGCTGGGTGAGGGCAGTCAGGAGAAGAGATGCTGTGCAGGGTGGAGTAGAGAGCTGACCCTGTCCAGGATTACTAGGGGTTTGGTGTAGAATCTGCCTGCCCAGCACTGTTGTGAGCCTGCATTGACCCTGAAACCCTACATGTCACCTGTCCACTCCACTGAGGCCACAGAGCCCTGCTTGGTTTACCTGAAGGAGTGTCATCAGGGTAGCCAGGGGCTGAAGGACCGCAACCGCACAATCCGCTGCGTGCTCATTCTGGCAACAGCAAAGTGTTGGTGAACTGAAGCTCGACTGCGGCTCAGCAACGTTCTGTTCTGCACCACGGTCTAGAACTGCAAACCACAGGAGTTCCCCTAACTCTTGACTGCAAGAATACCCTGGTACTCACACTTTAGTTATACTCTCCTATAGAACCTAGTGCCAGATTTATCAATATTTGACTAAGCGCAACACAGGAAGACAACTTGCTGCACTGCATCAAAGTGAGAGGGCAGAAATGCGCCATATTTACTTAGATATGGCGCATTTCTGCTCTCTATCTGCGCTGCTGCACTGAGTGCTGATAAGCGCCAACGCAGGCACCCTTGTGCCATGGTGCAAGGGTGTCTGCGTTGCAGACAGGATTGTTTTTGTGCAGGAAGGATCACCTTCCTGCACAAAAATAATCCTCTGAGGCTTTTTTCTCTTTCTACATGTGCTGCATAACACAGCACACATAGAAAGAGAAAAAACGATTAGAAATAAACATATTTCTCCTTGTTACACCTCCCTTGGGAAGGCGTAGCATTTTGACGCATTTCCAGATTTACTAGTGTTAGTAAATCTTGGAATGCGCAAAAACCATGGGGGGATGAGTGGGAGCATGTGCTTAATTTGAGCCAGTGGTTTCCGGTGCTTTGCACCGGCACCTAATTATCAACACCGGCACTTATAATGGTCTGCCACATGGTGGCACTGCTTATTTAATTTAGAGACGAGCACAACAGTTGTTTGTGAATTCAATATATCTTAAAAATTACTAATACCAGCGCCGAAGCCATTCTTATAACTTTGGGGGACTGGAATAGTCTGAATTGCCACACTTTAAGGAGTGTAGTAGTTACTAGTTGTGTTTGTTCTGTCTTAGGCAGTGATGACACAGGCAATGGGTGGTGCAAGCTTCAGTGGCCTCCTGACAAGAGCCCATTACTTATTTTTTTTCACAAATTAAATACTGGTGGGAACACCCACGTTTCTCCCATGGAACGCCTTCCCAGGACAGAGTAACGCACGGCAGCGATTTGTACTACCTTTGCTGTACTCCAGATTTACTATGCGCATACGGTTTCTCCGGATGGCATAGTAAATCTTACTCAAGGCCTTGCATTGCCCTTGGGTCAGCTTGTGTGTAGCAAGCCTTTGATAATTCTGGCCCCTGATGTCATTGTTTATGTGTTGTTGTGTTTAGAGATTAAAGTACTTTTCCTTGATTGTTGAAACCCTGGCTGGGCCTCAATTTGTAAAGGACTATTCTTACAGAGTTCTGATTGGCTATCTCCCTGAGTAATCCTTGGATTGCCCTGTCCAGCTACACTGTAGGACAAGTGCTAAAGGTCTTACTTGGTGTTCAATGTCGGGTCCAGTACTACGGAGGCCCCAGGACACCGGCAGCAAAAAGCCTCAATACACACAATGGAACCGATGTAACCCCTGTCTGCCCTGGGTCCCCTTAACCAGTCCCCTTAACAATCAAATGGTAAAAGTTGGAAGGAAACTGATTGCACTCAAAATATTTTAAGATTGTAATATGATTCTTTGCCTATTCCAAGTTACCAGGATGTCCTCTTGGGACACATTAAATACAATCAATGTACATGCAAACCATTTACCTGGTCACCAGTTATGAATGTCTGCATTGGGTCAGGTAGGGTGACCGCCTCACTCCAGGTCAGTATGGACGCTGTCTCAATTCCTCAGCCCTAGTCCTACAAATTATGGTTTTGTGGTGTGTTAATCTAATTAGTTAAATGGAAACAAAACAAGACTACAATACCCAGAATGCATTAGGTTATCACACTAAAGTCAAGGACTGAAGCGGTCTCTGTAATGTCCCAGAGGGAGGGGGACACCCTAGGGTCATGTCTTTGTGGACCATCGTTGGAGGCCCGTGATGTTCATGACATGGACTGCAGACATCTGTACAGGTCAAGGGGCAGTGATGCATGTCACTGACATCTGTGTCCTCTCACTTTCTCTGCTACACAGAGGGTGGTGAAGACTGTGACGGTAACATTGTTCCTGACATCGGGGACCCTCCTCTTCCTTGTTTTCCCTCCGATGATCTTCAGTCACATCGAGGGCTGGAGCTACGGACAGGGTTTCTACTTCGCTTTCATCACCCTCAGCACCATTGGATTTGGGGATTTTGTGCTAGGTAAGGAGTGGCACTTGTGTGTTCGTGTGTATCATTCTATTAACAACTTGCAATATCTTCACATTGAAAATCTGTAGGCTCTTTACAAACTACTGTCTGGCACACAACTGAATATTTGTTCAGGGAGCGCACAACTCACTGAGCTATCCTGTGGAACTTAAATGCACGTGTCTGTGAAGTGAGAAGTACAAAAAGAGGTAACAATGAAAACCAGTGCAGAGGAAGTGCAGCAGCCTGTATAACACACCAGAGCAGGGGTACAGGCTTCTGTGTTTGTGAGGATGGAGTGAATAAAATTGCTTCATCAATTTGTGTACATCTCTTGCAGCAGAACTTGTCATATATACTGTAGATAAGAATTGTGGTACCCTCAGTATGGTAGCTCATCATGTCAAACTGTAACGGCCTGACTTTGAGCTGCCCACTGGTGATGCGTGTGCCAGGGACATGAATGAATATCTGCATCCGAAAGCAAGAGAGCCACAAGCAGCTTAAGGAATTCACATTCAGCCTAGACTGCCAGGAGCCCAGGGTCACCTGCAGTGGCGGCTCGCAAAGGTAACGCTGTGGGGTGGTGAGACGGGGCAGGGGCGGGGCTGGGTGGGGGGTAGTGAAGTCCGACATACGACGGCAGATATTTATTTATTTATTTACGTTCACCTTTGCCATCGTATGTCGGACTCCACTACTCCCCCACCCAGCCCCGCCCCCGCCTCACCACCCCACAGCGTTACCTTTGCGAGCCGCCACTGGTCACCTGGTAGGAATCAACTATATGGCTGCAAAGTTGTTCAGCACCTCTTCTAAGTCACCCGCAGCTCACCAACATTCTCCATGGCTGCCCAGATCACACCCGCCAGGATGTCCAGATGTCCCAGTTTTCTCAGACACTCCTGTTTTTTTAGGTCTTGCCTAGGCAGCGCATGCACTGTCTCTTCAAGACATGCTGTATCCACTCTGTGGGCTTACATCCTGCCCATTGCTTTTGATTCATTTCTTGATGTGTCCTTCCCAAAAGCTTTCTTCTATGTGGGTAATCTGTGTTTTTTGTCCCTCCTTCTTGTGTCCTGCTCCCTCCCATGGTGCAGCGACCTATTACTTTTGCCTATTTCAATTCATTTATGCACACAATTTGTTTTGTTTCTTTCAGCCTGTGTTTTGGGAAGGTTCCCTTTTGTTTCTTTGTAGTGTTGATGCTCCGGTCACCATTTCTGTAACAAGCCCTGTAAATCTTGTCCTTATCTCATCACATTTGCTGTTTTCCAAGGGCGCCTGTTCCACCCACCCCCTCCCTCATCGCTGCTTGCCCCCTCCGTCGTCAGCCACTCTTTCCATCTCCTCCCCTCTGATTCCTGCTTTAGCTTCCCGGCCCCTCATTACAACTGCTTCCAATGGAGAGCTGCACGCACTCGTAAGACCGCCAGTCATCACGACGCAGAGGCATAATGCATTAACAAGAATTATTGCAACCAAATATGCAAACCCAAAACGTTACAGCTATGTATTTTATAAAACAAACCGTTCACTTTTGTCTATTTGAGTTCGTCTATGCGCACTATTTATTTTGTTTCTTTCAGCCTGTGTTTTCAGAAGGTTTCCTTATGTTTCTTTGTAATGTTGATGCTCTTAGCGCCGTTTCTGTAAACAGCCCTGTAAATCTTGTTCTTATCTTGTCATATTTGCTGTTTTCCGAGGGCACCAGTTGTGTCCACAGACCTCCTCCCTCATCGCTGTTTGCCCCCTCCATCATTGGCCATGGTTGTCTGTCTCCTCCCCTCTGAGTCCTGCTTTAGCTTCCTGGTCCCTCGTTACAACTGCTTCCAATGGAGAGCAACAACCACACGTGACACCGCCAATCATCACACAGAGGCACAATGCATTAACAATAATTATCGCAACCATATATGCAAACCCAAAATGTTACAGCTATATATTTCATAAAACGAACCATTCACTTCTGTCTGTTTCAGTTTGTGTACACTCACTATTTTTTTGTTTCTTTCAGCCCGTGTTTTGGGAAGGTTCTTTTGTTTCTTTGTAGTGTTGATGCTCCTGGTTCTGTTTTTGTAAGCAGCCCTGTAAATCTTGTCCTTATCTCATCACATTTTCTGTTTTACGAGGGTGCCTATTCCGTCCACCCACCCTCTCCCTCATTGCTGCTTGCCCCCTCCGCCGTCGGCCGCTCTTTCCGTCTCCTCCCCTCTGAGTCCTGCTTTAGCTTCCCGACTTCTTGTTACAAGTGCTTCCAATGTAGACCTACACGCACGCGTGAGACATTTAATCATCACACAGAGGCACAATGCATTAATAATAATTATCGCAACCATATATGCAAACCCAAAACATTACAGCTATGTATATTATAAAACAAACCGTTCACTTTAGTCTATTTCAGTTTGTGTATGGCGCACCACTTTTGCGCAGAGACGATGCTGCAAGAGGTGATTGATTTACAGACATTGATTCACACTTTTACATCAAATCGCATCAGCAATACTCCACAAACCAGCTACCACTTCTATCATATGTTGTGATGGCTCTGCCTTGACAATATACAGGACTCCTCTGCCTTTCAATTAGGTTTATGTATAAATACCTTATACATACAACTTCTGTACTGGATGGAGGCTAAAATAAGTCCCTCTCTCCTACTGAAAGAGCCAAGGGGCATATTTACAACAAAGTGGTGAAGCGTGTTGTTAAGCCAAGAAGGCTAACGCCACGCTCTGTCACTTTGGAAACGCAGGGCTGCACCATATTTACAAGAATATGATGCAGCCCTGCGTTTCCCCCTGCACTGGCACTAAATTTAGCTGCCTAGCTCCAATGCAGGCACCCTGTCTGCGTTGAGGGAAGCTTGTTTATGTGCAGGAAGGTTTCCCTTCCTGCACATAAACAATCTTTAAATGGCGTTTTGTAACTTTTATGTGTGCTGCTTAATGCAGCACACATAGAAGCTACAAAATGTAATTTTTTTAGTGATTGTTTATGTGCAGGAAAGGACACCTTCCTGCACATAAACAATCATTGACGTTTTGTTGTTGCCATGTGTGCTGCTCAACGCAGCACACATGGAAACAGCAAAAACGAGGAGAAATTCAACATTTCTCCTTGTTTCGCCTGTTTAAGATCAGGTTTTTCCTGGTCTTAATTTTGGCGCTGCCTCCCATTTACATCACCCTTGTAAATTGGGGGCAGTGTCAAAATCAATGGGTGTTGTGGTGGAACGCTCACCACAACACCCACTGCCCACCCCTTTCACGCTTAGTACAGCGTGAAAGGGGGCCTTCTTTACAAGTGGCTTAACGCTGCCTTGCAAAGAAGGCGAAGCCCCTATCGCCACCACAACATCACTAAAAGTGACATTGTGGTGGCGATGGGGGCTTGTAAATATGCCCCAAGTCTCTGTGTGCTGTGCAAAAATGGTTTAACAAAAGCATGCACTATCGGTCGCTGAACACATACCAAAGGGAGCTTATGTAATCTGCAGTAATGGTTTCCAATGCCATTGAGGGAGTACATGGCATTAATGCTTCAGCTGGCTAACATCGACAAAAAACATTTGCAAAGCCAATAGGTCTACCATGGCAGACAAAACATCTAACATACATCACATTAAAAACTATTTTATTAAAACAAACAAACTACACTTACTATCCACACAACTACTGTAAAATAGAGAAGAAAACAAAAATAGAACCTCTCTCAAAATGCTTGTTTAGAACTGCCCTGACGTTCTGACATATTGCACTAAATTAAAAAGATGTCTCGATTTTTACAGCTGGCGGTGTGGTGCATGCTCACATTTCCACAGACCCACTTTTGAGGAATCATATAATGGACAGAAGGCAGATATTAAAGATGGCGGGGTGAAACAGCATAGGCGAAGATCTTAACTCAAAACCCAGGCTCAGGTGTCTTCTTCTGGGCTTCAAAAAATCAGGGTGATGTCGGAGCAAGAGAGAGTGGTGGGGTTTAATTAAAAATTCGAAACATGAAAAATTAAGTCTGAATATTTTTTTTGTTTACATGTACAGGAAATGAAAATAATTGTTGTTACAGGCATCTCTTCACTACTTTTGCCCCACAGAAACGCATATGTTTATCCAGTCTGAGTTTTATCATTTGCTTTCTGGCACTTCTGGTTATATTTTTATCGATATAAATTACCGACTACATGTCCCTGGATGCTAAGAAAACCCGATTGTATGCACTACTCCTGTGACATGGGGCAGCTTGTAATGTCCTAATCTCTTCCTTGGGCTATGAAATGGAGCAAAACTCAATATCCTCATATCTAGCCTGTCATAGAGTTATGGGATGTGCCCATGTAGTCCTTCATCTATGTCAGTTGGTGCTCTCACTGTAGGCCCTCTGCCTTCAGATAGATGACAACGTATAGTCCTACTTCTATGTTTGGGGCCTGTCCCAGTTTTTGATTTTGAAAAACTGGTCACCCTAACACCCATTCTTCAGAGCCACAGTGTCAGACCTGTCAGCCTTAGGGTGGTCTTCCTCCTAAAAATTTGCTTCTAACCTCCACGTTTTGCTGTATCTTTTTGTTGGCCTTAGAAATCTGAGCACTTTTCCACTGCTGACCAGTGCTTACTTCTTCCCTAAACGTGTTTGTTACTGATGTATACCTGATTGATATTTAATTTACCTGCAAGTCCCTTGTCAAGTGGTATACCATGTGCCCAGGGCCTGTAAATTAAATACTACTAGTGGGATGCAGCACTGATTGTGCCACCCGCAGAAGTAGCATTCCAAACCCGTCTCAGTCCTGCTACTGCAGAGCCTGTGTGTGCAGTTTGCTGCCACTTCAACTTGCCATTTAAAACTACTTGCCAAGCCTTAAAACTCCCCTTTTGTAGCATATGCCACCCCTAAGGGAGGCCCTATGTTGCCCTATGGGCAAGGTGCTACGTACTTAAAAGGTAGGACATGTACCTGATTGTTTTGCATATCCTAGTAGTGACAAACACCCAAAATCGTTATTCACTACTGTAAGGCCTGCTACTCTCATAGGTTAACATGGGGGATTCCTTAAAATACCTTTAAGCTGTAATCCCTGATGGCAGAGGAGTAGCTGTGTTTTGTTTTATATCTTTGAATTGGTAATGGCAAATCCTCTTTACTAGCAAAGTTGGATTTGACATTACTAGTTTAGGAGTGCCACTTTTAAAAAATGGGCATTCCTCTGCTCTTAGCTCTTTGTGTGCCTTGCAGCCTGTCTCCAATACACTTCTGGGGTGGGTGACACTTTGTGCATTCCCTCTAGACAGCCACAAACACAGGATACTTCAGGGGCTTCTTGGTCAGCAGGAAAGGGAGGAGCTGACACCTACACTTCAATAAGTAGTGTCCTGCCCTCACACAATCTATTATTTTTTATCACAGTGGTTCCTTTTAGAAAAATGTATGTATACTCAAATCAACACAAGCACAATCACATAAATCTAAAATACAGGAATTACAACCTAGAGATATTTTAAGGACTCCCCAATGTTAACCTACAAGAGGAGCAGACCTCACAGTAGTGAAAAACGAATTTGGGTGTTTGTCACTGCTAGTCACTATTAGGACACGTAAAACAACTGGCTTGTTCCCTGGTGAGAAGCGAGGCTGACAGTTGTGGCCCGTTTCGTTTGGCCATTACATTGAGAACGGACCCCAAAGTTAATATTGATTGGACCATGTTGGCTTGTATTTGGCTCCAATAATGATGGGAATTGCACAGTTCCTGCAGGCACTCTTCAATTATGTATTGCCTGACCGGAGTCACAGATGGTCTGCTGAATTGTGTGAGGACAGGACACTACCTATTGAAGAGTAGGTGTCAGCTCCTCCCTTTCCTCTTTGGAAAGTGGGCATTCCTCTGCTGTCAGCTCTTTGTGAGCCTTGAAACCCGTATCCTGTGTTTGTGGCTGTCTAGAGGGAAAGCACTGATCAAGCCCCCATCAATAGGCTGGCAGACAGGACTGAGCTGAAAGGGGACCTGTGTACTTCAAAGGCTTTACTTTGAAGTCACCTCCACATCAAAGGCACTTTTTTGTATATGTACTGGATCTCTGACCCCATCTAATCAGACACTGCTGGACTTATAACTGAAGCTCTGCCAGAGAACTGGCGGGCTGCCTAAAGAACTCAACTGGACTGCTTTTCTGGAAGGACTGCTTTTCTGCTTGTTGCCCTGCCGCCTGCTGCTCTCTGACTCTGTTGAGGGAGAGCTAGACTCTGCCTTCTCCAAGGGCTTGCTGGCTTGCCCCCTGTTCAAGAAGTCTCAGGGGCAACAAAGACTTCATTTTTCCCTATACGGCAGCTGGACGCTGCCCTTCGTGCCAGAGTGACCGAGGAGCTTGTCTACAATCAGCGCTTCATGCCTGAGTGATAATGGAGTTTGTTTACGATCAGCGCTTTGTGCCCAAGTGGCAGCAGAGTTTGTCAACGATCTGTGCTTGATGTTCGAGTGACACCTGAGTTTGTCTACGATTAGCACTTTGTGCCCAAGTGACAGCGGAGTTTGTCTACGATCAGCGCTTTGTGTCCGAGTGACAGCGGAGTTTGTCTAGGTCATCGCTTCATGTCCGATCTGCAACGCAGTATGTACAGGAGCAGCACTTCATAGCTGCGCACTGACTGAAATCACGGCACTCCTTCCCAACACTGCCACAGCCCCCCTACATAAGAAGAATCAATCCATGCTGTGGGCGTGCTAAGCCGCCGGCCCACCTCCTGTACTAGAGACTCGACGACTTGGGCCCCACCTCTAAGGTACAGTGAGCTGCGGGATCTGTGGGTGCCTGTAGCCAGCCTGCGCTCCCTTGCGGCCGGCTGTACGTGTAAAAGTACCTTGGTCTCAGTGACCAGAATTAACTATGGAATCACTAGTGCCTTTTGTGTGCATGGTTCCATCACAACTGTGATCACGTCTCTCTAGTGAGCCTCTGAGCGATTTGAGTCGCATTACCGCCATCTTCCTGACTGCAACTAACCTTTTTGAAAGCATTAGTGACCTTTAAGCACTGTTTCGCAATTATACTTTAAAGTAGCATATCGTGAGATCCACAGATTGTATTTTCCTCCTTTTGGTCTTGTATCGTTCAGGCCCCAGGCCCAGCTCTCACTGTGCTGCTGCATTGCTCTTGCTCCTGTCTTCTCCTTATTATTTCCCCCGTTTTTTGAGTGCCCTCTCCTTGCTTTTCCCTCGTTTTCACTGCTTTCTCCTTGTGTTTTTCTCCTGTTTCCTGAGTGCCTTCTCCTTGCTTTTGCCTCTCTTTTGCTGCTTTCTCCTAGCTTCTTCCCCTTTTTTATGAGTCCCTTCTCCGCCTTTCCCTCATTTTCACTGCTTCCGCCTTGCTTTTCCCCCCATTTTTGAGTGCCCTTTCCTTGGCCTTCCATCGTTTGCACTGCTTTCTCCTTTCTTTTTCTCTCATTGTGACTGAATGAACAGATCACCACGAAGCAGTTAGCAACTCTAGCGCCTTGAGACCCTCACGTGTGATTTGCTGTGCTTTCTAAATCCTCGATTAAGTATCTATTAATCTATATTTCTAAACCTGTGTGGAGTCATTTTGTGGTGTATTCATTGTGTTATTGTGTGTGTGTTGCACAAATACTTTACACATTGCCTTTCTAGATAAGCCTGCCTGCTCTATGCCAAGCTACCAGAGGGTGAGCATAGGTTATCTTTTAGTGTGTACTTACCTTACCCTGAGTAGAGTGGTGGTTCCTGCCTGACCTGGGTGCATACCTCAGCCAACCAGGAACCCCAGTTCTAACACACAGAAAACATAATTCTTAGCTCAGGATACTAGAG
This sequence comes from Calotriton arnoldi, assembly GCA_963921515.1. Classification (NCBI taxonomy): domain Eukaryota; kingdom Metazoa; phylum Chordata; class Amphibia; order Caudata; family Salamandridae; genus Calotriton; species Calotriton arnoldi. The sequence continues at coordinate 65,707 of CAWUFW010016473.1, forward strand.
TGATCCTATGTGTACAGTGTCCGGAAGCACTTTCAGTTAAATCACAGGCAGTCCACACAGTGGAACCACCACAACAAACCACAGGCAGTCGGATACGCTGCAGCAACAGTAATGGCGTTAGCTGAAGGCACTCCCCATCTCAGAGCTTCCTTCTGGTGCTGAGGGAGGGAAGGATCTGACAACGGTAAAGGTTGCTGTTGCGAGGCAGACCTATCAAACGTTCTAAAGACACCAACAAATAGCAAAAAATTATATATTTGAGAATTCTTTTTTTTAATTATCTCTTGTTTTAAAACACTAGCAACATGCGAATGTAATAAATATTAATCATTTAGTTCTTCCATTTGTTTTACACATTTTATTAAAAAATCACAATATTTTCTATATTTAGGCTTCATCATTAGTACCTCAAAATTAAATCCTTCACTTTGGGTGCCATTCATATCACCCTTATAAAGGGGAAGGCAAGTAAGCATCACCTGGATATCATTTATAAAAATAAACTTCAAAAGTTTGAATGAGGACATGGAGAAGGGCTGGTCACCGCATGTGAAGCTCAATTGTTGATGTCATCTGAGTCTGCCTGATATGAAGTTCCATTGTGGATGTCATTGCTGTATGTCTGATGTTAGTCACCACTTGTAAAGTTCCATTGTTGATGTCATCGCAGTATGCCTGATGCTGTTCACTGCATTTGAAGTTCCATTGTTGATGTCATCGGACTATGTCTGATGTTCGGCACTGCCTGTGAAGTTCCATTGTTGATGTCATCGCAGTATGCCTGATGCTGGTCACTGCATGTGAAGTTCCATTGTTGATGTCATCGCAGTATGCCTGATGCTGGTCACTGCATGTGAAGTTCCATTGTTGATGTCATCGGACTATGTGTGATGTTCGTCACCACTTGTAAAGTTCCATTGTTGATGTCATCGCAGTTTGCCTGATGCTGGTCACTGCATGTGAAGTTCCATTGTTAATGTCATCGGACTATGTCTGATGTTCGTCACCGCTTGTAAAGTTCCATTGTGGATGTCATCGCAGTATGCCTGATGTTCGACACTGCCTGTGATGTTCCATTGTTGATGTCATCGCAGTATGCCTGATGGTGGTCAGTGCATGTGAAGTTCCATTGTCGATGTCATCAGAGTATGTCTGATGTGAAGTTCCATTGTTGATGCCATCGCAATATGCCTGATGGTGGTCAGTGCATGTGAAGTTCCATTGTTGATGTCATCGGACTATGTCTGATGTTCGTTACCACGTGTAAAGTTCCATTGTTGATGTCATCGCAGTATGCCTGATGCTGGTCACTGTAGGTGAATTTCCATTGTTGATGTCATCGGACTATGTCTGATGTTCGTCACCACTTGTAAAGTTCCATTGTTGATGTCATCGCAGTATGCCTGATGCTGGTCACTGCATGTGAAGTTCCATTGTTGTTGTCATCGGACTATGTCTGATGTTCGGCACTGCCTGTGAAGTTCCATTGTTGATGTCATCGCAGTATGTCTGATGCTGGTCAGTGCATGTGAAGTTCCATTGTTGATGTCATCGGACTATGTCTGATGTTCGTCAACACTTGTAAAGTTCCATTGTTGATGTCATCGCAGTATGCCTGATGCTGGTCACTGCATGTGAAGTTCCATTGTTGATGTCATCGGACTATGTCTGATGTTCGTCACCACTTGTAAAGTTCCATTGTTGATATCATCGCAGTATGTCTGATGTTCGTCACTGCATGTGAAGTTCCACTGTTGATGTCATCGCAGTATGCCTGATGCTGGTCACTGCATGTGAAGTTCCATTGTTGATGTCATTGGACTATGTCTGATGTTCGGCACTGCCTGTGAAGTTCCATTGTTGATGTCATCGCAGTATGTCTGATGCTCTTCACTGATTGTGAAGTTCCATTGTTGATGTCATAGCAGTATGCCTGATGCTGGTCACTGCATGTGAAGTTCCACTGTTGATGTCATCGCAGTATGCCTGATGCTGGTCACTGCATGTGAAGTTCCACTGTTGATGTCATAGCAGTATGCCTGATGCTGGTCACTGCATGTGAAGTTCCACTGTTGATGTCATCGCAGTATGCCTGATGCTGGTCCCTGCATGTGAAGTTCCATTGTTGATGTCATCCGACTATGTCTGATGCTGGTCACTGCATGTGAAGTTCCACTGTTGATGTCATCGCAGTATGCCTGATGCTGGTCACTGCATGTGATGTTCCATTGTTGATGTCATCGCAGTATGCCTGATGCTGGTCACTGCATGTGAAGTTCCACTGTTGATGTCATCGCAGTATGCCTGATGCTGGTCACTGCATGTGAATTTCAATTGTTGATGTCATCGGACTATGTCTGATGTTCGGCACTGCCTGTGAAGTTCCATTGTTGATGTCATCGCAGTATGCCTGCTGCTGGTCACTACATGTGAAGTTCTACTGCTGATGTCATAGCAGTATGCCTGATGCTGGTCACTGCATGTGAAGTTCCACTGTTGATGTCATAGCAGTATGCCTGATGCTGGTCACTACATGTGAAGTTCCATTGTTGATGTCATCGGAGCATGCCTGATGTTCGTCACTGCTCGTAAAGTTCTATTGTTGATGTCATCACAGTATGCCTGATGCTGGTCACTGCATGTGAAGTTCCATTGTTGATGTCATCGCAGTATGCCTGATGCTGGTCACTGCATGTGAAGTTCCGCTGTTGATGTCAAAGCAGTATGTCTAATGGTGGTCAGTGCATATGAAGCTCCATTGTTGATGTCATTGGACTATGTCTGATGTTCGGCACTGCCTGTGAAGTTCCATTGTTGATGTCATCGCAGTATGCCTGATGCTGGTCACTGCATGTGAAGTTCCATTGTTGATGTCATCGCAGTATGCCTGATGCTGGTCACTGCATGTGAAGTTCCATTGTTGATGTCATCGCAGTATGCCTGATGCTGGTCACTGCATGTGAAGTTACATTTATTTTTTATTTATTTATTTATAAAGTTTTATATAGCGCGAACATGATCCCGAGGGATATCAGTGCGCTTTACAATTGTGGGGAAAGGAAGGTAACAGTTGCAGTACATGTGTCAAATAGGAATACAGACAGAATCACATATCAAAATAGAACTCACAGGACAAGAACGGTTACAAGTAGACGGGGTCAGTACTATCTTTAAAATTAATATGGTCAAACTATTGGTTATTGTGGGGTATTGTTACATGCCATAATGTTTGGATAGATTATGTGCAGTTAGTCCAAGCATCGCATATACCTGCAGATTATTGCTTTGGATATTATATTTCGTTCCGAAGGAAGTTTCAGTATTCAGCAGTTGGACAAAAAAAAAAAATGGAAGCACAACTAGTACAACTGTAATTTTTTAAATAAGAATTTATTTTAGAATTGGAGCTGCACCTTTCTGGAGGGAGATTTGATTTAGATCAAATTCCTTTCTATATAGATAGGGACATTCCTTCTGAGCGCTTCAAGGGTAGCACTGCATTGGTTTGGCAGTGCGTCTGCCAATTCATTCGGAAAAAAGAAAATAGTGAAAAGCATTCAGACAGGTCAACAGTGAACAAAGCTCAAGAAGATGAAATAATTCCATTTTTGCTTTCAACCTAGCTCACTAAAAGAAAAATGATGTACCTTTCCATTTCTCATAGAAGTGTTGTCAGATGGAAGATACACTATGTAATTCAAGATCACTGTTTCTCCTCCATCTACAGTATTCTGCAATGGTGCCTACCAGTAGGATCATTACTATTAGGTACTGACAGAATCAGGCACAGCAACATTGTTGATGTCATCGCAGTATGCCTGATGCTGGTCACTGCATATGAAGTTCCACTGTTGATGTCATAGGAGTATGGCTGATGCTAGCCACTGTATGTGACATTCCAATGTTAGTTGTCATCGCAGTATGTCTGATGCTGGTCACCGCATGTTACGCTCCAGTTTTAGATGTCATCGGAGTATGTATAATAATGGTTACCGTATGTGACATATCCAATGTTGTATGTATGTCTGATGTGCATCACCGCATGTGACACTCGAGTTTTACATGGTTACCATATATGACGTGGCAATGAAGAATGTCTGATGTTGTTGGTTATTTCTTACTTGCTTCCCAGGAACGGATCCAAGCAACCACTACATCTCTGTCTACAGGAGCATGGCCGCCATCTGGATCATCTTTGGACTTGCCTGGTTGGCTCTGGTCTTCAATCTGGGAACCACCTTAATGGAAAAATTGCTCCACCTTGGCTTACACCAGAGCAGAACTGCGAGACTGGAAGAGGTGGCGGCTGTTTCCAAGTTGGAAGAGCATCCCAACCAGTGCCGAGATCGCCACATAACTTCCAGGGTCTACGATAACTACAGCGGCTAGATTAAGGTTCACGCTCCGATACTAGAGACTTAGGGCCTTATTTGGATCATGGCAGATGGGTTACTCCATCCAATAATGACAGATATCCCATTCGCCGAAATCTAAATCCAATAGAATATTATAGAATTTATATTTCGGCGGACGGGATATCCTTCACCGTTGTGACGGAGAAACCCATCCGCCGAAATCTAAATCAAGCCCTTGGCCAAGAAGGAAATGAAGTTAAGGCTTTGGTGGGAGGAAATTGTATGCGCAGACTACAGTTTTAGAGAAAAAGAGAGGGGAATAAAATAATCCATAGTTTTAATGGGGAGGTGCAACGAGGAGAAATACCTTTATTTCTCCTCACTTTTCCTCTTTCTATGTGTGCTGCATTCTGCAGCACACATAGAAAGAGGAAAATGCCTATTGTGATTGTTTTTGTACAGGAAGCAGCCGCGGTCCGTGCAGTTAACAACGGTGGGGCCGGGTAAGGGGGATTTCGAGGGACGATGAAGAGGGAAAATTAAATAAATAATTAATTTTCCCTCGGCATCGTCCCTCGAAATGCCCCCTTACACGGCCGCACCGCCCCACCGTTGTTACCTGCACAGACCGCGGCTGGCAGGAAGTTGTTCCTTCCTGCACAAGAACAATCATCTCTACGACGCAGGCACCCTTGCACCACGGCCTGCAAGGGTGCAATAGCCTACAAGGGTGCCTGCGTTGGCGCATGGCAGTCCATCGTGTGCCAGTGCAGGGGAAAAGGACATGAACGCGCCATATCTCAGAGATACGGCGCATTCCTGCCCATTTCCTTTGACGCACGGCAGTGCAGCAAGATTCCTTGCGGGGCTGCTCTGCGTCAAAACCTCATTAATGAGGCCCTATATGTTTAGTGAGTCTGTCTTTCTTTTCTATGCCATCTTTTTACTGCACACTCTGCACCTATGAAAACTGGCGGTAGAAAGGGATACTGGTTTCATTTTCGATATTCAGAGGCATTATTATCCTACAGTACTAGTGCCTTTACAGATTATGCACCGATAGGATTACAGATAAATTACGTCGCATGTCTGAGCCTGGAGTTGAAGTTGTCTGATTTTTGCTCCTTATTGGGCCACTCATATGCTTGTCAAAATACTATATGTATGTATATATTTGCCAGAATAAAAACATGTGTTGTGAGCAGTAGACTTTACTTTTTGTAAATGCTTTTTCTGAAAATTCAGATACTAGTTTGTAGTCACAAATTAAATGAGGGTGTTTTATTAGTCGGTGCTTCCTCCTTAATAAGACTTTTTGATCAACAATTTAAAAATAAACCTTCTGCATATGCAGCAAGCTACTCGTAATAGTAATCTATGTGTTTTAGTAGAGATTCACAGTATGACAACTACAGTGGAATTAACCACAAAATATTGCAAAAATAAATCTACTCAGCCAAGCTTTCATTTTCATTTAGACAAGTTTCAAGTGTATTGATAAATTGCTTTAGAGTCCTGCTGAGGTCAACAATACGAAATATAAAATGTCTTAAATGAAAATATAAATAACATTTTAACATATTTACAGTAGCTTTTATAGTATTTAAAATTACAGTAACAAACATGCTCATTTGAATGAAAACAGCAGTAAATTAACAAACTGACAAAAAGAGCTTATTCTGTATTTTGAATGAAGTGAGTGTAAATCAATTCTAGGCAATGTGTATAATGCTGGGCAAACATAAAATGCATGAGGGAAATAGTATATACCTTTCAGACAAAGTGGACAGATACAATGATCATTAACAGACCTACCCATGTTCCAGTTAGTGATCTGATGGGGATAATTCTGGTCCTTGAAGTGAAAATCAATCTTCTAGCAACAGGATCTAAAGAAGATGTGACATAGGGATGGGGTTGTTTTACTAGCGCGCTATCCGAAAGGGTTTTCTACATCTTCAAGTTAGAGCAAAGGTCTCTGTATATAGTAAACTTAACAGAGGGATGAACCTTTCCAAGGTAAGTCATAGGTGGCTGGGAGACCAGGACTGTAGTAAGTCAGTAGAAATTACATGCAATTCCAGTGCATGAGAGAAATTTAAGGTACTAATGAACTGTATACTATTGAAAGCTTTATGGGCCCGATTCACACAAGTAATCTGAGACAAAATCCTAACTTTACGACTTTCGGTATTCACAAAGGGCATTTAGGAGTAGTAAAATTAGGAATCCTAACTTTACTACTCCTAAATGCCCTTTGTGAATAACGAAAGTCGCAAAGTTAGGATTTTGTCTCAGATTACTTTTGTGAATCGGGCCCCTTGTTTCTAGAGTTGCTTCAGAGATCAGTCGGGCAGGGGATAAACAATAGTCCCATCGGATAACTGCTGGTACAGCCGGAACATCAGGGTAAATTAATCCATATATGAGGCGCAGTATATGCACTGGAATAGAAGATCCTAATATGGATAATTTCGAGAGATACTACCTTCATATCTAAGAACAAAAAAGACCAAGGTGCATATTTACAAGCCCCTAGCACCATCGGAACATTACTTTTTTTGACGCTGTGGTTGGCGTAGTACCATTTTCAATATTTACAAGCTGGAGTTAAGCCACTTAGCGTGGCTTAATTCCACCTTGTAAATATGCCCCTTTCCCCCTCAGTCCTCTGCGTGAAATGGGCATTCAATGGGTGTTGCTATGGGCGTTCCAACGCAACACCCATTGCTTTGTGACGCTGCCCCAGATTTTCAAGGAGGTGTTAATCTGAGGCAGCGACATAAATGCAAGAGCAGGCGTTAGAATGGCGTACGAGGAGAAATGCTTTTATTTGTTATCGTTTCAGCTTTTCAATGCATGCTGCATTCTGCAGCACACATGGAAAGAACAAAAAGCCATTAATAATTGTTTATGTGCAGGAAGGTGTCCCTTCCTGCACATGAACAATCATTAAATAATGAGGATTTGCTACTTCTATGTGTGCTGCATTCTGCAGCACACATGGAAAGAACAAAAAGCCATTAATAATTGTTTATGTGCAGGAAGGTGTCCCTTCCTGCACATGAACAATCATTAAATAATCAGGATTTGCTACTTCAATGTGTGCTGCATTCTGCAGCACACATAGAAGTAACAAATAGCCATTATGGATTGTTCTGGTAGGTCATGTAAAAATAGAGAGGACAATAGAGGTGCATTAGGGTTAGGAGGAACAGCTAGTGCTGCAAGCTTTCTTCAGAGCATGGGCCTATCTAATGATCAAATGCTTTGAGGAAATCAATAAATACAGCATACATTACATGTCATCTAAAATATACACATTTCTCAACGATGAATTGAACACTAGCTGTATTGTCAGTAATCGAACAATTCGACCTAAAACCCGATTTCTCATGGTGGGATGATTCCATTTCCTTAAGCCCATGCCTCAAGATGTTCTAGTATAGGATACTCAAGGAAAACATGTTTCTTACAGCATCCGGAAGCGCAATCTGTCTATAATTATTGGGGACTTCGCATCGGCCCTTCTTATGGAGCAAATTGTTGATTCTTCCTACACAAGAGCTAAGAGTGGAACACGTGTTATAGCAATAGACGGATGAAGGAGCCAGATTACTACTCTGGAGTCCCTGATCCTTTTTCAAAACTATCCCAGGTATCTGATCTAGTCCCATTGCCCCTGAATATCTGGCTTAATTTATGTACTTGACAATGTTTGAGGGCATTGGAGCAGGGACAGATGTAAGTTTTTGGATGCCATGGGGTGTGATGTTAAAGTTATGACCGTTGTCAAAATTGTTCAAAGAATATAGTTTTGAAATGTAAACAATCCAGTTATATTGTGGGATTGTGATCGGTGAAGAGTATACTTTTGCCTCACATGCCACAGCTAGGGCTCGCCAAAATTGTATTAAAAATTTTGTTGGCTGTTTATTTCAAATTGTCTCAGTTTGAGACTGACTTTTGTCTTTTTTTTGCATTTTCCGATGTCCAATGTGATTCTTCCTTAATATCTGAATTTGTTTCAACTGGTATTTAGAATACTGCATAAACTGTTTTCGGATAAATGTATTTATTTCAACCATCTTTGGTCCTGAAACTCTTGAGGAGTATTTTTGTGTCTTCTGGATTATGCTTTTTTGTTCTATTACCCTCAGCAGATTTTCCATACAGATTTCAAATTCTAGAATTAACAGTTGAAAAATCGGTATAAAGCATTAACAATCCCTTAAACAAATGTATTCTAAAATAGTTCCAAGAAAGTCGACCTCAAGATATTTGAATATTAGTTTGTTCTTGACTCAGTGAATTAGCAGAACCCTTTTAAAGGGCTAATTTAACCTGCAGCATAGAATAGTTGTTATAAATAGAGCCCAATACATTTGCTTCAGTAATAAGTAAAAAGTTTCATAAATTGAAATTATATAGATTATTTTGATGCCCCATAGATTCCTTTTCGTGTCAGGCATGTTGGTATATCTCCATTCACATATTCATTAATTAAACCCGCCTATCGTCCTGAATTGATCTAAAAGGAGGGCTCCATGTTTATCGGCCCTATAGTAATATGGAAAGGAATCTTCCAGGCTTTGTTTAATTCAGAGTTTTTAAATTCTTTTAGTTTTAATTAAATATTTTATCATTGAAAATGCTTACAATTAGCAACCACTTTACTTGCTCTCTTTCAATTATGTTATCCATAGAATCAAAAATATTAACAGAGATTTGTATTACTGCCCTTTTAGTATAAAAATATTAAAAAGTAGAAGAGAGTTATGCTATTGGAATCCTTAGGGCGTGACTCCGGCCTCAAAGTAAACTGGGAAAAATCCCTTTTATTCCCGATGACCCCCCAATGGCCAGAACAAAGGGTGACTCTACCACAGGCTCCTCTCACCTGGACATACGACTCCTTTAAATACCTAGGGATTCAAATATACCACTTGCAAGCGGATATAATAGAAGGCAACTAGGGAAGGGCAATCACTAAGGCTCGCTCCTCCATGACATTCTGGGCGGAACTACCTGTCTCCCCAATGGGTCGCATAGACATATCCAATATGCTACAACTCCCGCGGCTATTATACTATTTTGCGGCTTTACCATTCCCATTGCCGATCAAAATGTTCCAAGATCTGAAATCAATCCTAACATCCTTAGTTTGGGGCACGTCTAGAGCCCAAGTAACCCTCACGGAACTCTATGCTCCAATCACAGAGGGGGGGTTTGGGTGCACTTAATTACGAGAAAATCTATGCGGTCGTACAGCTGCGATTGCGGTGAGGTGGCTAGCCAAACACAATATCTCTGAACTGGGCCTATGGGCACCACATAATAATCAAATGACAATCCTGGAGTGACTGAATGGGTCAAATGCGGTAATCCCGAAGACCCCTGAAAATATACTAATGTCAACAGCTCGCAGCTGTTGTATCCAGTATGTGTGGACTAAGCACTCACCCCCAGCTTATGCCCCAGACCTACCTATAGAGGTAGTCCCAAACTAAAAAGTCAGAATGCGATGCCGGAAATGAGGGAATGTTCTCTGCTGGCCTTACGACTCGTCGAATCCGCACTTTGCAAATTTACAATACTTGTTGATGGTTATGGAATATCCCCGGATCATTCTTACTATACGCATCGCTAACACAACCGTTATTTCAGACGTGGGATGCCAAACAGACGAACCAAAAACCTCGGACATACTCCAAACGTTATTAACACATGGCACGGGCAGAAGAGCAATCACTATGCTATACAACTCACTTAAACCAGACACCATGACCCTTATGGCATCACTAAGAGACTACTGGGATACGGCACTCGAAACCACACTTACAGATAAACAGTGGGCACAGAGCCTGTCCGTCCCAAAAACAATATCAACAAACACTAGAATTAAATATACACAATTTAACGATTTACATCATACCTACTTAACCCCACACAGACTAGCACAGATGTATGAGGGATCCCCTGACATTTGCCCCCTCTGCCATAGTACAGAAGCCACGTTTCCTCATATGGTTTGGATTGCCACACATAATAACATATTGGAATGAGGTGGCAGCCACTTTATCGGAAGCCACCGAGACCTTCGTGGCAACGCTGGGGCTACACTTCCTGTTGGGAATAACCAAATGCACCACCAGGCGGAAAACATCAACAAATTTTGGGATCTGGCGCTCGGCCTGGCCAAATGTAGACTGGCCATGTCATGGAAGTCAAGCCTACTGCCATGCATTTCTATATGGCTTGCAGACCTTAAGAAAGAGCTGATTTCAGAACATGTACAGCTACAAGACACTATCCAGAAAAACCCTACAAGCCCAAACCCTCCAGAATGGCAAAAGTATCTTACATCCGTAGAATCGAAACTTCACCAAAATGAACGAAACGATGTCCCCATGCCGCATCAACCAGATTACAATGATCTGTCGTAGACTTCTCCACCGGGCGGACCAAAATAGAGGCTCCCCAGCCCAGGCATTAAGCATCTCTCTCTCCCACACCATCCTCAAACATCTCCAACCACGCTATGTAACAGGTCAAAAAGATTAATTAAGTGATACTCGCACACTGTTAAAGATAAGACACTGATCAACCCCTCTTCACGCATAATCACTAATGACTCAGTCAGAAAGCCCATCACCCACCACACCAGCATAAATTATGCACGTATTGGTAACATGCACCAACGGTCCGTTCAGCAAATTCATAAAGTATATGTTGATAATAAGCAAAGTTGAATCCAGTTTGTAAAGTTCGCATTATCTCACAGTGGTACAACAGATTGATATGAAGAGGTCAATAACTGCATATATAGTACAGATGTGTAAAAATTTAACTCTGTATTAAATGCTATATCACAATATGTGCAATCCTCAACTGTCTAGATGTCCACGAATGTTAAAGTGAAAATCAATAAATATTATTAAAAAAAGGAGAAGAGAGTTTTCAGAACCTCTAAAACCACCTGTATAGCCACTAGAAAGTCTATATATAAAGCTGCATGAAGGAGGAATAATATCACAATTCTAGAAGTATTCTGATGAAAGAAGTGTAGCCACACAACCACTAGCCTGACCTCTCTTGGAGCTTGGCTAGGAATGGTAGAGGCGCTCCTGCGCACGAACATAGGGAGGTCTGCATTACATACTACGATCTACCACTACACTGGGGTGCACGGAGAAGATTACCAATGGTGGGCGGCGCCTCTGTGCATCACAGGCCGGATGATGTTGCACTGGCCGGACGCTGTGGAGGGTGAGGCCCCTGAGCTGCACCTAACTTGTGTGGTGGGAGCGCTGCAACTTCACGACTAAGGGGGCCCTGTTGCATCACCTGCATCGGGAGGTTCCCCAGCGGACTTGGCGGCGACTGCTGTACCCAGGCTTGTGAAATCCCACCTGGCTGAGGCTCCTGCTGGCTGAGTCACAGATTTGGAGAGAGTGCAGCGGATTGCGCCACAGTGTCAATGTCCAGGTAAGGAGAAGATGGGACGCGTAGCGGAGGAGGCCCAGGGGTCGAGTGGACCAGGCCTAGCACCTGTGGCTGACGCACCCCCAGTGGCGGCTCATCCGTTATGGCGCAAGAGCGTCACCCCACTGCTTTCAAGCAGTGCAAGAAGAGGCAAAATAATAACATGATGATAACTTTCTGATGCACACATGCTATGTTTCCTTTGCGGACGGGAGGGTGGGTAGGGCTGCTCCACTCACAGAGCAGGGCAGGGGCAGAGTGGTTTGACCACTCAAGTGCGCAATGACTGTTTGGTCGGCCCTCTCAGGCCGCCCAAAGCAGTAATGCGCACTTCCCTGTTCGCAATGTAGGCTCCATTACAGCGTGCATGGAGAAAATGGCCACCTCTCCAGCCCCTGGCTAAACGCCTTGTCACAGCGCTCAAGAACAATTACAACGCCGCATTGCAGTGTTGTGATTGGCTTTGGGGAGGGAGCCTGGCTGCCTGCTTCCTGTTCCTGGAAGCCGACTCAGGAGAGCAGGAGCACAGAAGACGCGGCACCCGGCCTCGAGGTAAGATTTCTTTTGAAAAAATATTTACAACCTCCGCTCACACCCCCGCGTCCCTGTCCCCTCCAGTGTCCTTTCCTGCGTTTCCCGCCTCCCAGCTGTCAAGTCCCCCCCGCAGCACTTCTCAATGGCGGCCGCTGTGCTCCCATGTGCAGCGTGCGTACCACTGGTGTGCCAAAGGAATATATGACGTTACAACGCATACCATTACATCGCATTCCATTACAATGCATACTAATACTATGCATATTGCAACAGTAGGGAAAGTGCTGGATAGCGGAGGGGTAAAAATTGCTATTCCCACTCAAGTGAGTGCAACCCTAAGACTAACCCTTGCACCCCTAAACCCACACCCACCCAGAACCCTAAAACTAATCCGGGCACTCCAAAACCCACACCCACCCTAAAACTTAAAATTCTCCATTACTGACCTTACAATGCGTTGTAATGGCATGCGTTGTTAAGGCACCTGCGTTGTAAAAGTTGCATTGTAAAGGCATTACAATGTAATGCCTGCGTTGTAATGCACGTCTCCCTTGCCAAAGGCAAGCCATAGCAAGCCCGTCTGCGTCCGTCCGCTCCTGGACCGCTCCCAGCACCAAGGACCCTTCCTCTCGGACACTCCACCGCTACGACGCCAGCACCCTCCTCGCCATCAACCCTGGACGCCACATCGCCTGCGATCTAGCAACACTGTGGAACTCTCTTGAGCACTGCGCCTGTCGAAACTACAAACACACCTTCTGTCACATCAGCACACCAGTGTCTCGTGCCGCCCAGCTGACCAACAGTGCACCCGAGCTGCTCAACTGCATCCTCCTCAACGTGCGGTCCCTCCACAAACACGCAACAGAAATCTGGAACCTCCTCGATGCCACCTCTTCAGACATCGCCTTCTTCATGGAAACCTGGACCAACCTCTGCTCCGGACCAGACATCGCCATCGCCATCCCTGGCGGCTACTAAATCACCCGCAAGGACCACCCCGACCGTCCAGGAGGAGGCATTGCCATCTCCTACAAAAGCACACCCCGACTGACCACACACTCTAATGACCTAACAGTGACCATGGAACTGCTCCTCTTCCAGATCCGGACCAACACCGTCCTCTGCGGCACCATCATCTGCAGGCCCCCCGGGCCATGGACCCCATTCACCGATACCATTGTAGACCTCATTGCACCCCAGGCTCTCCCATCCACCGACGACATCCTACTCGGAGACCTCTAGTTCCACCTGGACAACCCCAGTGACCAGAACATCACCCCCTCCTGGGGAACCTCACCAACATCAGACTCAAGCAGCTAGTCACCCCACCAACCTACATAGCAGGACACACGCTCGAGCACGTCTCCTCCGCCAGCGGGAACTTCAACTACAGTCACACTGTTGCGGGAATTCTGCACATACACAGAACTATGCGCAGGAAAACAGGACCTCGGTGTATAGGGGCTGAACCTTCCTACCACCTTAGTACCCAAAATCCCAAAACCGACTAGCTATAGTGTCTCATTCATTCTCCTACATAGTCATGAAGCTACAAATGATTAGACAACCCAGAACACAACACTCCCGACTCTCTCAGGAATCACGGTAGCAAGACACTCCCTTTCGCTCACTCACTCGTACTTGTCCACAATAAGAATTGACAGAGGCTCTGTTATAGTTCAAAATGTTTATTTTAACTATCGTGCTCTATAATGCAGTATACGAGCCACTACCAGCAGCGAAATGCATAAACCTAATACAGTCAGCATTGTTGCAATTCCATAAAGTATAAAGGGGGATGTCATTGTATATTGACAGTGGAAACAGGACTATAAGGCCTAACCACCCTCCCCTTGGTAAGAGAAGTTTTATTATATAAAAGAAGATCTCTGGGCTTTCTCAGCAGACCCCTTAGTGCCTAGATGGAAGTTTTACATCATAGGAACAGCATAGCTCTTCTCCCTGGAAGGGTCCCTCTCCAAGTGCATTTTAGAACAACATGCCTCCCCATAATATCAAAGCACGAGTTTTCAGCAACGCAGCTGTGTTAGCATGTTTTGTCTAGGTGCTAGGGACTGACCAGAACAGAATAACAAGGGGCATTGTTTATCGACCTTGCACATTGTGTTCAGACTAAACTCCAGGAACAGGCAGAGAACACAGAAAGCAGACAGTTCTTGCAAAATAAAGTCATGTAGTAACATGCTCAAAAGCAGCATCATGGCAGCAGAGCTCATGCTAACTTAGCAATGTCGACAATGACCCTATTGGCCATATAACAACACCACCGGACTCTCCTGGACCCACCATCATTGTATACATTACGTCTTCACCATGCCCACCGTACACCACTGCCATCATCGCCCTCCCTCGCAGCTGGATCAAGGCCACCGAAGAACTTCTCGTCAACTCCCTCAGCACCACCACTCCACCAACGCTTACAGACAATAACACCGCAGCGCGCATCCTCCACCGATGGATCTCCAACTGCGCCGACACCCTGGCACCCCTCAAGAAAAGATCAGGCAAACAACACTCCAAGAAGGCCAACTGGTTCACTCCCGCCCTCCACTAGTCCAGATGCCCTGCAGACATCTCGAGAAGTGATGGAGCCACAACATCAATCAACTCCGCAACACAGTCACACTTGCACCATGGCGCAATGGTGCCTGTGTTGGGGCATGGCAGCCATTGTGCGCCAACGTAGGTGAAAAAGACAGGGGGGCTTATTCATGAGCCACTTCTGACAGTTTCACCCCGATAGTGCGTCAGTTTCTTGACGTACTTGCAGCGTGATTCTTGCACCACGTTGCGCCGTATTTGCAAAGTGACGCATCTAGGCATATGCGTTACCTTGTGAAGCCCTGTGCCACATTATACCTGCATCAGGTATGATGTATGCAGGGTGTGCGTTCCCACGCAACAAACCCTCATAGGAGAGGCACAGTGAAATCCATCAGATTTCACTGCGACAATTGTAGGACGCCACTGCGTCAGTACCTTACGCCTGCCTCATGGCAGGCGTAAGGGTGACGCAGTGCCACAGGCTTAGGCTGGCCCCATGCATTGCTGTAGTTGCGTCATGCTTGTGACACAACTGCAGCAATGTGTGACTTTAGCGCTGACAGATACGTCAGGATTCCAGACGTATCTGTCATTAATTGCGACATGGAGCGCTGTCTAGTGAATACATTGCAACCATGGTGTCACAAGGAGGGCGTAGTGAAAAGTGTTGCAACACTGTTTTGTTGCAGTGCTGCAACACTTTCATGAATGAGGCCCAGGAATGCGCACTATCTTATTGATGGTGCGCATTCCTGCCCTGTAGTTTTGTCGCAGGGCAGCGCAGCAACATTCCTTGAAGCGCTGTCCAGCACCAAAACCTTCTGAAATGAGGGCCCAAAGGGTATATTCACAAGAACGTGTGCTAAACATCTCCAAAAAAGGTTAACGCAACTTTACACATCGCAGTCTATCGCGGGAAAATAACCCTGTGTTAACGTGGAATTCACAACACGGCGGTACCATGCGATAGATTCCCGAAAACGAGGCCAATGTCCGCGATACAACCACTGCGACGGAGATAAAAACACAAACCCCAACGCAAAAAGACGTGCGATGAGCCCATTCGCGATGAGGAAAGCAGCGATAAGCAGCGCCAGGCCCGTGATACACACACGGCAGGCGGGAATAAGCACAACAAAAGCAGGAAAAAGAAAGACAAACCAAACAGAAAACAACAGCGAAGCACAATGTAGGCAGTCAGAGCTAGTACACAACCCCACAAGCACCATTGGCAACAAAACATTGTACATGGCAGTCCATCGTGGACAAGGTGAATGCAGCCGCAGTGTGGAGGAGGACAATGGAAGACAACCAGAACAGCTGGAATGATGCGAAACGCTAAAACAAGCAGAAATACGGCAACAACCAGAAGGCAGCAATGCACACCGGAGGTGGGAGTCCAGCGCCACACCAGGAGCTGGATAACATGGAGGAAATGGTGTCCACCACATCAGTCTGGAGATGGTGGCAGGAG
Source organism: Calotriton arnoldi (assembly GCA_963921515.1). Lineage (NCBI taxonomy): Eukaryota > Metazoa > Chordata > Amphibia > Caudata > Salamandridae > Calotriton > Calotriton arnoldi. The sequence goes on from CAWUFW010016473.1 coordinate 82,123, forward strand.
TCGGGGACCGGAAACTGCTCAAAATCAACAGACACAACAGCAACAGGGAGAGCAACGACCAGGGACTGGGGGGACGGGGGGAGATGGGCACAATGGCACACATCCACAATTAAGCACAGCACAACTGCAGACAAACCATGCCCAAGAGCAACAACACCAACCAAGAGCACAAGTCACACAAGTCGGCAATACCACACCACTGAACAAGCACAGAAGTGAAAACCACACTGCCTGAAAGGGAGAAGGGTGAGCCAAATCAGAGCTGAAGGGACATCTCACACACAATGCAGCACACACACATAGGAAGCAGAGCACCCCAACACCGAACACAATGTGGTACAAACAGCAACAATTGCACAACCGAACACAGGACACAAGTGCACCCGCTTGTGGCCGGTAAATGGCCATACGCATCTGGCAAAGCACGAAACAGGGACATGATAATGCACAAGTACAAACCCACAGCCCTGATGGGGCAGCAATGCATGTATGGCAGGGACCCAGATAGGCCGTGACACACACATTGGCATACAAATGAACACTCATCACAGTTGGAGACAAGTGAAGGTGCGGAAACTTCATCAACAATTGCGTGTCAGTAATGCCAAGAGAAGTGCCACAACATGCAGACCAATGCAGCAGCATGTCTGAATGAGGAACGTTGGAAAGTGCCCATGTCCACCCCGGGGGAGTCCATCACCCACACAAGTGAGTGCCAACCCGCGTTGGTTGTCCGGGCATGTATCCGGAGTCCAGGCCAATGCAGCCATGTCCACTGTCATCTTGGGACATGTGACCAGATCCCCAACATGCAACCAGGCGTCGGGACACGTGCAATGGGTCACATTCAGTTGTGGCTGCAGGTACGTTGTCACTCGTCCATGAACGCGAGTGCAGCAGCGTAGGCCAACATTTCCAATATGAGCTCGTTGTCGACTAGATCTAACATGTCGGCGACGTAACCCATCAGCTGTCCCGGACAGATGTGCTGACTCCAACCCCTCGCCCCAATTGGCACCAAAGCCCAATAGGGGAGCGGCTCAATGTGGTCACCGCACACGACGAGTCGTGCAATCTCCCAGGTCCAGTTGCCAGCATGCATGTCAATCATCCAGGCATGCCATAAACGGGCATCACAGTGACACTCCTGGTCGTGGGCCAACAGGGGGCGCACACACACGTCGAAATCCAGTTCAGCTACCGTTACGTTGGAGAGGCAGACATCCATGGTCCACTCGAATATGCACGCGTGATAATGCAACACAGGCTGAACGCAGGTGACGTTGGCAAGGCGGAAGCTTAGCCGGTAACTGATCCGCAGCACTGCTAATGGCAGTGCCCCCAGTACATGCAGCAGATGTGCACGGTACCGGTCCACGTGACTGGGGTTGTGCATGTGTCCGGGATGGTCTGCCATTGCGTCAGTGGCTCTGCTTGAAGCGGCACTGTGCTGACCTGCGCCAGTCCTGTGGATGAAATGCCACAGCTCGGATCAATGAGCAGTGTCTATGTGCAACGGGTGCAGGCCTGGGATGGGGTGGGAGTACGTGTGAAGGCCATTTCACGCACGATAACTACGACCAAGGACTTCTGTGCGTGGGATGTGTACACGTTGGTCTCACGTCGGGCAGTGCGTAGTGTGGGAGTCGTCAGCAAAGGCTATCGTATCTGTCAGGGGGTGCTGGGCACATGCAAGTCCCAGCTCGGAGCTGCAGATGTGCTTCCGCCTGATAGTCCAGACAAAGGCCCTTTCATCCCTACAGTCAGTTTACCATCTGCTTGCATACAGGAGATGTGCAGAGGCCTGTCGTGGATGGGGTGGGATGTCTGCGACCCAGGGAATCATGGATGATATGCCGGGCACATGGCACATGAGCGGCCTCACTGTGAGTTATGTTGCCTCACAGCTGCTCCTCCCTCCCCCGAGCCTTTACACTTGTGTGCGCTGCGCGGTTGCATCACATGCACTCCTATGGCACACCATTGTCATGCCTGTCTGCGCATGTCCAGCAGCATGCCAACAACACCGTGATCCTGGCCGTTGAGGGTGTGCGGCCACGTGAGTGTAGGCCAATGGTCTGGACAGGGCGGACACAGGTGTACAGTCCATGGCTGGCTGTGATCGCGCTGCGATTGAGGCTAGGCATCTGACTCATGCAGCCGCAGGACTGATACACACAACACTTGGCATGTAGCCAGACCAGAGCGGTCTTGCGCTCCTATATTTCCCCGTACGTGCGGGCCCGCCCTCCGGGTGCATGCTACATTGCAACATCGACGACTTTGGCCCTGGTGGCGACAACACTCCAACACAGAGACACGCTTACCGCACTTCCTGCTCAAGGCCAGACCAGAGCCACGCCCTGAGCCCCCTGCCAAATCAGCACACCCCGGCGCTGACCTGACGTACGCCGGCCCAGCACACGCCGCTTGTGCATGCAGGGGGGGGCGGACGAAGCTACATGTCCAAAGTCTTAGCCACTGCTGAGGTGACATGGTATCGTCCGCTGAACACAGCACACTGTGATGTTGCAGGGCTCGGGCCCATCATGCTGACATAATGACCACACGGACACACTTGCTTAGATGGTGTGAATGGCTACGGGCACGTGCGCCCGGCGACTTTTATTAGCAGGCTCACATGTCGAGTGACACCTGTGTTGGATGTGTGTGGGGTGTGTGTACACCAGCCGTCATGGAGTGCTTGGTGCAGTCAAAAAACTACAACAGTGTACATCGTAAAAGACACAACCATTCAACCATAAAGGCTCCATGACTTGAGCTGCACAGAGTTAGTGGCCCCGGATGCACAGCGTCCGGCACAGGCCTACCGCCACGGGACGCTGACTTGCGGTGCACTGGGGCAGGGTCACGAGAGCAGAGCAGGTTCTCGTAGATGTCAAAGGGGGTTGTCGCAGAGTGTCTCGGTGGACAGTGGAAGGTGTACCCCCAGGGCATGATGCAGAGGGCAGAACCACGCCGAAACAGTCACTATGATGGAGATGAATGGAACAGACACATGTCGAACACCAAGTCCGTCCCAGCCAGATGATGATGCAGACAACCCCCAGGCCAAGGACTCAGACGCCACCAAAGTTCAACCAGACAGTGCCCATGACTCATTGCGCACAGATTTAGTGGCACCAGTGCTGATAGGGGATGCCGCCTGCGATGAGGCGTGTCCAATGGTGTGAACTCCTCCATAAATTACTCAAGACACAGTTCGACATGTGGGACCTACTGGACCGCAGTGTAGGCCTGAGGCAGCGGTCAGCAGGGGCCCTCATCCAAGTGTCGACAGCTTACGTTGGATGGTCCCACCGGCCTGCGTAGTTCAGGTTCAGTGGCACCATGTGTCGCCGGCTTGCGTTGAACAGGGTTTGTGGCACCACGTGTCGCCGGCTTGCGTTGAACAGGATTAGTGGCACCACATGTCGCCGGCTTGCGTTGAACAGGGTTAGTGGCACCACGTGTCGTGTGCTTGCGATGCAGACTTTGGCTTCACTGATCGGAGGGAGTATAGTGATGTGGGTGCTGCCACAGACTTTTGGTCACTGCCATTCAAAACTCACGACTCAGTACAACATGTGCCAACAACTGGGCCGAAGAGTACGCCGGTGGGGTATGTAAACGAAAAAGGAGTACTGTGGGCCAGCGTCGTGGAGGCCAGCGATGGTCTGCGGAGGCTGCAAAGGTCGTGGGACTGGGGCTTGGAGCTTGCACCGGCACGTAGTGGGCCCTCTTTGACACACGCCACTGTCGGCAGGTGAACGGAGCCTCCTTGGTGCGCTGGGGCAGGCAAGACGGGTCTGGGGACCAGCGGCTGGGGTGCAGCAGGATCAGAGGGTCGCAGGCCCCGCCGCTCACGGCGTCGGCCTCGTGGCGGGCTGAGAGGCGCCGCCCTGGCAGACACGTTGGCCGTTCCGAAAGAGAACCACACCCACTGCAACGGGGTTTTTATTCACACCCCTAAGCAGGCCTGGCGTACGCAGGGCCAACCCACTCTGCCCGCACCTACAGGAAGGGACGTAAAGAGCGACATTTCCACGTTCTGCCCCACAGCCTGTGGTGACATGGTAGCGTCCACTGGCCACTACACTCCATGCACCAGCAGTTAATGTCCACAGGGCCATTTCCGTGGTTTGCACACTGAAGTCTGTCCGGCACATCCACGCCACACTTGGCATTGGGTAGGTTCTCATTCATTAGTCACTTGCCGCTCTCGCACATGCCTGCTCCAAGCCTCTCCTCACATTCTGCTATTGTGTGGCTGTGGTGCCATGCCGTGGCTGGGTTGTGTGCATGGCAAGCCCAGGTTCCCAATGGAGTCGTGTTGTCGTGTCTGGTCGGTTGGCATGTTGTGTGGCATGTTGCATGTAGTTTTGCTGCGTGCCCATTGCCAGTGTCGTGAGTTGCATGACTGTGGAGTGGAGGTGTGTGGTGTGTTCATTTGGTACTTACCAACGAGCAATGCATTTCCATAGGTGCCATCCTGGAAGCGCTGGTTGATGATGGACTGTCGGAAGATGTATGAATCATGCACACTGCCTGGGTAGTTGGCCACAACATTGTTGAGGAGTCCCCGGTGGTCCACTATTGCCTGCACATTGATGGAATGCGTGTGCTTTCTGTTGCGGTAGTTGTGTGCAGTGTCGGCAGGGGGCACGAGGAGTACATGTGTGCAGTCGATTGCCCCCAGGACGTGAGGGAATCCAGCTATGGCGTAGAAGCCTTGCTTGGTCTCCAGCTGCTCCTGCGCAGTGTGGGTGAAGTGGAGGTGCTGGGGCACCAGGCTGATGATGGCCTCCAGGACAGGTGTGATGAACTTGGATAGGGCTGGCTGTGAGACTCCTCCGACTCTGGCAGTTGTGGGTTGGAAGGTACCAGAGGCCAACATGTGCAGCACAGCCAGCAGCTTTGTCTGCGGAGGGATGTTGGTTGTCCGCTGTGTTGGTACCGTCAGCCTGTGGGCGATGTGGGTCAGGATGCGGAGGATGGTTGTCCTTTTGAGCCTGTAGTGGGCAATGACCTCCTCTGGCGTTCGGTCTGTGCAGCTAGTGCGTTTACGGTGGGTCCGCTGTTTTTGTCTACGCTGCCTCTGTGGTGGTCCGGGGGGGGGGGCCAGGCGGGTCCTGGGGGTGGTGGCGGGCCTGGGGGTGGTGGCGGTGGGTGTTGTGGCCCTCATGGGTCTCCGAGCTGCATGATCATTGGCTCCATGGCATCTGTGGGTCTTCAGATGTGGCTCTGGGCTGGGCTCCCTTTCATACTGCAGGTAGTCGTCCTGCTTAACACCAGCAAAAGGCAGGTGTTAAAAGCCTGCTGCTACCGCGGCTTATCGCCTGTTTTTGGTTCGCATCGCAGATCTGACAGTTCGTTGTGAAAGTGGTGTAGTAGTGTTTTCGTGAGTTTTTGCACAGGAATGCCTATTCTGCATCTCATTAGCGTTAGTTGGTGGTGTCACCCGTGGAGATAAATTTTGCGGCAGTTATCGCGGGAATACTGGCGATGTCTGCAGTTTGCACCCGCTTGTGAATGGGGCGATAAATCTATCTCCACCTTTGATGCTCTAAAGTGCCGTTAACTCGGTGATAAGTCCTTGTGAATATGCCCCCAAGTCTTTGCACCATTTTTAAAGCCAGCTATTTTCTGGTCTTAAAAAACTGCCTCTAACTGCAGTTAGAGGCAGATTTTTGGGTCTTGCACCCTACAAGGAATTCCTTGTAAATATCGCGAAGTGGGGGTAGCGTCCGTTTTTGCACGGGAACGCCTACCTTGCATCTCATTTTCGTTAACTACTGCTAACAGAAGTGGCGATCTTTAAAATGCACGTAACTGAGGTTAGCGACAGCTTGTAAATTTGGCAATGAAAAAATTGCCGGCGTAGCGTCAAAAAAGTCCCGCTACGGCGGCAGTAAATCCTTGTACATATGCCCCTGTGACTTTAGAAAATGATTCTTCTTAAAATGTTGCTTCTCCACAAGACCCCTTTATGATTTTGGCTTTATCCGTAGCTTTGTCCAAAGATGGATTCTTAAATATTAACAATCACTTCTGTATCTTCTTTGAGCTACATCTTACCACTAATTGGTTTCTAATTTACAGTGAAGTAAAGTCATTGAACTCACATTTAGCTGCAAGAACCTTCACTGCTGTAACACAGGCATCAATACTCTCATTGGGTTTTTGCACTCTCGTAAAAAACGTATACCTGGGTACTACTACATTTTTCGTTTTTGAAAAGTATTTATCCAATTGGGCCACAGCTGTGTCAAATTCATCAAAACCTTCATCAACCGTGGGCTCATACTCAGGTAGGTGATTGTACACATTCTGGCCTTCAATGTGTAATATGTTAGGCTTTTCTTTTTTTCCTGCTCTGAACTTCTGAGCATCAATTGCCCCTAAATATGCTTTGAAAGCATAAGTTGCACTCCAACGGCAAAACACCTGATTCCTGCAAAAAAGGAGCAGGAGGGGGTACATTCTACATTTTCATGTACCACTAACGAAACAAAAAAAATACACCTTGAAAAATTACAAAAAGGGGAGATGTGTGGTGATGTGTTAAATGGAGTGTTGGTGCGTCATGGAATGCAGCAATGTCATAAGCATTGCATTCCACAAGCGTCAGTTACTCCTTTGCCCCTGTTTGTACAGACTTGTTTACTTGACCTCAATAAACTACTTCACTTTGTACCCTTTGGTGTGAAGAGGATTACTACAGTTGGTTCTAACTCTAAATCGATGTATGGCAATGTAGACTCCATGAGGATCTGATAAGGAGATTGTAGTGGGCTGGCCCCACGTGTTCAGGAGACATAGAAGACGTAGCCAAGTTGAGTTTGATGTAATTTATTAAGTCCATAAGTAGAAGTTACAGCAAGCCCCACCTCGAGCAGCCTGCTAGCTGCTCAGCCCATCTTCCAACTGACACAGTCACACACCAGGCACCCAAGCATTCCACTCATGTCAATCACGCCAACATTCTACACGGAACACTCACACTGGCTGAGCAGCTAGGGACAAGGTGAAAGGGAACATTACAGCATAACATGAGAATACTACAGAGATTTCTTACTGTGTATATTAATTTGATTTTGAACAGGTGAAATGTATAGGGCCATGTCTGCTTCTTCAGTCAGTCTTGGATTGGTTCCCTTTAAGGAGGTAATTTTTAGACTGTACGTTGCGCGTTTTCCACTGTCTCTATGCTTACATTTACTCTATTGCTGATAGAGGTGTGGCCTCCCTTTTTCTCCTTCATTTTAGGGAAGAATGCTGAAATCGGGTGTAACCCTACTAGGGAGTCCACATGGAGAGATGTTTCCTACCTCCTTTTGCACCAGGAGTAACATAATGTTCTGATTTCGTGATTTCTTGATGGTCAGTCTTTCAATGAGCGGAGAGCCTTCAGAGTAAGCTATAACTAAAAAGAGTCGTTTTTATCAGTCGCACATTAAATTGTAGCTCTTTTTTGTCAGGATAACCACCCTCCTAGCATCCTTGATTTTGATAGTTGCTCACTTAAAATCTCAGCCTTTGGAGACAAACACCCACACCAGCCCACCCTAAGCCCTGTTCCTCGCGGGTATACTATACACCGAAACGCACAGTCATCTGGCTCTGAGAGACTCTAAATGGATAAAGTGAAATTCCTCAAATAATCTACATTTTATTCAGTAGACAGTGACGTACCTTGGCGTACACTGTACAAATATTGAGTTGTCTATTTAAAAGGGAAATCCGTTTATTTACTATATTTTTCAGTTACATTTATTCCCTTGTGTGGATTTTTGGATATGGGCATAGTTGGTTGCAGAGACGATGCTCCTGAAAGATGAGTGTAAAATCCTCTATGTTGCTTCATTCTTTCTAAAAGAAACATGAATGCTCCAAGCACATGGTTCCAAAGTGTCACACTAGACGTGTAATTATTAGCAACTGACACTCCCTCTGTCCAATCCGGTGCATGCCACAGGTCACCTGACTGAGTGAGCTCTCGGCCAAACTCTTCCTAGAATGTCTTATCTATACCTAACATTCTTACTTGAGTTTCGGTAACTGAAAACACCATAGGCACTGAGGGCCAGATTTATCAAGGATTTGCGTTGCCCTTGCACCACGCAAGGGGGCGCAAAACCTAAGTTAGATTTATCAAGCCACGCGAGGCCGCCTTGTGTGGCCCTGCATGGCTTGATAAATTTAGAGTAACGCAACACAGCGCAAATCACTGCGTTGCATTACTCTGCCCTAGGGAAGCGTTCTATAGGTGGAGCATGGATTTTTCCACACATCCACCCATGGATTTTGCGCATTCCCAGATTTACAATTAATGGTAGACCTGGTAATACGTCAAAATGCTACGCCTCCCCATGTGAGGTGTAACAAGGAGAAATATATTTATTTCTCTTCATTTTTCCTCTCTCTATGTGTACTGCATTCTGCAGCACACTTAAAAAGAGGGAAATGCCTCAGATGACTGTTTTTGCGCAGGAAGGAGCCTCTTCCTGCGCAAAAACAATCCTGCCTGCACCACGGCACAAGAGTGCCTGTATTAATGCTAGGCAGCACACTGTGCGCCAGCGCAAAGGAAAGGACAGGAATGTGCCGTATAATGTTAATTACGGTGCATTCCTGCCCTTTCACGCAGCGCAGCAAGGTGGCTTGCTGCGCTGCACTGAGTGAAATAATGATAAACCTGCCCCAGAAACACCACAGCATCTCCTGTTCTTAGTACTAGAATGTGAAACACACAGTGCTTCCCCAGGCGTCATTCAAAGCAAGATGCCACATTTACACTGGCGGCCCAGCCAGGGTAAGTATGTCACTAATGTCATATACAACAAATACACATTTATATCACACAACATTTGCAGTGGCATTTATACAGCCTGCCTGCCCAATGCCAAGGTACAAAGGCGTTAATCCTTGTAATCCTCACTCTAGTTTTGTCTACAAACTAAGGCCTATAAACATCATGGGTTTGCGCCGTCCTTGCACCACGCAAGGAGTAGAAATGGCAACGCAAAACCTGGAATGATATTTACCAAGCCAAGCAAGGCCCCCTTGTGTGGCCCTGCGTGGCTTGGTAAATGTGGAGTAATGCAAGGGAACGCAAGTCGCTGCCCTGCTTTTCTCTGCCCTGGGAAGGCGTTCCATGGGTGGAGCGCGGGTGTTCCCACGCATCCACTCATGGATTTTGGTTCATTCCCAGATTTACTATTAGTGCTAAACCTGGGAATGCATCTCACCAGGGGAGGCGTAAGGAGGAGAAATATCTTTATTTCCCCTCGTTTTTTCCTCTTTCTACGTGTGCTGCATTCTGTAGCACGCATAGAAAAAGGAAAATGCCTCTGAGGATTGTTTTTGTGCAGGAAAGAATCCCTTTATGCACAAAACAATCCTGCCTACAACGCAGGCACCCTTGCACCATGGTGCAAGGGTGCCTGCATTGGTGCTGGGCAGCACTTTGTGCGCCAGCGCAGGTAGAGAGCAGGAATGCACCGTATCATGTTAAACACGGCGCATTCCTGCCCTCTCTCTTTCGTGCAGCAAGGTGGTTTGCTGCGTTGCGTGAACATTTGATAAATATGCTCCAAATATTGTAGTCTCAACTACTCACTGCCTCATCAGGCATAGTAAGCGCTTTATAAATGCAATTACATTTTAAAAGGCACAATATTTGCAGTGGCCATTACCAAGGGTACTAGTAAAAGGGGGGATGGGGAACCCAATAAACCCTTGGAGGCTTGGGTAATTAGTATCTCAACAGGTAAGGGTGCCTACAAGGGATTCTTTTTTCTGCTTATTCTCATGTTTTTTAGAAAACATCTGTAGTAAGCTCTGAATAGTAGCTTACATTGAATTATTTCAGAAAATGTATTACTTATTTTAACATAAACAGATCTATGAAGAACTGTAAAGGAACAAAACACAGATGGGTGTATACTTCTTGAAACACAAATTTATGTTGAAAACAATATATTTTAAAGGGTACACAAAATACTGCACATATACACACACAGTGACCGCGATTTATAAATTTTCTGTTGTCGCTCTATCTCATTGTCACTTGTGTGGTCACCCATTCCATACAATATATACATAAGGAAATTGTAACTAATCATACAGAAGACAATTCCTATGGTAAAAAAATCACAAAGAAAATAGGTGCAATTGTCGACGTTTCGGTCTATGTGGTGAAGGCATCTTCAAGACGGTAGTTTCATATGTTGAATGACCCTAAGGAAGCTACTAAGGGGACTACAAGAGTTAATTATTGGATGTAGTCTGGTCCGTTGAGTTCATTTCAAGGGTACGAAAAACACACGGGGGCAAACGCTTCTCCAGTGGTCCACCGAAATGTTATTTTAAAAACGTGACCTGTCACTGCATTGAGTGTTAGGGAACGGACAATGCTCCATAAATTGATCAGCTGCACACACGGTCAGCATCAAGTGACAATGAGATAAGAGCGACAACAGAAAATGTATAAATCTCGGTCACTGTGTGTCAAAACATGAGAATAAGCAGGAAAAAGAATATCTTGTAGGCACCCTTACCTGTTGAATTGCCAAGGGTACAGCATTAATCGATGCCTTTTGTGCCTTTTGTGTGATTGTTGATAATTGCACTTTTCTTCATTAGACTGAGAGTCAAAAACTTAATGTATATTTTAAACCAGTCTTAAAAAATGCAACTACATTGGACAGTTTGTCTTTCAGTACTGGTCATGTTAAAACCATCACTACCTGTGTTACTGCAGCATATATTTGTCTTATTGATATCAACATTAATTCATGGTACTGTTCAGTAAGCACTTCAAAATTAACATTGCTCATTCATTTCTTCTATATCTTATCCCACTTTATTTTCATATAGCTCTGGCCATTGTCCATTTAGAAAATTATTTTTCCAGCCACTTAAAAAAAAACCTGAAAGGAGCCCCTGGCCCTGCCAGCTCAAAGGAGCGCTGGGCTTCTAAGATATCAGCTTGATTTATCAGATTACTTTTCCACCTACAAAGAAATAAAGCAAAAATTATTAAATAAAAGGTCACAGGAATGCTGGGCGCTCCACTGAAGACAAGTGTGGGGAGGGTGGATAATGGCTGCACATTCCTTGTACATTCCTTGCACAGCGCCTTGAGACCCTCACGGGTGAGTAGCGCGCTTACAATTCCCTGATTGATTGATTGATTCCTTGTGCTCCATATTCTTTGTTTTAATTACGATTGTGTTTGTTTTTATAATAGTCCGTTTGGGCCGGTTAGGCCAGGCTGCGAAAATGGCTGCCGACATAGATGAGGTCACGTGAAAAGCCAAAAGATGGCATCTGAGCGAGAGAAATTGAGAATACTGAGTCACGTGGGTGCGAACTATGCACAGAGTGAGAGATGTCAGGGTCACGTTGACCTGCCATAAGGAGAGTGCCAAGGAAGACTCAGCGCGTATCCGTGAGAATGGATGGGAAAGTACTGAGCAACAATGGACTAACTAGAATTTGACCATCAAAGATTGCAACAAAATAAATGGACAAGTGAACTGCCTGTAACCCAGGACATATAAGATTCATTGTGTATTTGAATGTCCCCAAAACCAGTTTAAACAAGGAACGCGATGAGACAATCTTCGCCACCCCTCGAATGGACCAATTAGCGTGATTCCTGCCCCCAAACATTGCAACTTTTTGTGTAGTAAGCTAGAAGTAGGGTATAAGATGGACTGCTCTTATATGGGAGGTGTCGATGCTGTTATTATTGCAAATGCCGATGCTGATGTTAATGCTGATGCTGCCATTGACTTCGAACCTGACTGGGGAAGGAACGAGACCGTTGCGGGAAATCTGTATGGGAGGTCCCGTCGAGGAGGCCATCTAGAGGGACAGTCAGTCAGTTTGGGAGTCCATCCTGTGATTTACGGTTTATCTTCTTTTGATGAACCATTCTTGTCTGCATCTAAATAGGTAATGCATAATTTCGAATTTCTTTATATAATTTCTTATTTTAAAATAAGAGAATGTATTAAGGTGATTAATAAACTAAGAATCTCACTTGTGCAAATTTGAATTTAGATAAAATTTTATTTCTAATTAATTTTGAGTCTGTGGTTCTTTAGTTCATTTATAAAATTTGACATTTAAAAAGGTTTTAAATGATTGAGCTGGTCTTGATCACCATCAACTTATTCTACCAGTTGGTCCATCGACCAAAGAGCGGAGTACCTTGATGTTTTAGAACCGACAGGATTAAAACTGAATGTATATAATGATTAAGGTAATAATCTGTCAAATTTAATAAGGTATTCCGTTCCTCCAGCAACGCATCTTTATCTCCTTAGTGAATGTGGGTGTGATCCAGGGAACGACTGGGTGTATGATATGCGGTGTTATGGGCCCCACCGTCATATGGTATAGCAGATGTGAATGATTTCACCTGGATGTCATATCCGAAGGAGAGGAATATATATTAGCCGCGCTGGATCACATTTCTTGGTAGCAGAGTTATGGTTACTATAGATTAGTTTGGTGATTATTGATTATTGATCATTTATGTCTAACCCTTCATGTCGAATTGTATTATGTTATGTGTAAGTCGAAATTTTGAAGCTTCTGGGAAGTAGGAAGTGGACACGTGTGGCAAGAGAAGTCACATGGAATTGTGCATTGTCTGATTTTTCAAATTGGTGATAACACAGGATTGTGTTATGATAGGGACATTTCTGGTATAAAACGTGTATGAGTGAAGTAGCAACCGGTTTTCTTGTGAAACTCTGGCCTTAATTCTCAGGAGCAGTGTAGTCTCCACATGTGTTTTATCCCCAGAGAAACGGGTTTACCCCTTGCTTGAGAGAAGGGTAAGGTAGAGGGAAGTGCTACACTTATCGAATAAAACAGTATTCTTGCAAGATAGAGTAAGCTATCTCTTTTGTTTAGCAAAAACAGGCAATGGAAATGTGTTTTACGTTGTAACTAATAAAATTCAGTCAAGAAAAAACTGCCGATAATTTTTGTAAAGGAGGGGTCAGGAGTAGAACTGACGTTGACTAAGACCGCGCTGGTATTGGCCAGTGGTGGGAAAACGAAGAGCTTTCTGATTGATGCATTAATGTAAAAACGCCCTGGTATTGGCCAGTTGAGAGTGACGTAGAAGCTCTCGGATTGGTGCGTTGGTGTGAGACGCGCTGGGATAGGTCCGAATAGCACACAGTAAAGAGAACAGAGTTGTGAGTTGTCGGAAAGAAAGAATCGTGGAATATGGCTTATTATGAGTATTGTAGAGAGAAACCATCATGGATGGCGAAAGTTAAAGGCTTTTTCAAGAAGGACAAGAAGGTAGTGACTAGGGAAGGACAAGTAATTCCTCCACCGAAAACACCAGCTTCTTATATGATGTTGAAATATGGTTATCATACTTGCATTTGGTTGGAGAATTGGACAAAATATACTCAGAATGATGGAGTATTGGCTTTTCCAGAAAATGGTTCATTTAGCACAGCTGTACTTCGGAATTTGAGAGAGAAAATGATGAAACTTGAGCCAAGACCTAGACCGACACAGTTTGAAGCGTTAGGTGAATGGGAAGATGAGATGTATGAAAGAGAAAGACATAGAGGTGCAAAGAATTATAGTTTAGTTCATGGAAGAGTATGGGGAGTGAATCATGAAGATAGGATGAGACGTTGGAGATATGCTAATATGACGGATGGATTGTTTCCAGCCATAACAGATGAAGAAGTTATAAGGAAAAAGTGTACAGAGAAAAGGAAACATGTAGTAGCAGAGAGGTATGGGTATGGAGGTAGCGAAACAGAGGATGAATTGCTGGAAGATATTTTAAACAGAAAACCACCTCCATATCAACAGAATTCTGCGGTGGTGACACCGAATGCACCACCAATGGAAACTGGGAGGAATCAAAGCCCTGAACGAAGTCATGAAATAAATAGGTTAAATGAAAATTCAGAGACTCCACAGAATGAGAAGTCTGACAGTGGTAATACAGCTGAGTTAGCAAGAACCACAAGAGAATTGACTGAGAAAATAAGGGAATTAACTATGAATATGGAAGCCGTGACTGTGCCAGTGACAATAGGACCAGTAATACCGGTATTTGAAAATCAAAGAATAGATGAACATTCCTTGACCATCCCAATGAACTCGAATATGCATAGAATGAGAGAAGGGATAATTACAGAAACTAGGGAAACAAGAGATTTGGTTAGCTCATGTAAATCGAGTCCACCTACTAACTTGACAGTAAATGAGAGTGAGATAAGAAGGATTCCTATGGGAACTGAGTCAGCAACTGAGACCCCAGAGAGAAGCACAAATTGGATAGAAATAAATAGTACCCCTGTAGGTCCGACTCCAGAAGACTTAAATGAGTGGATGAGGAATTTGCAGAAGAAAGATGCAGAACCACAACCGTTGGATGTAATCAGACTTAAGATAGACATGGAAGAGTTGATTCTAGGGACTATTGGTACAGAAAAATTGAAATCATATCAGGACAAAGAGATTATGTTTTTGTGTAAAAGTATTACTTGGAGAGCTAGAAATTTGCATGAAAGGTTGGAAGAGACAGCGAATGAACTAGGAGTAGAATTTGGAAAAATCAGAAGTTTGCAGAAACCATATAGAGTAGATTTTTGTGAAAAGGATATAGAAAATCTGAACACATCAGGACGATTAACACAGATAAAAGAACTGATTGTGTTATTGAGAAAATGGGGAGATGTGGACAGATGGAGGAGCAGGTGGATGAAAAGAAAAGAGGGAATGACCGATAACGCATCTTTGGCTTTTACGGTGAAAGAAAAAGAACCAATAGTGATGGAATGTCCAATGAGAGAAACTCCAGGAGGAAGCTATGTGCATGTCCCATGGTCTAGACAAGATATATTGTCATTTACGAATGATTTTCCGAGATTAAGAGAGAAACCTGTAGAATGGTGTAGACAAGTGGAAAGATTTGTAAAGGTTTCGAAGGTGTTGTGGGTAGATCTGAATGGACTGTTTGATATTGTAGTACCAGCAGATTTATGGACTGAATGTAAGATTACGATTGATTGGCCAACAGAAGAATATTCTAGAGATGCAAAAACTGGAGCGCCAGGTCCAGAAGTGATGAGAAAGTATGACCAGGTTATCACGTTTTTGAAAAATAAAATTCCACCAAAAGAAACAGATTGGGTAAAGATTGATAGAACAACACAGGAAAGTAAGGAATCTGTACATGCCTACTATGAAAGGCTACTTTTGGTTTTCAAACAGTATAGCGGTTATGAGACTTTGAGTGAAAAGGACATGAGTCATTTTGTATATAGATTTGTATATGGATTGAAGCCTGAGATAAGTGAAATGATTAAGCAGCACATGTTGTGCTGGCAGAATAGCACTGTAGATGAAGTACTAAGGTATGCTAAATACTGTAGTGATGACATTGAGTGTAGACAACGTAAACTAAAAGAAAAAGCGATGTGGGTACAAGTAAAAGTCGCGGAAAAACAAGAAGCTCAAGTGAATAATCAGACTAGTGATGCAGGACAGACTAAATCCAAACCGAATATAGGTAAAGGAAAAAGGTCAAATGAGTATAGAAGAAGCTAAAAAGAAATGGCCATGCCATAATTGCGGAAAGTTAGGGCATTGGAGAAACGAGTGTAAATTTCTTCTAAAAGCTAATATGGAAAATCAATCATTAAATCCGCAGGTGCAGAATGAGGTGAGTTACCAACAGCTGCAACAACCGCAGGTAGTTACTCAACAGAGTCAGGTGCCACAACCACCTCTTCCCAAGAGTGTAAACCCTCAGAGATACAGTGCAGAGACAGGATTCTACGGAGGAGAGCAGGTAACAAAATTGCTGCGCGCAGCTGCAATATCGCAGTATTGGTTACGGCAGGATGGAAATGAATCGGATGAAAGTTTATGACGGTGCCTAAGAGAGGAGGAAGAGTGCGTGCTTGGCCCAACTCTAGAGGTAGATCAGTCAGGTCCATTTGTGGATGGAGAAGTGAATGGTGCAAATGTTACATTCCTTGTGGACACTGGAGCTACCCGTTCTACTGTTAGATCAGTAGAAATTCCAACCCTTCCTCTCTCAGGTGAATATATCCAAGTTGTCGGTGTTTCAAACCAGCAGATTAAAGCGCCTCTTACGAAACCAGTAGAGGTGAAAGTTGGACCATTCAGAGAAATGCATCGGTTTGTGGTGTGTGATTGCAGTCCTGTAAACTTGCTAGGACGCGATCTGCTTTGTAAA
Organism: Calotriton arnoldi; assembly: GCA_963921515.1. Classification (NCBI taxonomy): domain Eukaryota; kingdom Metazoa; phylum Chordata; class Amphibia; order Caudata; family Salamandridae; genus Calotriton; species Calotriton arnoldi. The sequence continues at coordinate 98,387 of CAWUFW010016473.1, forward strand.
ATGAACTGCACCATTTATTGTACCCGGATGGTATTGCATTTCAGACACCAGATGAAGATGTTCTGTACAAAACGACAATGGCAGAACTAGAACCAGGAGTAAATGACATGTTTCCTGTGTTTGACATAGAGAAAATCCCAATTGAATTAAAAGAAACAGTCAGATTTGATGTATGGGATTTCACAGGCAAAGACATTGGGTTAATGAGAGGAGTAGACCCTGTAAAAATCACTGTAAGAGAAGGAATACATTTCCCAAATACTCCGCAGTACAAATTAACGCCAGAAATTATTGAAGGAATAACACCCGTAGTTAATAAAATGATTGAACAGGGAATTTTGAAAGAAATAATGAGTAGCCCTTGTAATTCCCCTATAATGGGTTTGAAAAAGCCGAATGGGACATATAGGATAGTGCAGGATTTGAGGAAAATAAATAAAATCGTTATTCCTTGTTGTCCAATTGTGCCAAACCCCGCTGTAATACTGTATCAGATTCCACATGATGCAGAATGGTACACAGTTATTGATTTGTGCCATGCATTTTCTCTATTCCGTTACATCCAGATAGCCAGCCATTATTTGCGTTCCGGTTCGGAGAGCGTATTTTGGCATGGTGCCGAATTCCTCAAGGGTATACAGAAAGCCCCTCAATCTTTAATCAGATCCTAAAGAAATCATTGGAAGATTTAAGGATGCCTGAAAAATCTGTGATGGTCCAATATATTGATGACCTGTTAGTGGCATCAAAGACCAAAGAAGCATGTGTTAACGACACAATTGCTTTATTGAATCACTTGGCAGAAGGAGGGCACAAAGTGTCTCTGTCAAAGCTGCAATTTTGTCAACAGGAAGTACAGTACCTAGGTCATAAGATTGAAAAAGGGATGCGAAAGGTAACAACAGAAAGAATAAAGATTATTCGAGGAATGAGAGCTCCAATGACACAGAGAGAGGTGAGAATGTTCCTTGGAATGGTTGGGTATTGTCGACAGTGGATAAGTGGTTTTTCATTGATTGCAAAACCTTTACAGCGATTGACAAAGAGAGATGTTAAAGATCCATTTGAGTTAAATGAGGAAGAAATGAAAGCTTTTAAAGAACTGAAAACGAAGTTGTGCGAAGCACCGGCATTGGGAATGCCTGATTATGAAAAAGAATTTGAACTGTATTGTAGTGAAAGAGATGGATGTGCACTTTCAGTTCTAGTGCAAAGGCATGGAAAAATGAAAAGACCCATTGCTTATTTTTCAGCTGATTTAGACCCGGTAGCAAAGGCGTTGCCTGGTTGTCTGAAAGCAGTAGCTGCTACTTGTGTGAGTCTGGAACAGAGTGAAGGCATTGTGATGGGATATCCATTAAGAGTATATGTTCCACATTCTGTTGAAATTCTTCTGACCAGAACCAAAACCCAATTCATGACACATAGTCGGCTGACTAGGTATGAAAAGGTGATTTTGAGTGCAGATAATGTAACTATTGATAGATGAAGTGTGAATCCTTCAACTTCACTGCCAGACGAAGGAAATGCAGGAGTTATGGATGAAGTCGATCATCAATGTCTGGATGTGCTTGATTTCTGCACAAAGCCTCGACCAGATATTAAGGATGAGCCTTTGAAAGAATCAGATTATGTGATGTTTGTAGATGGATCATGTCTGAGGACGAGTGAAGGAGTTTTGAGTGCAGCATATGCTGTATGTACAGTAGCTGCCATAATGGAAGCATCTTGTTTGAGAGGGATACGTTCAGCCCAAGTAGCTGAGCTGATTGCTCTAATTCAGGCATGCAAACTGGGAAAGAATGTCCGAATTACGGTGATCACGGATAGCCAGTATGGCTTTGGAGTGGTCCACGATTTTGGACAGATCTGGTCTCAGAGAGGTTTCTTGACGTCTGCAGGAACTCCAATTAGGAACGGAGAGTTTGTGAAGAAATTGCTTGAGGCGATACAGCTGCCTAAACAACTTGCAGTGGTGAAGTGTGCTGCACATAAAAATGGGACAGACTATATTGCTATGGGGAACAAGTATGCGGACGAAATAGCCCAATACTGTGCCAGAAATATGGTCTCGTTGAACAGGGGGAGAGAAAATGAAAATGTTTCATGTCCATTGTTATTTACTAACATTGTCGAAACATGGGATGAGGTAAGACAATTACAGGAAGAAGCAAATGAAGAGGAGAAAGATGGTTGGATAAAAGCAGTTTGCAGGAAAAGAGAGGAAGATGACGTTTGGGTTTATAGAGATGAAAGACCAGTTATGCCTGATAGCATGATTTCTAACATGGCACGGATGTACCATGGGCAACCTCATATTGGTAGGGATGCCATGATTAGACTTTTCAGACAAACTTGGTACAACCCAAAATTCAGAGCTATAGCTGAGAGTCTCTGTCAAAGATGTCTTACATGCCAACAGATAAATCCAGGAAGGAAAACAGTAGTGAGTCTAGGAACAATAGGACGTGAAGGAGGTCCTTTTACTAGAATGCAACTAAATTTTATTGAAATGCCCCCGAGTAATAGATTGAGATATGTTCTTGTGATCATTTGTTTGTTTTCTCGTTGGGTGGAAGCCTATCCGACAAGAAGGAATGATGGAGTTACTGTAGCTAAGCTCTTACTGAGAGAATTCATTCCACGATACGGTTTTCCAGTAACGATTGAAACAGATAGAGGAACACATTTCCCAAATGAACTGATCCAAATGATATGTGAAGCTCTTGACATACAACAGAAATTACACTGTGCTTACAGACCAGAGGCTTCTGGAGTGGTAGAACAAATAAATGGAACAATAAAGAATAGGTTGGGGAAAATGTGTCAAGCCACAGGACTCAAATGGCCTGATGCCCTAACATTGGTGCTAATGACTATTAGAAGCATACCTGACAGAAAAACAGGTCTGAGTCCTCATGAAATAATCATGGGACGAGCAATGAGACAACCACATGTACCTGTCAACAAACTACTGACTATAACTGATGATCTCGTATTGGACTATTGCAAAGGATTGGCTGATGTGGTACATTCTGTGTTTCATCAGGTTGGACCGGATGCGACCACTCTTGAAAGAAAACCAGCTCATGATTTGAATCCAGGAGACTGGGTCCGCATAAAAGTCCACAGAAGAAGAAACTGTTTGGTTCCTCGCTGGGATAAGCCACGTCAAGTGATCCTGGTGACAACAACTGCTGTCAAATGTGCAGGAGTGAAAAACTGGGTGCATGCCAGTCACACCATCAGAGTTCCAGATCCTGAAGCTCGACCTGTAAGTCGACATCTGGAGATATCTGATACCAGCTCAGCATCCGAAGCAGAACCTGAAATAAACAGAATTCCAGATCTTGAAGCTGGACCTGAAAGTCGACATCTGGGAGAACAAGGTACACGTTTTACAACTAAAGAAGAACCCGAACAAATTGAAGATCCAGATTTTGAAGCTCGACCTGTAAGTCGACATCTGGAAATATCAGATACCAGTTCAGCATCTGACACAGACCAACCTGATTTTAATGAAAGACAAAAGAGAAAGATAAGAACAGACATTATAAGTGAAGAAACTGAACCAAGAGACAGTGATAGCGAACAACCAAGTACAAGTTATGGAAGAATTCCTCCAGAAATAGTTGAACTAACTGAGGGAGACTTAGATACAGATAGAGAGATAGGGGAAGCGGAAGAAACACAAGGAGAAGTAGGGACAGATCTACAAATAAAAGAAACACAGAGAAATTTAGATTCAGACAGAAAGATAAGAATAAATGCGGAAGAAACTCGAGGAGGGATAGAATCAAAAGTTCAAACTGGAGAGTCACAAGATGGTTCAGATTCCGACAAAGAAACTGAGATCATAAAGTTCAAGGTTAGAGGAAGTGAGGTAAGGTCTGAAACAGAATCCGAAGAAAGCGAAGAAGAAAGAAAACAGAGAATAGGACCAAGAAAGAGGACTTGGAGAACTGAACGAGAGGAAAAGGAAAGTGAACCAAAAAGGCCAAGAAAAGGAAACAATTGGCCCCACGAAGTCAAAAGGCTGAGATACAAGATAGTAAATTTGAACAGAGATGATGCAGAACAAGTAAATGCGATAACAAGTCAAAGAGGACAAGGAAAACAAAGTGGAAAACAATTGCAGAAAACAAAAAGAGTGAAGAGACCTAATTTGAAATATAAGTCACCTGAGTGGCTATATATCGCTTTGACTGACATTAAAGAAGAGGATAACACTCACGAGAGCCCAGACGAAAGCTGTGAACAAGTGGGTGAAAGTGAAGTGCAACAAACCTGAAGAGATAAAGAAAGAAACCAGATTGGACACAAAAACCTGAACAAGACAAGAAAGAGTTCTGAAAGGAGCTGAAGAAGGACCCAAACGTGACACAGGAAAAAGGGTAGAGTGGCTGAGAAGTCATTCTGAGGTGTGGTGACACATTTTCTGTACAAATATATAAATAGCTAGGTAATAGAACAAAATGGTAGACATTGAGAATAGAAAACCTAGATGTGAGTTTTTACGTAGATGGTGTAGAATGTGTTTCTTTTGTACAGGTTTGCTAATGTTTATTTGGCTTATTTTAGCAATAACAGTTCCATTAAGGTTGATAGTAGAAGAGACATCTGTAATAGGGAATAACACGAAAAAGGATAAAGAAGCTAACACACAGAACACTGCAGCATTAGTAGATAGTATTGATTTACATAAGGATAAGTCTATAACTGACTTTTCCAAGAATGTCTTCACGAAATTGTTGTATGAATATGTGGAGACAATGGATGTAAGGGATTGTTATGTTTGTATGCAATTACCTGCGTCTGTCACAGAAGGTGTGAACTATCATCACCTTCCTTTGACGTATGGGATAACATGTAGCGTTTTAGCTAGTTTATTTTATAAAACAGGTAGATTAGAATATTATTACACTGACATAAACACTATTTTCGCGAAGGTTCTATATAATTCCTGAACTAAACAAGGTGAAAGAAGCAAATATGTTTGGTGAATTTTTCCTAGAAAATAAAGACTTAACATTAGAGTATGTAGTTAGACACAATCTTACCTGTGAATTAAAGAAAGAGGAGAAGGTCTTCTTGGAGATGGTAGAAAACAGAAGAGTTAAGTTTCAAAGAAAGGTAGTAGAAGAAAAGACAAAAACACCACTTTGGGCGTTTGAAGAGAAAAATCATGACAGAGGAGAGACAAATGCAGCTATGACTTTGGATTGGCCCCAACAGGGAAAGTTGTGTATTAGTAGAAATAAGACTATGTATGATAATTATTTCGTAGGTTTCAGTGAATGCCGAGATACATATAAAATTTTAGGAGGATGGGGATTTAAAGGAGGAAAAGATCCAATATTTCCTGGGATCTATTACATATGTGGAAGTAGAGCTTATTATAGGTTGCCGGACCACTGGTATGGATCGTGTTATTTAGGTCTGGTCTTTCCAAAGATTTTCCATGTGGAGAGAGGAGAAAAAGGAATGCATGAGATAGGTAAAACATTAACACGTAGAAGGAGGGAAAGTTTTTCAGAGATAATAGGTGACATTTTTGGAGCATTGATACCAGCAGTGGGTATATCTTGGAATGCATTTAAGATTCGGAAACTGTCCACAGTAGTAGATCGGTTATCAACGAATACTGCTGGAGGGTTCTTGATGGTAAATACCGAAATGGTTGCCATGAGAGCTATGGTGATGCAAAATCGACTTGCCCTTGACATTCTTTTGGCAAAAGAGGGTGGAGTCTGTGGAATGCTGAAAGTCCAACATCGTTGCACTTACATTCCTGATAAAAGTGAAAATATACAGAAGTATATAAAGAATATTACTGATTTGCACAAAGAATTTGCTCCACTGGAGGTTGAAAATGCCTGGGAGAAACTTGGTAAGAGTTTTTCCTCAATACAGAAATGGTTCACAGAAATAGGTGGTTCCCTTATTGGGAAGGTACTAATATCAGTGACAGTGGTAATAATGGTAATGTTGTCAGCAAAATTAGCATATGTGTGTATTAAAAGAGAAAAACACAAAATAGAATAAAATGAGAAAATGAGAAAAATAAAGAAAGAGAACGAGAAATGGGAGAAATAGAATTAGAAAAACTGAAAGAGAACATATATAAAAGATCAAAAAGACAAGATGAGGAAGACACTGTTGTGTGAATTAACCAAAACAAATGGACAAGAAACATTTATTTGAAAATTGTGTAACATGGTTTTTTGTGGTGATATTAAAAATCACCAAAGGGGGAGTTGATGGAGCAAGGGAAATGAAATAATTTTGAAACACACTAAAATAAGAATAATAAATTAACAGTACTAATTGTTTGATGAAAATAACCAACAAAATGCACCTTTAATAAACATTTACATAAATGGTAACTGCCCTTCTTGTGCAAAATCTAATTTATTTAACATTGTGAAGTATTATAATATTAAAACTGTGATTTGCGTACTAATCAGAGTAAAATCGCATGATTTGTGCTGTGTAGTGAAAATTGTATTGTGGCAAAGAACACGGATGGTAAGTAAAATGGCTTTAAATGTTGCTTCCGCTAGGTAACACCTAACACGGGTTCTTAGAATGACGGGTGGTAAACAGAAAGGCTTATTTTCTTTATTTTAATTACGATTGTGTTTGTTTTTATAATAGTCCGTTTGGGCCTGTTAGGCCAGGCTGCGAAAATGGCTGCCGACATAGATGAGGTCACGTGAAAAGCCAAAAGATGGCCTCTGAGCGAGAGAAATTGAGAATACTGAGTCACGTGGGTGCGGACTGTGCACGGAGTGAGAGATGTCAGGGTCACGTTGGCCTGCCATAAGGAGAGTGCCAAGGAAGGCTCAGCGCGTATCCGTGAGAATGGATGAGAAAGTACTGAGCAACAATGGACTAACTAGAATTTGACCATCAAAGATTGCAACAAAATAAATGGACAAGTGAACTGCCTTTAACCCAGGACATATGAGATTCATTGTGTATTTGAATGTCCCCAAAACCAGTTTAAACAAGGAAAGCGATGAGACAATCTTCGCCACCCCTCGAATGGACCAATTAGCGTGATTCCTGCCCCCAAACATTGCAACTTTTTGTGTAGTAAGCTAGAAGTAGGGTATAAGAAGGACTGCTCTTATATGGGAGGTGTCGATGCTGTTATTATTGCAAATGCCGATGCTGATGTTAATGCTGATACTGCCATTGACTTCGAACCTGACTGGGGAAGGAACGAGACCGTTGCGTGAAATCTGTATGGGAGGTCCCATCGAGGAGGCCATCTAGAGGGACAGTCAGTCAGTTTGGGAGTCCATCCTGTGATTTACGGTTGATCTTCTTTTGATGAACCATTCTTGTCTGCATCTAAATAGGTAATGCATAATTTCGAATTTCTTTATATAATTTCTTATTTTAAAATAAGAGAATGTATTAAGGTGGGTGATTAATAAACTAAGAATCTCACTCGTGCAAATTTGAATTTAGATAAAATGTTATTTCTAATTAATTTTGAGTCTGTGGTTCTTTAGTTCATTTATAAAATTTGACATTTAAAAAGGTTTTAAATGATTGAGCTGGTCTCGATCACCATCAACTTATTCTACTAGTTGGTCCATCGACCAAAGAGCGGAGTACCTTGATGTTTTAGAACCGACAGGATTAAAACTGAATGTATATAATGATTAAGGTAATAATCTGTCAAATTTAATAAGGTATTCCGTTCCTCCAGCAACGCATCTTTATCTCCTTAGTGAATGTGGGTGTGATCCAGGGAACGACTGGGTGTATGATATGCGGTGTTATGGGCCCCACCGTCATATGGTATAGCAGATGTGAATGATTTCACCTGGATGTCATATCCAAAGGAGAGGAATATATATTAGCCGCACTGGATCATTACCCAACTCAATGGTACTCATTTTATCTACCCCAGAAGGATGATAGTCTGAGTGGACCCCCCGGGATTTGAATCTGTGACCATAAGGTCGAACCCAGGCCGTACAGTGAGGGCATTAGTCCACTAAGCCACCAGACCTGGCGTCGAGCCCTCAGCAGTGGCCACAAGTGATGGGGTGCCATAGCCTTTGTAAGAGAAAGAAATGGAACTCAGTTAAATATAAATGAGTAAGACAAAGAGAACATCAGATGGAGAGAAAGCATACACCAGGATGGCACAGGCAAGGACTATTCAGATCAGAAAGACACCAGAGATTGGAAGAAACATTAGAGGGAGACCATGAAAGAGACTAGTCAAGCATAAGGCTGCAGTGAGCATGCACTGCAAGATGCAGCCACAGAGTGAAATATTAGCAGATGGAGAGAAAACAGACACCAGGAAGGCACAGGGAAGGACTATTCAGATCAGAAAGACACCGGAGACTGGAAGAAACATTACAGGGAGACCATGAAAGAGATAGACTAGTCAAGCATAAGGCTGCAGTGAGCATGCACTGCAAGATGCAGCCACAGAGTGAAATATTAGCAGATGGAGAGAAAACAGACACCAGGAAGGCACAGGGAAGGACTATTCAGATCAGAAAGACACCCGAGACTGGAAGAAACATTACAGGGAGACCATGAAAGAGATAGACTAGTCAAGCATAAGGTTGCAGTGAGCATGCACTGCAAGATGCAGCCACAGAGTGAAATATTAGCCCTTGCCGAGTTTGCTGCTTTAAGAAATAGGTAGCAGGAGACACACGTGCAATTGCACAAACATACACACGAAAAGAAATGAACGAGGCAAAATGAGGGGAGTTGCCAAATATTTTAGCTGCTAAAGTTAAACTTCCACTAAAAATTCCTTAGACACAACCTGTCTCATACTCAGGAATTATTGGGGTACTAGGAGACAGCCATTCAAACAACATCACATAGAAAAGGGTAAATAATGTAAGGCTGAAACACAGATCATAAAAAAGAAAAACCTATTAGCTTTTAACCACAAAAGACTGGAAGAACAAGTAGAGAAAAAACTCTCTGGTGATTAAACCTTTAACACTTTTGGACACAAATGATTTAAATATAAAACAAAAGCGTCAAAAACATTAAATGAAAAGACTATTTGGAATAAAAAACTAACAGTTTATCAATAAGTTGCAAATGGAAAGCCTAGAAATATAATATTTTTTTAATTAAAGTGTGCCCACTGTAGAGCTTGAACACATCAAGATAATCACTAGTGCGCCCCATGTGTTCACAAGACCCACTGTGGTGAAGTAGTTTTAACGGATGAAGTCAAAAAGTGTGAAGTGCACAAGGATTTTTGAGGGAGGATATCAGCATAGGTTTACATTTATTCATCCTATTCAGAGAACACTGAACCATCTCAAGACACCTGTTTGTATTTTTATAATGGATTTTTTATAACTTTCTATGAAGTAAATATTTGTCAGGAAGCAGCACTCCAAATCAGCTCGTGCTCCATTCCTTTCAGCTAAGGAAGAGTCAAACATCGGCACTGTCTGGACGGAGGCCGTGTGCGTGGAGTGCAGGCTGGGCGGCAGCACGCTGGTAATGAACTACGGTTCCCAGCAGGCCATGAACAGTCACGTGTTCTACAGAGATGGCGGCCATCTTAGATTATTGAGTATATCTTCCTTCATCGTCCACGGCCTTCTTTGCCAGTGATCCAGCGCGGCTAATATAAATTGTTCTCCTTTGGACGTGACATCCAGGTACAGATCATTCACAACACTCATACTGTATGACGGTGGGGCCCATAACACCGCATAACCATACACTCTTCTCAATTATTCCCTGGATCACATCCACTTACACTTTGGAGAAGAAAACAAAATTGCTGGAGGAACGGGATACCTTATTAACATTTAACAGGATAATACATTAAGCATTGTACACCATCAGCTTAATTCTGTCGGTTCTAAAACATCAAGGTATTCCGCTCTTTGGTCGATGGACTAACTAGTAGAATAAGTTGATGGTGATTAAGACCAGCTCAATCACATTCAAAACCTGATAATCATTACACTTATTATTGAGCTTAAAGAACCACAGACTCGTTAATTTAATTAGAATAAAGTTTATTTATTTCTTAAATGCATGAGTGAGATTCAAGTTTATTAATTATTTTAATACATTTAATAGCATATAAGAATTAAGGTTTTAGAAAGAATTTTTATGCATACCCTTCTCGAATGGAAAATGAAATGTTCACCAAAGCAGATAAATTGTAGATCACAGCATAGAAATCCGAAAACTGACTGTCTGTCCCGCTAGAAGCCTCCTCGACGGATCTCCCATACAAGTTTCCCGCATCGATCTCGTTCCTTTTCCCAGTCAAGTTTAAAGTCCAAAATGAATATTTCTATAAAGAAAATGGCCTATAGAAAATAGCAGCAGTTTCTTCAGCGTCAACGTTCAGTGCTCAAAAATAATGCAAGAATAGCGCTCCTCCTACTTAAGAGCAGGTCCTCTTATACCCTACTACTAGCTTACTAAACAAAAAGTTGCAATCTTTGGTGGCGAGAATCACGCTAATTGGTCCATTGGAGGGGTGGCAAGAATCACCTCATTGCCCTCCTTGTTCATACCAGTTCTCAAATTGTTTAAGGATTATACTTTCACATGACCTTTGGGTAATAGCAGTCCAATTGACGATTCATTTAATGTTTCATTTTCATTAGTCACTTTTCTAAACGATCCATTGTTAATTCTTTAGTTGTTAGCGTCCATTCTCACGGATGCGTGCTGAGTCTCTCTTGGCATTCTCCCCAAGTCAGGTCATCCTGACCTTGACACTTCTCACTCTGGGCTCGAATTTATATCCACGTGACTTAGCTTTGTGGCTTTCTTCCGCTTTAGAGGCCATCTTTGCATCTGCGCATTGACCTCATCTGTCTCGGCAGCCATTTTCGCAGCATGGCCTAGCAGGCCCGAACGAACTATCATGAAAACAAACACAACCATAATTAAAATAAAGAAAATAAGCCTTTCTGTTTCCCACCCGTCATTCTAAGTACCCCAGTTAGGTGTTACCTAGCAGAAGCGACATTTAAAGCCATGTTTACTTACCATCTGCATTCTTTTGCCACAATACAATTTTACTACATAGCACAAATCATGCGATTTTGCTCTACTTAATACGCAAATTACTATATTAATATTATTTCACATTACAGTTGTAAATAAGTTAATTTTGCACATAAATTGGGTTTACCATTTATGTAAGTGTTTACCAAAAGGTGTAAAGTGTTGATTAGTCCATCAAACAATTAATAATATTAGTTCATTAGTGTTAATTTGGGGTGTTTAAAATTTTTTTCATTTACCTCGCTCCATCACCAGGCAATCATGATACATTGTTGATGCGACTGGAACCTCACCACATGGATTATGGAATTCCTTTTTAAGCACCCGCTGCTTCCTACAGGGTTGTTTTGTTGGGCAACTGGATCACAGTGAAGTATCCTGAAGTCGTGCTGATGATGAAAGCAAAGTTTGAACTATTCTCTTGAACATTTATCTGACCTGTTAAAACAGGGCTTATACATTCTACTAAGGTTACCCTATGAAGAAACAGCAACGTTTCCTAAAGTGGAGAACCACATATGTGTATGTGAGTCTCATGTGCAAGGTATTAGAATTGTAGTAAGTGTTGCATCATCCCCAGGCTGGGACCTTGCAAAATGAGCACACCACACACGGAGCTCATAACTGACGTCTTCATTCATCAGTGTGCAACATTCAAATGAACTACTCATCATCTCATAACCGTTAATAACCACACCTTAACACCCCCCAAATCGTTACGTACTTCTTTCCTTGAGTCCACCGAGAACCGCGGGGTCCTAATGCAGGACACTACAGTTAGCACATACAACTGTCAAGATTTACAACGGCGGACTCCCAATTCTGCACCTCACGCTAGTTCCAGTGAGTGTTGTTCCTGCGCAACCAACCCCAGCGCCAGCCGTTGTGTGACGCCTCTGTGCTCCAGATCCAAGATTGATTTCAATGAAATGGGGGTGCGCCAGGTAATGAAGTCCAGTAGGCAGCGAGTGTAGGAAAGTGGCTCTGTATATACTGTACCTAAGTAAGGTTCAGGGTGTACAGAGTCCACAGTCCCCAGAGGGTTGACAGAGGCTAAAGTTAGATATAACCTTACTCTCCAAAGTGGTAGCTTGGTCGAGCAGTAAGGCAGTATCAGAGGACAGTGTAAAGCATTTGTTGTACACACTCAGTCAGCAAATGAAGCCACACACTCAAGAACTGAACTCTAGGCCAATGGTTTGTATATAAAAAAATATATGCTTGTTTTATTTTAGAACCAACAATAGGATCAAAATATACTTTCTCAGTATGAGATGCTTTGGTTATTCACCTTACAGATAGGCAATAGACTTTGTTGATAGTGGTTATCACAGTTGGTGCAAGAGGCAACACAGGGTCAAATTCAATGCAACATTGAGCTCAATGGAAAATTATACTTAATTACAATTGATTACTTTGCAGAGCACTTTTCTAACCACAGGACTGGATCCTGGATTCAGTCCTGGGACACTTCCTGTAAACAGGTAAGAAAAAGCGTTTTGGTTATTGTAGTGATTTTTGAAGAATATTACTATATTTCAAAAGCTGACACTTAGAAACTTTTCTGGGTAAAATTACCAATGTTATCCTATGAAAGGAAATACAGTGTGCAAGCAAAGTATGTTTACGTTACTTTTGTAATCCAGTGCTGGACTCCTAGGTTCAGCACTGGGACATTTACTTAAAACAGGTAAGTAATTACGTTTTTGTAGTTTGTTCGATTTTTAAAGAATATTTGTAAAATACAGAAATCGACACTTAGAAGAAATTTCACAGAAAACCAGTCAATGGATCCCTATGAAAGAAAAGTGAGTTAACGGTAAGTAACGTTGCGATTACTTTTTAGGGCCAGTGTTGGGCACTCGGGTCCAGCACTGAGGCCCCTCCTAATACTAGGTGAGTATTTTCGTTTTCGTGACTCGGTTGATTTTTGGTGAATATTCTAAAGTTTCAGAACTCCACACTTAGAAGAAATTTCGCAGAAAACCAGTCAATGGAACCCTATGGAAGAAAAGTGAGTTATCGGATTTCGGGTAAGTACTTGACTGGCAGGGTTAAGGTTCTGGGTAAGACTCAGGGGTCCCCCAGGATCAGGTAAGTACAGTTTTTACACCCTCAGCGGCACAGGGGCGGCCGGGTGCAGAGTGAGAAGGCCCAATGTTATCCTATGGCAGGCGGGGGGCCCCGGGTTGGTGGCTGCTGGCAAGCAGGCCACGCGACTGTGGGAGCTGGGCTCCTGGTCACTTGCTCAGGGCAAGTAGGGAAGTAGGTTAGGATAGAGGTTGCACTTCCAGGGGCACTCGGGCGGCTGGGTGCAGGGTGCTTTTGAGCCGTCGGGCGCTCAATGTTAAACAATAGAGGTCGTGAAAGGTGAAGAAAGGCTGCAGGCTCGGGGACGGTGATTCTTCAGGGACGACCAACACTTCAGGAGGTAAGTTGGGGTCTTGGAGGATAGGTTGACACCCAGGAGTTGGGCACAGGGGGCCGTGGGGCGCCGGGTGCAGGGGTGTCTTTTGAGGTCGGGAAATCTTACCCCCTGCTGGTCGCGGTTGGAGGGGTCCCTTGTCCTGAGGCTGCAGGCGTCGTCTGGGTCGTCGAGGAGGGTCCTTGGCCACTGGATTCCAGGTCAGAATCGCCGGGGGACGTCCTCGAGGTCTTTGGTCACTCAGGCACAGGCTGGACTCGGCGGGTGCAGAGTGTGCAGGTTTCGCGGCTCCGTGCCAGGGCCGGGTCTTTGGTAGGTTTTCTTTTGAGCAGTACCACTGCTCGTGGGAGTCCCTGGGTCGAAGGCTGTAGCACAGAAGTCAGGTCCTCCGGGGTTTGTGAGGTTGCTGAGGCCGGGATTCCGCAGGAGCAGGTTCAGAGGTCGACAGGCCGGTAGGGCTGGGGCCAAGTCAGTTGTTGTCGCCTCCTTTTTAGCAGCTGCACGGCTGGTCTTCTTGCTTCGTCTTCTCTTCTTGTTTTCGGATTTGGGAACTCCGGAAGGAAGGTTCAGGGAGCCCCTAAATACTAAATTTAGGGGTGGTTACAGGTAGGTAAGGGCAGGGACCAATGGGTCCCTTCCCTGGGGTGGGTACACCCCCTATTCTGTTCCTCTCCAGTGGGAGGGGGCAGGAGCCTGTCCCTGGTTGGTCAGGTCCCCCCATCCTCAAGATGGCGGGGACTCGAGTTTGTGCTTCACCTCGCCTCCCCCACCTTAGGGGTGGAGTTGGCAGAGGTGGGCACAACCCATTTCCTGCTTCTGGTTTTCCCGCCGGTTCTCCCGCCAGGAGTGGGGGTAGAACCAGTGGGGACCAGTTTGCTGGAAGCAGCAAATGGTCTGGGGAAACTCCAAAGGCGGCAGGCCTTTGAAGCTCCCCCTGCCCATCCTGGGGGAGGAGGCTTTGGCACCTCGTCCCGGGATGTGCATTGTTTCAGGCCCCTGAGAGCAGAGGCTCTCGACCCAGGGGTCCAGAAACATGTCTGGTGGTGGCAGCCTGGGCAGCCACTCAGTCCGGACACTGGAGGTCGGGTTGGTTTCAGGGGGCATCTCTAAGATGCCCTCTGGAGTGAGTTTTACATTAAATCCCACACTGGCATCAGTGGGGGTTTAATGTGCTGAGAAGTTTGATACCAAACTTCTTAGTCTTCAGTGGGGCCATTATGGTGCTGTGGAGTTCGTAATGACAGACTCCCAGCACCATATACTCTTAATGGCAGCACTGCACTTACAATGCCCAAGAATGGACTTGGGCACTGTAGGGGCACAGGGCTCATGCCTCTATGCCCTCACCACTGGCATAGTGCACCCAGCTAGAGGGGTGGCTGACCTAGGCCAGGGCAGTGGCTGGTAGGCATGGCACACAGGGATGTGAGCCATGTCGACTCTTCACTTTTGTTCTGCACCAAGACACGCAGCCTGCAAAGGCAGTGTGTGTGTGTAAAGGTGCAGGGTCCCTAAGGGTGGCACAACAAGTGCTGCAGCCCTTAGGGGCCTTCCCTGGTCACAGTGCCCTGGGTACCCATGGTACCATTTACCAGGGGCTGACCTGTGGCCAGGGATGTCAATTGGGTGTAGGTATCAATGCAATTTTAGGGAAGGAACACAGGCCCTGGGTACCTGGTTGGCAGGAGCCCAGGGCACACTCAGTCAAAGTACATCAGCCATTCAGCAAAAAGTGGGGGCATACCATGTAAGAAAGATGGCACTTTCTCACACAACTCCCCCCAAACGAAAGATGATGAGACTAACCTTGCCCTATGGAGTCTTCATTGTCTAAGTGGAAGAACCTGGAAAGGCCATCTGCATTGGCATGGGCAGTGCCAGGTCTGTGTTCCACTTCAAAGTCCATTCCCTGTAGGGAGATGGACCACCTCAACAGTTTTGGGTTTTCTCCTTTCATTTGCATTAGCCACCTGAGAGGTCTGTGGTCAGTTTGAACTAGGAAGTGAGTTCCAAACAGGTAGGGCCTCAGCTTCTTCAGGGACCAGACCACAGCAAAGGCCTCCCTCTCAATGGCACTCCAACGCTGCTCCCTGGGGAGAAGCCTTCTGCTTATAAAAGCAACAGGTTGGTCTTGGCCTTCATCATTGGTCTGGGATAGGACCGCTCCTATCCCTAGCTCAGAGGCATCAGTCTGCACAATGAACTGCTTGGCATAATCTGGTGCTTTTAGAATTGGTGCTGAGCACATTGCTTCTTTCAGAGTGTCAAAAGCCTTTTGGCAACAGACTGTCCAGTTTACTTTCTTTGGCATCTTCTTGGAGGTGAGTTCTGTGAGGGGAGTCACAATGGACCCATATCCCTTCACAAACCTCCTGTAGTACCCAGTCAAGCCAAGGAATGCCCTGACTTGGGTCTGAGTTGTTGGAGCTACCCAGTCCAGGATAGCCTGGATCTTGGGCTGTAAGGGTTGTACCTGGCCTCCACCAACCAGGTGGCCCAAGTACACCACAGTGCCCTGCCCTATCTGGCATTTGGATGCCTTGATAGTTAGGCCTGCAGTTTGCAGGGCCTTTAAAACCTTCCCAAGGTGGACCAGGTGATCCTGCCAGGTGGAACTGAAGACAGCAATATCATCAAGATAAGCTGCACTAAAGGACTCCAACCCAGCAAGGACTTGATTCACCAACCTCTGGAAGGTGGCAGGGGCATTCTTTAAACCAAAGGGCATAACAGTGAACTGAAAATGCCCATCAGGTGTGGAGAATGCTGTTTTCTGTTTGGCTCCTGGGGCCATGCCAATCTGCCAGTACCCTGCAGTTAAGTCAAAGGTACTCAGGTATTTGGCTGCACCCAATCTGTCTATCAGTTCATCAGCTCTTGGGATAGGGTGTGCATCTGTCTTGGTGACAGAGTTGAGACCCCTATAGTCCACACAAAACCTCATCTCTCTCTTTTCACCCTTTTGATGAGGTTTGGGGACCAGAACCACTGGGCTAGCCCAGGGGCTCTCAGAGGGCTCAATAACCCCTAGCTCCAGCATCTTGCTGACTTCAGCTCTGATGCTTTCCTTAACTTGGTCTGACTGACGATAGATCTTGTTTTTGACAGGTGCACTGTCACCAGTGTCCACATCATGGGTACACCAGTTTGTCAGACCAGGGGTCAAGGAAAAGAGCCCAGCATACTGCTGCAAGACTTGCTGGCAGTCAGTCTGCTGTTGGGCAGTGAGGGTGTCTGAAAAGACAACTCCATCTACTGACCCATCTTTTGGGCTGTGGGAGAGGAGATCAGGGAGAGGTTCACTCTCAGCTTCCTGTTCCTCATCTGTCACCATCAGCATGGTGATGTCAGCCCTGTCATTGTAGAGTTTTAGGCGGTTCACATGGATAACCCTTTTGGGTGTCCTGCTGGTGCCCAGGTCAACCAGGTAGGTGACCTCACTCTTTTTCTCTAGGATAGGGTAAGGGCCACTCCATCTGTCCTGGAGGGCCCTTGGTGCCACTGGCTCCAAAACCCATACCTGTTGCCCAGGTTGGAATTCAACCAGTGCAGCTTTTTGGTCATACCAGTGCTTCTGAAGCTCCTGGCTGGCCTCAAGGTTCTTGGATGCCTTTTCCATGTACTCAGCCATTCTGGACCTTAGGCCAAGCACATAGTCCACTATATCTTGTTTGGGTTCTTGGAGAGGTCTCTCCCAGCCCTCCTTTACAAGACAGAGTGGTCCCCTCACAGGATGGCCAAACAGAAGTTCAAAGGGTGAGAAACCTACCCCCTTCTGTGGCACTTCTCTGTAAGCGAAAAGCAGGCATGGTAGTAGGACATCCCATCTCCTTTTGAGTTTTTCAGGGAGCCCCATGATCATGCCTTTCAATGTCTTGTTGAACCTCTCAACAAGGCCATTGGTTTGTGGATGGTAGGGTGTAGTAAACTTGTACTGCACCCCACACTCCTTCCACATGTGGGTCAGGTAAGCAGACATGAAGTTGGAACCTCTGTCTGAAACCACCTCCTTAGGAAACCCTACCCTGGTGAAGACACCAATGAGGGCTTTGGCTACTGCAGGAGCTGTAGTAGTCCTAAGGGGAATAGCCTCAGGATACCTAGTGGCATGATCCACTACCACCAGTATGAATTTGTTCCCTGAGGCTGTGGGAGGTTCCAGTGGACCCACTATGTCCACACCTACCCTTTCAAAGGGAACCCCCACCACAGGTAGTGGTATCAGGGGGCCTTTGGATGGCCACCTGTCTTGCCACTGGCTTGACAGGTAACACAGGAGCTGACAAACTCCTTCACCTTTTGGTGCATCTGGGGCCAGTAAAAGTGGCTAACTAGCCTTTCCCAAGTTTTGGTTTGGCCCAGATGTCCAGCTAGGGGATGTCATGAGCCAAAGTTAGGAGGAACTCCCTGTACTTCTGGGGCACTACCACTCTCCTGGTGGTTCCAGGGTTGGGGTCTTTTGCCTCAGTGTACAGTAATCCCTCTTCCCAATAGACTCTGTGGGTACCACTGACATCTCCCTTGGCTTCTGAAACAGCTTGCTGCCTCAGGCTTTCAAGAGTGGGACAGTCTTGCTGTCCCTGGCACAGCTCTTCCCTAGAGGGTCCCCCTGGGCCCAAGAGTTCAACCTGGTAAGGGTCAAGCTCTAGGGGCTCAGTTCCCTCTGGGGCTTCCAGGTTCTCTCCCTGAGGAGAGGGGTCCTGCTCTTGTGACTGTGTAGAAGCTGGTCCGCCAGTCTTCTTTCCTTTTCTCTTGGTAGGCTGGGCCATCATTCCAGGCTCCAACACTATTTCTTCACCCTGCCTTTTGCTCTGTGCTCTTGTTTTTACACACACCAATTCAGGGATGCCCAGCATGGCTGCATGGGCCTTTAGCTCTACCTCTGCCCAGGCTGAGGTTTCCAGATCATTTCCTAGCAGACATGCAGCTGGTAACTTCGGAGAGACCACTACCTGCTTCAGGCCAGTAACCCCCCCAGCCTAATGTCACCAGGGCCATGGGATGACTAGTGGTGACACTGTCAGCATTGGTGACTGGGTAAGTTTTCCCAATCAAGTATTGCTCAGGGGAAACCAGTGTGTCCCTCACCATAGTGACACTGGCACCTGTATCCCTCAGAGCCTCTACTCTAGTTCCATTCACCCAGGGGTATTGCAAATACTTCTTTAAGTTGGGTGGCCACACAGCTACAGTGGCAAATTCCACTTCCCCTAGGGAGACCAGACTTGCCTCAGTGGGTTCCCAGATTTGCTCAGGGTACACTTCTGATCCCATCTGTAAACTTGCTGCCCCAGGAGTAGCTGTACTGGGTGCCTTAGGGGCTTTGTTGTGGGGGCAAGTTTTGTCTACAGTGAGGTGTCCTGACTTCTTACAGTTATTACACCAGGCCTTCAAGGGATCAAAGTTCTTCCCCCTATAGGGTTGAGGCACATAGGGAGTAGTTTGGGACCCACCCCCTGAACAGGTTTTTGGGGCCCTTTGGAAGACTCAGACTTTTTATCTTGGGGATTCTCACCACCTTTCCCCTGGGGGGGTTTGGTGACCACCTTCTTTTGGTCACCCCCAGTGGTTGTCCTTGTCACCCTAGTCTTGACCCAGTGGTCTGCCTTCTTTCCCAATTCTTGGGGAGAAATTAGACCTAGGTCTACCAAATGCTGATGCAACTTTTCATTTGTGC
This sequence comes from Calotriton arnoldi, assembly GCA_963921515.1. NCBI lineage: Eukaryota > Metazoa > Chordata > Amphibia > Caudata > Salamandridae > Calotriton > Calotriton arnoldi. Next base: position 117,535 of record CAWUFW010016473.1, read on the forward strand.
AATTACTTAGTATGTGTTCCTTCATAAACAAATTGTAAAGTCCAGAAAAATCATGCACATTATGTCCAGCTAACCAGCCATCCAGTGTCTTTACTGAGTAGTCCACGAAGTCAATCCAGGACTGGGTCTGGGTTTTGTGAGCCCCCTGAATCTAATTCTATACTCCTCAGTAGTGAGCCCAAATCCCTCAATCAGAGTACTCTTCATGAGGTCATAGGACCCTGCCTCTGGCCCAGAGAGGGTCAGAAGCCTGTCTCTGCAGTTACCAGAGAACAGTTCCCACAGGAGTGCCCCCCACAGAGGTTTCTTTACTCTTCTTATTTCACAAGCCCTCTCAAAGGCTGTGAACCATTTGGTGATGTCATCACCTTCCTCAAACTTAGGGACAATCCCTTTGGGGATTTTAGGTTCAGAAGTTTCCTCCCTATCCTTATTTTTAGTATTGCTGCCACCATTGATGGGTGCTAAACCCATCTCCTGTCTTTCCTTCTCTAGAGCCAGGAGTCTGGTCTCTAGGTCCAGTCGTTTGGCCAACCTGGCTAACAAGTTGTCCTCCTCACTGAGGCTATCCTCAGTGTCCTCTCTGGGACCAGGACCACCTAGGTGGCCCCTAGGTCCCCAGAGGTCTATTCTTGGAGTTAAGGGTGCAGGGACCCTATCTTCCCTAGGAAGTGATGGAGGTGGGTTACCATCCCCATCCTCCTCATTCCTTTCCTCCTCTGTTGGGTCATCACCATGCTCAGAGGGGTGGGCTTTAGCATACTCAGCCAGGAGCTCCTGGAGCCCTTGTTTGGTTGGATGCTGGCCCATTGGTATATCTTTAAGTTTGCATAAGGACCTTATCTCTTTGAAAGACAAATGAAGATAAGGGGTGAGGTCGAGCTCCTCAACCAGTTCCTGTATGTCATTATTATCTTCACTAGTAGCTGGGTTCTTGTCTTGAGACATTTTTTAAAAAAAATTCTAACCCCTCTAACCTTGGCTATAGTGACTTTTTATTTTCTAAGATGCTACAGGGACTTAAGCAAGGCCCTAACAAGACTTTTAGTAATTTGGTAAAAAAAATGCCAATTAAAAAAATCAGAATTCTAAAGGCAATTTAAGAGTTCTGTCGTGTGATCAGATGGTAACCAAGTAGTCCAACAAATGCAAGTTTGTATCCCACCGCTGATCCACCAATGTAGGAAAGTGGCTCTGTATATACTGTACCTAAGTAAGGTTCAGGGTGTACAGAGTCCACAGTCCCCAGAGGGTTGACAGAGGCTAAAGTTAGATATAACCTTACTCTCCAAAGTGGTAGCTTGGTCGAGCAGTAAGGCAGTATCAGAGGACAGTGTAAAGCATTTGTTGTACACACTCAGTCAGCAAATGAAGCCACACACTCAAGAACTGAACTCTAGGCCAATGGTTTGTATATAAAAAAATATATGCTTGTTTTATTTTAGAACCAACAATAGGATCAAAATATACTTTCTCAGTATGAGATGCTTTGGTTATTCACCTTACAGATAGGCAATAGACTTTGTTGATAGTGGTTATCACAGTTGGTGCAAGAGGCAACACAGGGTCAAATTCAATGCAACATTGAGCTCAATGGAAAATTATACTTAATTACAATTGATTACTTTGCAGAGCACTTTTCTAACCACAGGACTGGATCCTGGATTCAGTCCTGGGACACTTCCTGTAAACAGGTAAGAAAAAGCGTTTTGGTTATTGTAGTGATTTTTGAAGAATATTACTATATTTCAAAAGCTGACACTTAGAAACTTTTCTGGGTAAAATTACCAATGTTATCCTATGAAAGGAAATACAGTGTGCAAGCAAAGTATGTTTACGTTACTTTTGTAATCCAGTGCTGGACTCCTAGGTTCAGCACTGGGACATTTACTTAAAACAGGTAAGTAATTACGTTTTTGTAGTTTGTTCGATTTTTAAAGAATATTTGTAAAATACAGAAATCGACACTTAGAAGAAATTTCACAGAAAACCAGTCAATGGATCCCTATGAAAGAAAAGTGAGTTAACGGTAAGTAACGTTGCGATTACTTTTTAGGGCCAGTGTTGGGCACTCGGGTCCAGCACTGAGGCCCCTCCTAATACTAGGTGAGTATTTTCGTTTTCGTGACTCGGTTGATTTTTGGTGAATATTCTAAAGTTTCAGAACTCCACACTTAGAAGAAATTTCGCAGAAAACCAGTCAATGGAACCCTATGGAAGAAAAGTGAGTTATCGGATTTCGGGTAAGTACTTGACTGGCAGGGTTAAGGTTCTGGGTAAGACTCAGGGGTCCCCCAGGATCAGGTAAGTACAGTTTTTACACCCTCAGCGGCACAGGGGCGGCCGGGTGCAGAGTGAGAAGGCCCAATGTTATCCTATGGCAGGCGGGGGCCCCGGGTTGGTGGCTGCTGGCAAGCAGGCCACGCGACTGTGGGAGCTGGGCTCCTGGTCACTTGCTCAGGGCAAGTAGGGAAGTAGGTTAGGATAGAGGTTGCACTTCCAGGGGCACTCGGGCGGCTGGGTGCAGGGTGCTTTTGAGCCGTCGGGCGCTCAATGTTAAACAATAGAGGTCGTGAAAGGTGAAGAAAGGCTGCAGGCTCGGGGACGGTGATTCTTCAGGGACGACCAACACTTCAGGAGGTAAGTTGGGGTCTTGGAGGATAGGTTGACACCCAGGAGTTGGGCACAGGGGGCCGTGGGGCGCCGGGTGCAGGGGTGTCTTTTGAGGTCGGGAAATCTTACCCCCTGCTGGTCGCGGTTGGAGGGGTCCCTTGTCCTGAGGCTGCAGGCGTCGTCTGGGTCGTCGAGGAGGGTCCTTGGCCACTGGATTCCAGGTCAGAATCGCCGGGGGACGTCCTCGAGGTCTTTGGTCACTCAGGCACAGGCTGGACTCGGCGGGTGCAGAGTGTGCAGGTTTCGCGGCTCCGTGCCAGGGCCGGGTCTTTGGTAGGTTTTCTTTTGAGCAGTACCACTGCTCGTGGGAGTCCCTGGGTCGAAGGCTGTAGCACAGAAGTCAGGTCCTCCGGGGTTTGTGAGGTTGCTGAGGCCGGGATTCCGCAGGAGCAGGTTCAGAGGTCGACAGGCCGGTAGGGCTGGGGCCAAGTCAGTTGTTGTCGCCTCCTTTTTAGCAGCTGCACGGCTGGTCTTCTTGCTTCGTCTTCTCTTCTTGTTTTCGGATTTGGGAACTCCGGAAGGAAGGTTCAGGGAGCCCCTAAATACTAAATTTAGGGGTGGTTACAGGTAGGTAAGGGCAGGGACCAATGGGTCCCTTCCCTGGGGTGGGTACACCCCTATTCTGTTCCTCTCCAGTGGGAGGGGGCAGGAGCCTGTCCCTGGTTGGTCAGGTCCCCCCATCCTCAAGATGGCGGGGACTCGAGTTTGTGCTTCACCTCGCCTCCCCCACCTTAGGGGTGGAGTTGGCAGAGGTGGGCACAACCCATTTCCTGCTTCTGGTTTTCCCGCCGGTTCTCCCGCCAGGAGTGGGGGTAGAACCAGTGGGGACCAGTTTGCTGGAAGCAGCAAATGGTCTGGGGAAACTCCAAAGGCGGCAGGCCTTTGAAGCTCCCCCTGCCCATCCTGGGGGAGGAGGCTTTGGCACCTCGTCCCGGGATGTGCATTGTTTCAGGCCCCTGAGAGCAGAGGCTCTCGACCCAGGGGTCCAGAAACATGTCTGGTGGTGGCAGCCTGGGCAGCCACTCAGTCCGGACACTGGAGGTCGGGTTGGTTTCAGGGGGCATCTCTAAGATGCCCTCTGGAGTGAGTTTTACATTAAATCCCACACTGGCATCAGTGGGGGTTTAATGTGCTGAGAAGTTTGATACCAAACTTCTTAGTCTTCAGTGGGGCCATTATGGTGCTGTGGAGTTCGTAATGACAGACTCCCAGCACCATATACTCTTAATGGCAGCACTGCACTTACAATGCCCAAGAATGGACTTGGGCACTGTAGGGGCACAGGGCTCATGCCTCTATGCCCTCACCACTGGCATAGTGCACCCAGCTAGAGGGGTGGCTGACCTAGGCCAGGGCAGTGGCTGGTAGGCATGGCACACAGGGATGTGAGCCATGTCGACTCTTCACTTTTGTTCTGCACCAAGACACGCAGCCTGCAAAGGCAGTGTGTGTGTGTAAAGGTGCAGGGTCCCTAAGGGTGGCACAACAAGTGCTGCAGCCCTTAGGGGCCTTCCCTGGTCACAGTGCCCTGGGTACCCATGGTACCATTTACCAGGGGCTGACCTGTGGCCAGGGATGTCAATTGGGTGTAGGTATCAATGCAATTTTAGGGAAGGAACACAGGCCCTGGGTACCTGGTTGGCAGGAGCCCAGGGCACACTCAGTCAAAGTACATCAGCCATTCAGCAAAAAGTGGGGGCATACCATGTAAGAAAGATGGCACTTTCTCACAGCGAGTAGTGTCACGAAAATTCTTTATTTCAAATTCACAAATCAATTCAGTAATACGTAAAGCTCAGCCAACGCGTTTCATTCCCTCAAGGGGAACTTCATCAGGGCTGAAAGAATGATACACAATACAACATAAGTCACAACAAACACATATATAAAAGACAACCACAAAGGGTGTTAAAACCAAAGCACAGGACTCAGACGACAAGACTACACTTACTGACACAATATAATTACACACACAACATGATACACAAAAACGTCGTCCAATCGCGATTGGCCATCTCAATCAACAAAATTTGTTTTTTAAAAATACATATCAAATATACAATAAAATAATGTTAAGAGGGGCATGCAGAAAGTCTTCTGCAACCAAGCCACAGTGAAGTTGCACACTGTGCCCACTCAATACAAATGCTAATACTGGTAAGACATATGGATCACAAAGTATATCTAGGGGGCGTGAGGGGAGTTCGTCTGCCATATATTGTTACGAGGGCAAATACCCCAGGTCTAGTTGCCAAAGTCATATTGCCCCAGTGCTTAGGTAGTCCATGATAAAAGTATGTTAGTAGGATTGATCAGAATGAACTAAGCACCTGTACATGCTTGGCAGGAAAAGTATAGTGCATAATGGACATTGAGGGTCAGAACGTGAAAGAGAATGCGAGTGAGTGTCATACGGGTACCCGGTTAGGCTAAGTGCATTGTTTGCTACTTTGGGTTTTAATATAGAATATGGATCGCGATTGGACAACGTTTTTGCGTATCATGTTGTGTGTGTAATTATATTGTGTCAGTAAGTGTAGTCTTGTCGTCTGAGTCCTGTGCTTTGGTTTGAACACCCTTTGTGGTTGTCTTTTATATATGTGTTTGTCGTGACTTATGTTGTATTGTGTATCATTCTTTCAGCCGTGATGAAGTTCCCCTTGAGGGAATGAAACGCGCTGGCTGTGCTTTACGTATTACTGAATTGATTTGTGAATTTGAAATAAAGAACTTTCTTGACACTACTCACTGCCTACTGGACTTCATTACCTGGCACACCCCCATTTCGCTGTTAGCACATACAACTGCTAAACTTAGGGGACAACATGATATAACAACATTGGTTGGCTTTCAGCTCTACAGAAGTCAAATACAAATGGTAACGTATCTCCCACAAGAGAGTGTGCAAGGAAGGAGCCTGATGTAGTTATCCAAAACACAGGGAAAAATACTGATGTACAAGTATACTTTGAGATACTTGTTCCTCATATTGTTTGTTTTCATGAATTTAGTTTTAAATTAGTACAGAGAGCTGGTTTCTCAGAGATAGTGCTCAGGTATATCCATTCTCAATCACAGGTACAGCTAACTCTCTAAAAGATAAGTTGCTTAAGATCTCGTCTATATCCAAAGATCCTCATTGGCCAGCTGAAGTGATGAGTCAGAGTGGAGGAGTCCTATATCGCTGTCTTCTCACTTATCCCATTGCCCTTTCCCCACTTCCACCGCTGGCCCTTGTATACTTGTGTATGTCGTCACTACTGGGGGTGGTAAGATGGAAAAGAGAATCCCTCCTTCTGGACCAGGCACACACGGTACTGCAACCTGCCAATATTAGGAGCATTGTATTGCCAAATATATATATGAAGAATATCTGTATCTTCTAAACGTCACCTATAACTTTCAGTTTTCTTCATTTTGTTCTCTAGCACCAGGGCAATATGATTTTACACTTTCATTGGTGAGGAGAGGATATTTCAATACACTGGCGTGGAGGAATCATGTGCATCCCTGTGCTCAAGAAGACGCAACACAATGGCTGAAAACACGAAAGCAGAAGCTAGATGAACCTTTTTATCCAATTCATGTTAAAAGGAACACGCTGTTGAGTTGGAGTAGGCAGCTCACACGCTTTATCATGCGGTAGAATATTTGTGGGTTGTGATTTTGTTGGAACTGGCACTTTTTGGTTGGCTGAGGGGATGCCCCACCCAGGGAGAACCTACCACTCCTGTCAGGGGTGGGTGATTACACTCACTGTCGAACCTGCGCTCACCCCTGGGTAGCTTGGCACTGAGCAGTCAGGCTTATCACAGAAACGATGTGTAAAGCATAAGCACAGCGCTCACAATAAATACACAGAGCGTCACAAAAGAGACTTCACACTTGATGCATGTAAAAATAATTGTATTCAACATACACAATAATCAACACAACATGAACATCATGTATTTCTGGGCATAAATCACACTTGGAAATATTACTAGCAGTACTAGGCCCAACCATGTTGAAATGACATCAGAAGTTTGCACACTTGGGAAAGATTCTATTCTAACCCCCTCAGCCTTTCTTATGTGGTGCAACACAGTGTCAAACCTAAGCCCACCCTGGCAATTATTATAATTCAATACCACACAGTGATAGTGATGGAGCAAGGACTCGTAAATGAGACTTACTCGGAAGCAATCCTTTCGTTTTAACTCACTAACGAATTACTAACGACGTGTTTGTAATTAATAATTGCATTTAGAACAAGACACGCGGGACAAGGAAGCTTGCCTATGTGTTTACTAACGGCAATAACATGAACGAAGGACTAAAAATGCACTTTAACAAGTGATCTTTACTGCGCATGCGTCTACTACATCTACGTAGTATGACGTGCTAATGCTTGGAGGGAAAATATTGCGCCTGCGCAATAGACAATAGAATGGTCGCTTGAAAGCTCACATGCATGGCATCTGCTTAGCTGAAATAGAAATACAAGTTTTATACTAATGTAAATGCAGAAAGGGTAATAATAAATGAAGTGGGTTAGAGTAGAGGTTGGTGGTGTACAGTGAAACCATTTATTTTTTTAAATAAAAATTTTTCTTTTGACTTTATTATTAGTGCGCATTTGGGCCCTCTATACTTGTCTGAATCAAGCTGAATGTCTTGACCCTACGCATGCGTACTAGAAAGAAAATACGAAAGGATGAGTAAGGACTTGTCACGCGTCCAAGGCCAGCGAAGATGTGCCCTGGGAACATGAGGGTGAAGAGTCCATATGAAGGAGCTTTATTCATAAAATCGCAACATTTGTATTAATAAAGTTTGGAGATGTATGGGAAAGGAAATGATTTAATAAAGTTTGAGGGGAGGGATTTGAATACAATGGTTTAAAGAAATAAGTGAAATGTAAGCATGGTGTGATGATCATCCCCCCTCGCCTGACCAATCAGAAGTTAGTGTTTTACAATATTGAAACATTAATGGGTGGTACTCGGTAATGAAAAGGTATAATTGAGGTAGTTTTAGTTAGTTAAAAAAGTCTTGCGGATGGTGAGCGGAAGCTGGGGAAGCTTTACGGGAGCACAGAAGCAGAGCTCGGGATGCTGTCGGTGCTGGGGGTGGTGCTGAAGCTGTGAGACGCTGATGAAGAAAATCGAATGCAGATCCATCTATTTAACTTAATTGGGTTAGAAAGAAGATCGTGGAAGAACCACGAGGAGGAAGAGAGTGTCAGAGAGGGGTGCAAAGCAGCCGTCGGTATTTAGAGAGGTGAAGTATCCTGTTCTGATTCCTGTCCTGAGGTCTTTGTCTCCTGACCTATCCCGGGGGACCCTTACCAGCCCTTTGGCCAGGGGGTTGGTCTTCACACCATACTTGGTAAATATAAATTCATTGTATTGATAGATGTTCTTCTCTCTCTGTCCTCTTCTTTCTGAGCATAGTTATTGTGTGGATCTGAATTGCTAAATGCCTATTTGAAACTTGATTGAATTGACACTGTTTGTGAATGAGGGTGTTTGTACTGAAACGTTTGAGATGGTTCACACGCAATTAATTTAGATAAAGATTTTAAAACTTCCCGAGTCTGTAATTATTTCATTTAATCAAGAAATGTTTAGTAAGTTATGTACATTATCACCATCAACTAGTTCCAACTAATGGTCCATCGACCAGAGGAAAGAACTAATTGATCAGTGAAAAGGTTTAGTTCAGGAAAGAAATAACTAGATCTTGAAGTATGAAAGTCATAAACTAAGCTTTTCCAGCGGTCTACATGGTGTTTTTGTGGAAGTAGTTATATGGGCCCAGGTGTGTATATGGTAGTGGAGTATCTGCTGTTAGTACACCGCTGGATCAGTTTTCTGGTAGCAGAGCTATGGTTATTATTGACTAGTTTGGTGATAAGTATAGATTATTAATTATTTGGTTTATGTTTAACAAAAAGAGTTAGCGTCTTGTTTTATGTCGTCTGGAAAATTCCCGGGGAATGAATAGCAGGTGGCGATAGAAACCACACTGCAGTGAGGTTACTCGTCTGTTGGAATAACACTGAGAAGCTAGGTAGGCCTGGCAGTGTTAAAGTAGGGACTATTTTCTGTGTACAAGTGAGAGTGATTGATAGCAAAGAGTTCGCTAGTGAAACTTTAGGCGTTATATCACCTAGAAAGGGTAACCCTGAAGGAGTAGCAGGTTCTTCTAAGCTAGATTGACAGCAAAAGGAGTTCGCTGGTGAAACTTTGGTCTCAAATTTCCCAAAACGGGTGACATCGGAGGAGTAGCAGGTTCTCTGGAGCTTATGTGAAGAGTAAGCGGAAGGTTTTACTCGTAGTAGAAAGAAATAAACTATCCTTTGATTTAGCGGAACAGACAGAGTAGCGAATGTTTTTATGTCGTTAATATCAAAGAATTTTTAAGAAAATATTGAGAAATAAAGTTTTCGCATTACCTTGTGAAGGGAGGGTCAGTTGCTGGAGTGGTACTGACGTCACAGTGAGCCACGCTGGGATTGGTAGAAACAGCGGGCGTGTGACAGGAGCAGCCTTGTAAAGGAGGGGTCAGTAGTAAGGAGCAGAACTGACATCAGGAAAAGGCCGTGCTGACATTGGTCAGATCACGGGCATGAGCCTGATTTCATTGGATAGCTGGTTAGAAGCCGCGCTAGGATTGGTGGAGAGAAGGATTGTATGCGGGATTTTGATTTGACTGTTAGTGCAAGACGTACAGGTAGAAAATTTCAAGGGTTTGCAGAATATAATTTCCTACATCGTTCTTCAAGAATGTATGGAGAGAAAAGAAAGATGTCATTTTTAAAGAAAATTAAGAATTTCTTTGTAAAGGATAAGCCTGTGTTGACTAGAGAAGGAATTCCTATTCCGCCACCAAAGACACAAGCATCTTTTATGATGATGGAAAGAGGATATCATACCTGCGTGTGGTTGGAAAACTGGATAGAATACATGAAGGATGATGGTGTGTTAGCGTTTCCTAAAGATGGTACGTTTAATGGGAGGATTCTTCAGAATTTGAGATTGAAAATGAATGATTTGGAACCTAGACCTAGGTTAACTCAATATGAGGCTTTGGAAGAATGGGAGACTGAGTCATATGAACGAGAGAGATGCAGAGGTGGAAGGTATAGAGGATTCTTTCCCAGACACTTGCATGAGTCACGCGAAGGGCAGATGAAACAATGGAGGAGAGCTATGGTATCAGAAGGGTTATACCCAGTGTTAATAGCTGAGGAACAGTTTGGAGGGAAGTGTAAGGAGAAAACGAAACACATGAACTCAGCAGGATATGGTGAATCAGATGATGAGTTGTTAGAGGATATTTTAATTAAAAATCCACCACCGTATCAGGAAGCAACTAGTAAGGTTACCCCTAGTGCACCAGTAATGGGAATGCCATTAACCCCACAGATTTTACATAAGACGTCATACAACAGAGTGTTGCAGGATAGTGAAAGAGATGCTTTGAATAAAACTAGAGAAGAACTAGTTCAAAAGATAAGTCAATTAAATTTGAATACTGAAGCTTTGACAGTACCAGTGACCATTGGTCCGGTAATCCCATTGTATGGAGATAATAAGATTTGCCAGAAACCACAACCTGTGACAGTTCCATTAAATAGTCCTAGAAAAGAAATAATAATTACAGATGACCAGGTTAGCGAAAGTGAGTCAATTATTTCATTAATGGATCTCCCTAATGTGGAACCTCTGACAGAAACTCCAAAGAGAGTTACGCCTATGAATTTGAGAGAAAGAAGACCTTTGGTTCCTGCTGGAACTGGAGGCGGAACAGTAGTCACCTCTGAAGAAATAGAAAGGTGGGCTCAGGAAAGAGATAATCAGAACCCAACACCAAGGATTTTAGATATCAGCAGATTAAAAGTGGAATTGGAAGAAATGATGACAGGATATGTGGGTACAGAAAGATTGAACGCTTACAATGATGAGGAATTATTATTTTTATGTAAGAGTATAACCAGGAGAGCAAGAGTATTTCATGAGAGATTGACTGAAGTTGCTTCAGAGATTGGAATAGACATAGGGAAATCAAAGTTGTTGCAGAAACCATATCGAGTGGACTTTACTGATAAAGATTTAGAAAGTGTAAATGCTTCTGGAAAGAGATTACAGATAAAGGAATTAATGAACATTTTGCGAAAATGGGGAAACATTGATAAATGGAGAATTAGATGGATAAGAAAGAAAGAGGAAGTACAAGTGAGAGAAGCAGCAGCTGCATTTCCAGTAAGAGAATCAAGCAAAGTGGAAAAATTGTGTCCAATGACGGAGGTTCCAGGAGGTGGATATGTTCATGTTCCTTGAAGTAGACAAGATATTTTGTCATTCACAAATGATTTTCCAAAGCTGAGAGAAAAACAAGTTGAGTGGTACAATCAGGTAGAGAGATTTGTGAAGGTTTCAAAGGTGTTATTGAAAGACTTGGATGGTCTATTTGATATAGTGGTACCTGCTGATTTATGGACAGAATGTAAGATCACAATTGATTGGCCTAATGAGGAGTACCCTAGAGATGCAAAGACAGGGGCGCCCTCGGAGGAGGTGATGAAAAAGTATCACCAAGTGATTACGTATTTGAAAGGGAAAATTCCTTCTAAAGAAACAGATTGGGTGAAAATAGATAGAACAACACAAGAACCAAATGAATCTGTACATGCGTACTATGAGAGGTTCTTGCAGGTGTTTAAGCAGTATAGTGGTTTTGACAATATCGGTGATAAGGATATGGGACATTTTGTGTATCGGTTTGTATATGGTTTGAAACCAGAAATCAGTCAGATGATACAGCAGCACATGATGTGTTGGTAAAGCAAGACAGTGGATGAGATTTTAAAGTACGCGAAATATTGCGGAGATGACATTGAGGCCAGGCGTAGGAAGCTAAAGGGAAAAATGATGTGGGCACAAGTTAAATTGGCAGAACAGCAAGAAGAGAAAACAAATGAGCAAAATAATAACCAAGTGAAAGAACAGAGTCAGAATAATGAAGGAGCGAATGGTAATAAATATAAGGGACGAATGCACAGAGAAGAAGCGAACAAGAAGTTTCCTTGTCATGCGTGCGGAAAGCTTGGACATTGGAAGAACGAGTGTAAGAGTACTCAGAATAATAAGAATAATAATGGGCCAAATCAAAATTTAATCCCACAGATGCAGAATGAAGTACTTATGAATCAGCAGCAGCAGGTAGTTACTCCACAATATCAGGTGCCACCAGCTCCTATGCCAAATTTTGTGAACCATCAAAGTTTCAGTGCGAACACCGGATTTCAAGGAGAAAGTGGTAAGAATAATAGAACAATTGCACAATATTTTTTACAGAATGATGAAGAACATTCAGATGCCGCACAATGACGGTGCCTGAGGGGGGAGGAAGATGAGTGCGTGCTTGGCGCATCCTTGCCGGTAGATCAATCAGGTCCATTTGTTGATGGGGGAGTAGAAGGTAAAGACATTACTTTCCTATTGGATACTGGTGCTACCAGGTCTACTGTGAGAACAGCAGACATCCCAAACCTACCCCTCTCGGGAGAATCAATCCAAGTTGTAGGCGTGTCTAACCAACAGATTAGAACCCCAATCACAAAACCAATGGAGGTACACATTGGAAACTTCAAAGAAATGCATCGGTTTGTAGTTTGCGATTCCAGTCCAGTAAATCTGTTGGGAAGAGATCTTTTGTGCAAGATGAATTGCACGATCTATTGTACACCGGATGGTGTCGCTTTCCAAACCCCTGATGAAGACGTGGTATACAAGATGATGTTGGCCAAACAGGGAACAGAAGTAGATGAAATGTTTTCATTGATAACTGAGAATGAATTACCAGAAGAGTTGAGAACCACAGTTAATCCAGAAGTGTGGGATTTTACAGGGAAAGACATTGGGCTAATGACAAATATAGACCCAGTTAAAGTGACAGTCAAAGAAGGTGCAGTGTATCCAAATACCCGACAGTACAAAATGAGTCCAGAAGTAAAAGCAGGAATTATTCCAGAAATTGAACGAATGGTTAAACAAGGTATTTTAAAAGAAGTGATGGGTAGTCCCTGCAATTCGCCAATAATGGGACTAAAAAAGCCTAGCGGAAAGTACAGAATAGTGCAGGATTTACGGAAAATAAATAAAATTGTAGTGCCATGTTGCCCAATAGTGCCAAATCCAGCAGTTATCCTTTATCAGATACCTTGGAATGCAGGTTGGTTTACAGTAATTGATTTATGCCAAGCGTTCTTTTCTATTCCTTTGCACCCAGACAGCCAGTATCTTTTTACGTTTAAGTTTGAGGATCATATCTACGCATGGTGTCGAGTTCCTCAAGGGTACACAGAGAGTCCTTCAATTTTTTATCAGATTTTGAAAAAGTGGTTGGAATCATTGATTATGCCTGGAAAATCTGTTTTGGTCCAGTACATTGATGACCTATTGGTGGCATCAAAAACACGAGAAGATTGTGTCACAGACACAATTGCATTACTGAACCATTTGGCCGAAGGAGGACACAAAGTGTCTCCAGAAAAATTACAATTCTGTCAACGAGAAGTTAGATATTTAGGGAATAACATAGAAAGAGGAGTTAGAAAAGTGACACCGGAAAGAATAAAAATAATCAAAGAAATGCAATTGCCACAGACTTAAAGAGAAATGAGAATGTTTCTAGGAGTGGTTGGATACTGCAGGCAATGGATTAATGGTTTTTCGATGTTAGCAAAACCATTAATACAGATGATCCGGAAAAGAGCAAAAGATCCGATTGATTGGAATGATGACTGCATAGAGGCATTTGTGAAACTAAGAAACTGTTTGTGTGAGGCTCCTGCTTTGGGCATGCCTGATTATTCAAAAGATTTTGCTTTGTTCTGTTGTGAGAGAGAAAATTGTGCACTTTCAGTCTTAACACAGAGACATGGATTGAGTCGACGTCCAGTGGCATATTTTGCTACATTGGACCCGGTGGCTTCAGCATTGCCTGGCTGCTTAAAAGCAGTAGCTGCTACCTGTATGAGTCTGGAGCAAAGTGAGTCGATAGTGATGGGACATCCGGTAAAGGTTTTTGTTCCACACTCGGTTGAGATTCTTTTGACAAGAACAAGAACACAGCATCTCACCCCTAGTCGTTTGACAAAGTATGAAAGAGTAATTTTGGGAGCTGAGAACGTGACTGTGATATGGTGTACGATCATGAACCCAGCTACCCTATTGCCAGACCCCTGCGATGAAGAAGTGAGGGATGAAAGTGATCATGATTGTTTGGACGTGACTGAGTTATGCACGAAGCCGTGGCCGGACATAAAAGAGACACCTTTGAAAGAGGCTGACCAGGAGTTATTTGTAGACGGTTCCTGCCTCAGAACACAAGAAGGAGGACTAAGTGCTGCATATGCTGTTTGTAAAATATCTGGGGTAATTGAAGCATCCTGTTTACCTGGGGTCAAGTCTGCACAAGTAGCTGAATTGATTGCCTTAACAATGGCGTGTAAAAAGGGGAAAAATTGGAGAGTAACCATATTTACGGACAGTCAATATGGGTTCGGGGTTGTGCATGACTTCGGCCAGCTCTGGATGCAGAGGGGATTTCTGACTTCTTCAGGATCTCCTATCAGAAACAGCAAAAATGTAAAGGATCTGTTGGAAGCATTACAATTGCCAAAAGAGATAGCAGTTGTAAAATGTGCTGCACATCGGTCAGGAAATGACTATGTGACTGCTGGCAATAATTATGCTGACCAAGTTGCTAAATACTGTGCTAAAAATACAGTGGCCATAAACCGAAAAATTGAAACGAGTGTAACCAGATGCCAACTTATGTATTTCTCAGTACCAGAAACATGGGATGAGATTAGACAATTGCAGGAAGAAGTTGAGGAAAAGGAAAAAGAAATTTGGATAAAGGCAGCTTATACAAAAAGACCACATGATGAGGTATCGGTGTATTTAGATGGAAGACCAGTCATGCCAGATTGTCTGCTTTCAAAAATGGCAAGAGTGTATCATGGAGCAACACACATAGGGAGAGATTCAATGATCAGGCTATTCAGACAGAGTTGGTACAATCCGAAATTCAGGGTAATCGCAGAGAACCTTTGCCAAAGATGCTTAACCTGTCAACAGCAAAATCCAGGTAGAAAGACAGTGGTAAGCTGGGGAAAGATTGGAAAGGCAGAAGGACCCTTCACTAGATTACAGTTAGATTTTATTGAATTGCCCCCGTGCAATGGACTGAAATATATACTTGTCATAGTATGCCTTTTCTCAAGATGGGTGGAAGCCTATCCCACTCGGAGAAATGACAGTCTTACAGTTGCAAAATTGTTGTTGAGGGAGTTAGTTCCGTGATTTGGTTTTCCAGTCACTTTGGAATCAGATAGAGGCCCTCATTTTAATAATGAAATAATTTGATTAATCTGTGCTGCATTTAACATTGAACAAAAACTGCACTGTGCTTATCGTCCAGAGGCTTCTGGAATTGTTGAGCAAATGAATGGCACAATCAAGTCAAGATTGGGAAAGGTGTGTGCATCCACAAAGCTGAAATGGCCAGATGCATTACCTCTTGTATTGATGGGTCTCAGAAGTATTCCAGACAGAAAAACAGGAATGAGCCCACATGAGATTCTCATGGGAAGAGCCATGAGACAGGCATTTATTCCTGGAAATAAACTAATGAGTATAACTGATGATCTGGTATTGGACTCTTGCAAAGGATTGGCTGAAATGATGCGTTCTATCTCTCACCAGGTTGGAGAAGACGCAGTTGAAAGACAGCCAGACCAAGCGCATGATTTGAATCCTGGAGATTGGGTGCTAGTGAAGAAACACGCAAGAAAGTCGTGCCTAGCACCAAGGTGGGACAGACCACGGCAAATCATACTAGTCACTACTGTGAGAAGTTGGCCTGGCATATGCTGTCCACTAATTATAGTGGGCACCTTGCACCAGTCCAAATCGACTCTTATGGTAGGTAGGTTAAAGACAACCTTATTGAAAGCTATCCTAGTGGTAGCTGTGGAGAGCAGCCTTCAGGCTAAGTCTTGAAGGAATGTAAAGCAGCTTGTTTTACCAGTCTATAATCTCTTGAGTGACCAAATGAAAGAGCACCACACCAGGTATATATTCAAAATATATGTATTTATTACTAAACACACCCCTCTAGTCTCTTTATGAGGCTAGAGTTCGAAATACATAGGTTATAAGATCTTAAATCACAGTAATAGCACAAATACACGTTTGGGCCCTAGGGGCGTACCAAACCATATACCAATAAAGTGGTATGCGAACCACGACTGAACTAGACACTAGGCCTAGAGCCTCTAGAAGTGCTTGGACCACAAGGAACCACCCAAGGTAGTGACACAGGGGACCCACGGGAGACGCGTGCAGTGTAAATACACAACCGCGATACGCCGTTAACTTCTATGGAGAAAGTCGGGATCGGGTAAATAGAGGAAAGGGACACTTTAAAGAGGACTAGGACAAAACCCTTTGAGATCTAGGACTTTGAAGAGTCTCTACCCACGGGAGCACCGGAGTACTCGTGTTACCTCACCCAGGGAAGCCGGGTGCATAGGTGCCTTTCGGGGTCGGGTTTCGACGTCGTTTCTTATGGCGATCTGCTGCAAAGTGCTGCTGGCGACCAGGAGAAAAGTGTCCGGGTGGATCCAAGAGTGGATCGGAGTTCTGAAGAACCTGAAAGCAGAGGGGACAGAGTCTGGGTCACTAGCCAGTGACCAGGAGGGCGATGGACAGATGCCCACCGATGTCGAGTGCTTCAAGTTCGTTGACGGTCGTCTTGACTCTTCAGCCACGAGGTCCGGGAGGCGTTGTCGGCGACCAGGGACAGGATTCGGGCTGTTGCTCGATGTCTGTCGAGTGCAGAGGTGTCGGCGACCAGATTGGACCCAACAGGCCTTGGCAACGGCAAGTCTCGAGTAAGATGTAGATCGTCGATGATGCAGACCAGCAAGGTCTGGGGAACTCACCCAGCAAGGGTAAGTGAGGGCAGGCCTGGAGCAACCAGACTGCCAAGTAAAGAAAAGATTGGCCTTCGGTAAGGGCTACTAGCCAACGGGCTAGCGACCGCGAAGGAGCCTCGTGACGCCGCACGTGGAGCTGGCTTACAGGACACTCGTGGAGTGGGGGCCAGTGATCTTCGGTGCAGGTGGTGCTGGAGGCTAGGGCTACTCGGAGCCCAAAGCACGACTTCTTGGGAGACCCAGAAGATGGTGCACTTGCAAGTGTGCTTGGTGTCCAGGGGTCACGGTCTCAAGTCACCCACGATAGCCACGGGCCTCAGCTTTGCTGGGGACTCAGGGTAGCCTCGGGGAAGTCTGAGAATCCACCTCTGGTGATGCGATGACTTCGGCGTCCGACGGGAGCTTCAGTAATGCGAACCGGACAGATGCTTCTTTGGTGCCTGCCAAGCAGGGGAGTCACTCCTTGACCCCAAGGGAGATTCTTCAGTCCTCTAATCGTGAGTAGAGCGTCGAAGGTCCAGGATTCTGTTTCAGAGTTTCGTCCAGGTATAATCTAAAGTCCTAAGGACTGGGTTCCTACCTTTATTCCAAAAATAGGGGATGGACTACTCTGTGGCCCCACCTATGGGTGGGTCAGGGCAGAGGGGTGGCTACACCCCTTTCCCTTTGTCCAGTTCGCGCCAAAGCAGGGGCTGCAAGCCCCTGATCCGGTTTGAACTGGGGTATGCACAGGGACACCAAATGTGCCCCCAGTGCAGGACTTCAAAGCACCCGAAAGTGCTCCCGCCCAGCCCCAATACACATTGTCCTGTCTGGGGAGGTGGTCACACCTCCCTGGGACAGGAAACCTATTGTCCAGGCCTCCCCTGCCGGAGTTTCGCCCAGCAGCAGGAGGCCAGACTCGTGTCTGTGGCAGCAGCATCCATTTTGTGATGCCAGGGCTCTGGAAAGAAGTTACCGGACTCGTCAGAGTTAACATGCCTTTCCCTCTAGAAGGGTGGAATGCTACCCCCGCCGCCAGGATTGGCGGGGGGTAGTATTCCAAGATGTTTGACACCAAACACGACATGTTTAGGTGCAGCCATTCCATAGTTAGCATTTTACCGCGAGGATATAATGCGTTTAAGAGTATATGGTCAGGCTGCACTACAAACAGCATCAGAGATGGTCTCCGAACGCTGCAGAGGGGCCCTGCTCATGCAGGGGCACCCTCTCACATAGGAACCATGCACTCTGCCTTTAGGATTGATAAGGCCTGCCTTAGGAGTGACTTATAGGTTTATATGTGTGTATGCTTTTAGTGATATAGGTAACCTATACCACAGCAAGGGGTGCATGCACCACCTTACCCAGGCTGCAGTAGCAGACCTGTGGTGCCAGTTTGGATGGCCTACCAGGGGTGGCATAATACATGCTGCAGCCCCTGGCAGGCCTCTGAGGTACCTATGCCCTTGGTACATAGTATACCATATACTAGGGACTTATAAGGGCACTCCAGATCCCAATCAGAGATGTGCCTAAGGCACATGGAATCCATTTTACAGAGAAAGCAGATAGACTGGGGCCTTGAATAGCAGGATCCCAGTCCAACTAAGTCATAAACCAGCAAAACACCATAAAAAAAGTGGGGGCAACCATATAGTCAGATTCCACCTTCCTACATAACCCCCCCAAACGAAAGGAGATAAGGCTAACCTTGGCCAGTTGAGCCTATATTGACTAAGTGGCCATATAAGGAAGCACCTGCACTAGCATGGTTGCCCCCTATGTTATGGTCCACTAAGCAATCCCTCACCCTAAGGGTATGAGAGGGTCTCCACCATGGGGAATCACTACCTCTGGTGTGCTTAGGTAAAGTACAAGGCTGGTGAGGTGTCTGAGTAGGGAAGTGAGGCCCTAGGAATGTTGGCCTCAGTTTCCTCAGATCACTGGTCACCATGTATGCCTGTCTTTCCATGACTGAGTTGCACTTTGCTCTAAGGGTCAACCTTTGGCTGCCTACAGCTGGGGGTTGGGTCCCTTTGGATGGAACACTGGAGGGACATGGCAGGTTTGGAACCTTCTGGTCCCAGGTTTGCCCTTGCCTACCAGAGTCCTTCTGGGGAGGTCCCTACATAAAGGTGTGGGGGATCCCTCAGTGTGTAGAGGAATTTTCACCTGGCTAGGGCTACTAGACTGGCTGCCCCTAATCTGCTGATGGGGGCTTCCTCTGGACAGGGGGCCCGGGGGTCCACTGACCTCCCTGACCTCTGCAGCCCTGGGCTGACTGAGGCAGGGTAGAGAGGGGCAGGTTACCTGCTCCAGACTGGGTACCACCGTGGAAGGGTCCTCTGCCATCAGGGGTGTGGCCAGGCCAGGCCTGACTACCTCTGTGGCAGTTCCTTCACTAGGGGTAGGGTCAGTTCCCTGAGGAGGCTGACCCTTACCTACTGTCTGGGGGAAGAAGACTTTTCTTCAACCCTTTTGCTCTCTTTTGGGGGAGAGTGGGCCATTCTTTCAGGCTCCATCTCTCCAAAGTCTTGGGCTGGGGCTGTGGCCATCACAGCCCCACTAACCTTGCAGGGACGCCCAACATCCTAAGATGGGTTTGGTGTTCAACTTCAGCCCAGGCTGAAATTTCCAAATCATTGCCCATCAGGCAATCTACAGGTAGGGTTGGGGACACTGCCACTCTTTTGGGCCTGTGACCCCCTCCCAGCTGAGATTGACAATGGCCATGGGGTGATCTGTTCTGACACCATCAATGTTGGTCACCTGGTATTTAAACTCAGGTAAAAGCTGGTGAGGGGGACTAGTTTCCCTGCCACCATGGTGACACTAGCCCCTGTGTCCCTAAATGCCACAGCTTTCTGACCATTAATCATTGGCTCCAGTCTGTACCTGCCCAATGCTATGGGACCCATGGTAAAGGTGGCAAATCCTATACCACCATCAGAGTCAGAGGAGTCTGTTGAGGGGTCCCTGTCTAAACTAGGGCCCACCTCTGTTCCTCTTGCAAAAGCACCCAACTTTTTGGGTGCACTACTCCCAACTGGAGGATTACTACTGGTAGTACCAGGAGGGGTGGTAGTAGTTGTGGGAGGAACATTTTCTTTATTGCCAATCCTGGGGCAACTGGGATCAGTTTTCCAGTGCCCAGGCTTTTTACAGACATGGCAATATGGTTTCTTTTCAGGAGAGGAAGGAGTTTGGGACCCACCCCCAGAAGAGGAATTTTGGGGCCCTGTAGGGGACTTATCGTTAGATTTATCCCCACCTTTCTCTTGGGACTTAGTAGAATCTTTCTTCTGGTCACCACCCTGATTTCTAGTTTTTACTCTGGTTCTGACCCATTTGTCTGCCTTCTTTCCCAATTCTTGGGGAGAGGTCAGATCAGAGTCCACCAGATACTGGTGCAAAAGCTGGTTTGACAATTATTAAGGATCTGCTCCCTCATAATCAAATTGTACAATCCTAAAAAGTCATGCACTTTGTTGCCATGTATCCAACCTTCCAGAGCCTTTGTAGCACAATCTACAAAATCAACCCAGTCTTGAGTCTGAGCTTTTTGGGTGTCTCTGAACTTCAACCTATACTGTTCAGTGGTTAGGCCAAACCCATCTATCAGAGCACTCTTCAAGACTGTGTAATTGTCAGCATCCTCTTCTCTTACAGTGAGGAGCTTGTCTCTACCTTTGTCTGCAAAGGAGAGCCACAAGATTGCTGCCCACTGCCTCTGGGGGACCTTCTGAACTTTACAGGCCCTCTCCAGTGCAGTTATCCATTTGTGGATGTCATCCCCACTCTGGTAGGGAGGGACAATCTTGTTTAGGTTTCTATGGTCATAAGACCTGTCCCTATCTCTAGGGATATTGCTGCCACCATGGGACTCTAGTCCCAACTTTCTTCTCTCTCAAAGGAGATCTAGGGATTCTCTATCTAAAGCCAATTGCTTCTTCCTGATCTCCAGTTGAGTTTCCTCATACTGGACCAGTCTCTTTCTTCTCTCATGAGAGGATTCCCTCCTGTGAGAAGAAACAGAGCTCCCTATTGAGGTGCCAGAGTGGTTAGACTCCTGAGAAGGAGACCTAGACTTTCTGAGCACACTCATAATCCTTCCTGGGGGACAAAGGTGTGGTTCTCAAGATCCTCATCTTCATCTTCCCCAGAAGGGATTGGGTTTTCCAGGTCAGGGTCATTGTCACCCTCCTGGTCAGTTTCAGAGGGGGCTGGGGGTAGTAGTACCCCTCGCCCCTTCCTCATCTGCTGGCCCACCCTCTGCTCCTACCCCTTCAGTCTCTGAAGACTTACTAAGATCATAAGCCACCAACAACTCCTGGAGGTGTTGGGTGGTGGGACTTTGGCCTGTCCTTAATTTCCTCACGTTACACAAAGCTCTCAGTTCCAAGAATGGGAGTGTGTCATACTTGGAGGGGAAGCTCAATGGCTTCCTGCAGGGCATCTCTAGATCCTGCTTTTAAAGACATTACTAGTGTGGTGTGGTGTATGCACTACCTACTCTAGTGTGGCCTACTAAACTCTCTTGAGTTGTAGAAAGGGTTGTGCTATCCCTTAACACACAACTCTAAGTTCAGTAGAACTTACTGATATTCTAAGCTTAAATTATATGTACCTTAGGTACCTTTAGTGGTTTTCAGTTGATCAATTCAATTGAGATTATCTGGTAAAACAATAGCAAGCTGGAATCCCACACGCTGCACACCAATGTGAGAAGTTGGCCTGGCATATGCTGTCCACTAATTATAGTGGGCACCTTGCACCAGTCCAAATCGACTCTTATGGTAGGTAGGTTAAAGACAACCTTATTGAAAGCTATCCTAGTGGTAGCTGTGGAGAGCAGCCTTCAGGCTAAGTCTTGAAGGAATGTAAAGCAGCTTGTTTTACCAGTCTATAATCTCTTGAGTGACCAAATGAAAGAGCACCACACCAGGTATATATTCAAAATATATGTATTTATTACTAAACACACCCCTCTAGTCTCTTTATGAGGCTAGAGTTCGAAATACATAGGTTATAAGATCTTAAATCACAGTAATAGCACAAATACACGTTTGGGCCCTAGGGGCGTACCAAACCATATACCAATAAAGTGGTATGCGAACCACGACTGAACTAGACACTAGGCCTAGAGCCTCTAGAAGTGCTTGGACCACAAGGAACCACCCAAGGTAGTGACACAGGGGACCCACGGGAGACGCGTGCAGTGTAAATACACAACCGCGATACGCCGTTAACTTCTATGGAGAAAGTCGGGATCGGGAAAATAGAGGAAAGGGACACTTTAAAGAGGACTAGGACAAAACCCTTTGAGATCTAGGACTTTGAAGAGTCTCTACCCACGGGAGCACCGGAGTACTCGTGTTACCTCACCCAGGGAAGCCGGGTGCATAGGTGCCTTTCGGGGTCGGGTTTCGTCGTCGTTTCTTATGGCGATCTGCTGCAAAGTGCTGCTGGCGACCAGGAGAAAAGTGTCCGGGTGGATCCAAGAGTGGATCGGAGTTCTGAAGAACCTGAAAGCAGAGGGGACAGAGTCTGGGTCACTAGCCAGTGACCAGGAGGGCGATGGACAGATGCCCACCGATGTCGAGTGCTTCAAGTTCATTGACGGTCGTCTTGACTCTTCAGCCACGAGGTCCGGGAGGCGTTGTCGGCGACCAGGGGCAGGATTCGGGCTGTTGCTCGATGTCTGTCGAGTGCAGAGGTGTCGGCGACCAGATTGGACCCAACAGGCCTTGGCAACGGCAAGTCTCGAGTAAGATGTAGATCGTCGATGATGCAGACCAGCAAGGTCTGGGGAACTCACCCAGCAAGGGTAAGTGAGGGCAGGCCTGGAGCAACCAGACTGCCAAGTAAAGAAAAGATTGGCCTTCGGTAAGGGCTACTAGCCAACGGGCTAGCGACCGCGAAGGAGCCTCGTGACGCCGCACGTGGAGCTGGCTTACAGGACACTCGTGGAGTGGGGGCCAGTGATCTTCGGTGCAGGTGGTGCTGGAGGCTAGGGCTACTCGGAGCCCAAAGCACGACTTCTTGGGAGACCCAGAAGATGGTGCACTTGCAAGTGTGCTCGGTGTCCAGGGGTCACGGTCTCAAGTCACCCACGATAGCCACGGGCCTCAGCTTTGCTGGGGACTCAGGGTAGCCTCGGGAAGTCTGAGAATCCACCTCTGGTGATGCGATGACTTCGGCGTCCGACGGGAGCTTCAGTAATGCGAACCGGACAGATGCTTCTTTGGTGCCTGCCAAGCAGGGAGTCACTCCTTGACCCCAAGGGAGATTCTTCAGTCCTCTAATCGTGAGTAGAGCGTCGAAGGTCCAGGATTCTGTTTCAGAGTTTCGTCCAGGTATAATCTAAAGTCCTAAGGACTGGGTTCCTACCTTTATTCCAAAAATAGGGGATGGACTACTCTGTGGCCCCACCTTTGGGTGGGTCAGGGCAGAGGGGTGGCTACACCCTTTCCCTTTGTCCAGTTCGCGCCAAAGCAGGGGCTGCAAGCCCCTGATCCGGTTTGAACTGGGGTATGCACAGGGACACCAAATGTGCCCCCAGTGCAGGACTTCAAAGCACCCGAAAGTGCTCCCGCCCAGCCCCAATACACATTGTCCTGTCTGGGGAGGTGGTCACACCTCCCTGGGACAGGAAACCTATTGTCCAGGCCTCCCCTGCCGGAGTTTCGCCCAGCAGCAGGAGGCCAGACTCGTGTCTGTGGCAGCAGCATCCATTTTGTGATGCCAGGGCTCTGGAAAGAAGTTACCGGACTCGTCAGAGTTAACATGCCTTTCCCTCTAGAAGGGTGGAATGCTACCCCCGCCGCCAGGATTGGCGGGGGGTAGTATTCCAAGATGTTTGACACCAAACACGACATGTTTAGGTGCAGCCATTCCATAGTTAGCATTTTACCGCGAGGATATAATGCGTTTAAGAGTATATGGTCAGGCTGCACTACAAACAGCATCAGAGATGGTCTCCGAACGCTGCAGAGGGGCCCTGCTCATGCAGGGGCACCCTCTCACATAGGAACCATGCACTCTGCCTTTAGGATTGATAAGGCCTGCCTTAGGAGTGACTTATAGGTTTATATGTGTGTATGCTTTTAGTGATATAGGTAACCTATACCACAGCAAGGGGTGCATGCACCACCTTACCCAGGCTGCAGTAGCAGACCTGTGGTGCCAGTTTGGATGGCCTACCAGGGGTGGCATAATACATGCTGCAGCCCCTGGCAGGCCTCTGAGGTACCTATGCCCTTGGTACATAGTATACCATATACTAGGGACTTATAAGGGCACTCCAGATCCCAATCAGAGATGTGCCTAAGGCACATGGAATCCATTTTACAGAGAAAGCAGATAGACTGGGGCCCTGAATAGCAGGATCCCAGTCCAACTAAGTCATAAACCAGCAAAACACCATAAAAAAAGTGGGGGCAACCATATAGTCAGATTCCACCTTCCTACAACTACCACAGCAGTGAAGTGTGCAGGTTTGCCCAATTGGATTCATGCCAGCCATACCAGAAGAGTTCCGAGCCCATCAGAACAACAAGAGCAACCACTGACTGAACAGGCTGAAGCGTCAGGAGTTGTAAACTGTGAAATTGAAGAATCTAGAGTAATAGATTCTGAAAGACAACCATATGCCGAACAGCCAAGTACAAGTCAGGAAGACTGGATACCAGTGATTGAAATAATTGATGATGTTATTGAAACTAGAAGAAGAACAGAACTGAAAAGACAGGAAAGTAGTCAGGAAGAGACAAGGGAAGAAGAACACACTCAGGTGGAAATTGAAAAAGACACACACGAACCTGAGGAGGGAAAAATAGAAGAACACGTTCAGGCGGAAGAAGAAAATTTTGAATTAAGACCTGAACAGGACCAGATAGAGTTACAAGAACAGGTTCAGGCAGAAGAAGAAAGGTTTGAAGTAAGACCTGAACAGGGTCAGATAGAATTAGAAGAACAAGCTCAGGAAGAAGAAGAACAAAATACGGTAGGACCTGAGCAGGAGGAAGTAAAAGAAGGTACAAGCACAGAAAACAGAGAAACAGAACAGATTGTGCCCAGAATAAATGAAATAAAAAGAACTTTACAAGGAGATAAAGAAGGTGAAAACGCAGTACAAATCAAAAGAGTCAGAAAGGGAGACAATTGGCCAACTGGAGTAAAGAAACTAAAATATCACTTGAGAAAATCTGAAAAGAGACCAGAACAAGTAAACGAAGTCACAAGTCAAACGCAATCTAAACAAACTTTGGCAAGAATAACTCGAAGAAGTCCAAGATGGAGAAATTTAAACAGGAGATACAAGGCTCCTGAATGGACGTACATTATACTCGAGGAATTTGAATCCCTAGATCTGACCGATGATACATATTGTCCAGATTGATGAAAGCAAACTGAGGCCTCCTTAAAAACGAAAAGAAAAATAAAACTGACAAAGAAAAGATAAGAGAAAAGAAATTTTCTCAGGAGTAAAAATGGCAGAAATTGAAGTGACCGGAAACCCAAAATGCAGATTAAAAAAAAAGTGTTTTAGATTTTGTTTTGTAGTATTCTATGAGTAGCATTAGTATGGTTATTCCTAACAGTAGGAGTACCTTTGTTAATGAAAACAAGTGACAAGAATAATACAGATATTAATGTTAAGGTGGATAGAATAAAAGAAACTGAAATAGAAATAGTGGTAGAAGATAAAGCAAACTATCATAACGAATCAGACTATAATATGTCCTCTAATGTGTTTATTAAATTGTTATTTCAATATGTTAATACTATGGAAATTAATAATTGTTACGTGTGTATGAAGTTACCATCATCAGTATGAGAAAGGATGACGTATCACCATATACCTTTAACGTATGGTGTGTCTTGTAGTATTTTGTCAAGTTTATTTTATGATACAGGGAAACTTCAATATTTTTATTCAGATATAGATGTAGTATTTTCTGAATTACCTATCAGAAAGAATATGAATCCAGTATTTAGTAGTAAAAATGCACGATTTATGGGTGAATTTTTCTTAACAATGAGTTCAATAGATTTAGTTCAGGCACATAAAGATAATCTAACATGTACATTAAGAAAAGAAGAAAAAGATTTTTGGGATTTAGTAGAAGAAATGAGACAGGATTTAATAAAGAAAGCAACTGAACAGAAAACCCATGTACCTCCATGGGTTGGGAAGGAGGGAATCTATGCTAGTGGCAAGGCTCATGCTGCGATGTCCCTGGATTTTGTGAAAAGAGGGAAATTCTGCCTCCATAGATTAAAGAAAGAGTATAATAATAATTACATTGGTTCCAGTGAATGTGAACACAACTTCCTAATTTTAGGAGTGTGGGGACTAAAAGGGGGAACTGATCCTGTATTTCCAGGAGTGTATTATGTTTGTGGAAACAATGCCTATTATAGGTTACCTGCAAGATGGTACAAGAGCTGTTATTTTGGAATTGTTTTTCCAAAGATCTATCATGTAGATAAAATCAGTGGAACCAATGGAAATTCTAATGGACTAATACGTAGAAGAAGAGCTAGTTTTTCTGAAATTGTAGGAGACATTTTTAGTGCATTGATACCCTCAGTTAGAGTCATTCTGAATTCACAGAAAATGTGTAAGTTATCAACCATAGTTGATCGTCTTTCTACAGACACTGCAGGAGGATTCTTAATGATTAACACAGAAATGGTTGCAATCAGGTCTATGGTTTTACAGAACCGTCTTGCTCTTGATATATTGTTAGCAAAAGAAGGTGGAGTCTGTGGCATGTTGAAAGTTCAACACTGCTGCACTTATATTCCGGACAAGAGCAGGGAAATTAAAGGATATATTGAAAACATTACGAGAATGCATAAAGATTTGACCCAACTGGAGGTTGACAGTGTGTGGGGAAGACTAACAAAAAGTATAACATCAATAGGGAAATGGTTTGTTAATTTTGGGAAGGGTTTTCTAGGTCAAATAATAATACCATTAGTTATGATAATAACAGTAGTGATGATAATAATGATTACATATAAGTGTTGTAGAAGAGGTAGGAAAGAGAAAGTGCATTTTGAAAGAAAAGGAAAGGGACAGAAACAAAAAAGAAAATATGATGAAATACAGCTGGAAGAAATGAAAGGCAGATTATATAAAAAGATGAGAGATTTAGAAGGTAATGAGTTGATTGATGAAAAATTGAGAGGAGAAATAGAGAAAACTGAGAAGTGTTAAAGTTGGTAGATGGGATGGGATGGGTAATTTTGTGATGGCTTAAGATGCCATCAGAGAGGGGATTGATGGAGCAAGGACTCGTAAATGAGACTTGCTCGGAAGCAATCCTTTCGTTTTAACTCACTAACGAATTACTAACGACGTGTTTGTAATTAATAATTGCATTTAGAACAAGTCACGCGGGACAAGGAAACTTGCCTATGTGTTTACTAACGGCAATAACATGAACGAAGGACTAAAAACGCACTTTAACAAGGGATCTTTACTGCGCATGCTTCTACTACATCTATGTAGTATGACGTACTAATGCTTGGAGGGAAAATCTTGCGCCTGCGCAATAGACAATAAAATGGTCGCTTGAAAGCTCACATGCATGGCACCTGCTTATCTGAAATAGCAATACAAGTTTTATACTAACGTAAATGCAGAAAGGGTAATAATAAATGAAGTGGGTTAGAGTAGAGGTTGGTGGTGTACAGTGAAACCATTTATTTTTGAAAATAACATTTTTTCTTTTGACTTTATTATTAGTGCGCATTTGGGCCCTCTATACTTGTCTGAATCAAGCTGACTGTCTTGACCCTACGCATGCGTACTAGAAAGAAAATACGAAAGGATGAGTAAGGACTTGTCACGCGTCCAAGGCCAGCGAAGATGTGCCCTGGGAACATGAGGGTGAAGAGTTCATATGAAGGAGCTTTATTCATAAAATCGCAACATTTGTATTAATAAAGTTTGGAGATGTATGGGAAAGGAAATGATTTAATAAAGTTTGAGGGAGGGATTTGAATACAATGGTTTAAAGAAATAAGTGAAATGTAAGCATGGTGTGATGATCATCCCCCCTCGCCTGACCAATCAGAAGTTAGTGTTTTACAATATTGAAACATTAATGGGTGGTACTCGGTAATGAAAAGGTTTAATTGAGGTAGTTTTATTTAGTTTAAAAAGTCTTGCGGATGGTGAGCGGAAGCTGGGGAAGCTTTACGGGAGCACAGAAGCAGAGCTCTGGATGCTGTCGGTGCTGGGGGTGGTGCTGAAGCTGTGAGACGCTGATGAAGAAAATCGAATGCAGAACCATCTATTTAACTTAATTGGGTTAGAAAGAAGATCACGGAAGAACCACGAGGAGGAAGAGAGTGTCAGAGAGGGGTGCGACGCAGCCATCAGTATTTAGAGAGTTGAAGTATCCTGTCCTGATTCCTGTCCTGAGGTCTTTGTCTCCTGACCTATCCCGGGGGACCCTTACCAGCCCTTTGGCCAGGGGGTTGGTCTTCACACCATACTTGGTAAATATAAATTCATCGTATTGATAGATGTTCTTCTCTCTCTGTCCTCTTCTTTCTGAGCATAGTTATTGTGTGGATCTGAATTGCTAAATGCCTATTTGAAACTTGATTGAATTGACACTCTTTGTGAATGAGGGTATTTGTACTGAAACGTTTGAGATGGTTCACACGCAATTAATTTAGATAAATATTTTAAAACTTCCCGAGTCTGTGATTATTTCATTTAATCAAGAAATGTTTAGTAAGTTATGTAAATTATCACCATCAACTAGTTCCAACTAATGGTCCATCGACCAGAGGAAAGAACTAATTGATCAGTGAAAAGGTTTAGTTAGGGAAAGAAATAACTAGATCTTGAAGTATGAAAATCATAAACTAAGTTTTTCCAGCGGTCTACATGGTGTTTTTGTGGAAGTAGTTATATGGGCCCAGGTGTGTATATGGTAGTGGAGTACCTGCTGTTAGTACACCGCTGGATCAATAGACTGCACCCCAGGTCACAACTATATCAGATATATTCACATAGAAAGAATTATAACACTTTTTAGCAGCACTGTGGGCCGAGGATACACGGATAAAACCAATGTCAAACTTAGGGGCATATGTACAAAGAAGTGGCGGAGTGAGGCGTTAGTCGTCATGGCTTAACGCCTCACTCCACCACTTCAGAAACGCAAGGCTGCACCCTATATACAAGAATATGGTGCAGCTTTGCGTTTCCCCCTTCACTGGCGCTACACTTAGCTGCCATGTGCCAACACAGGCACCCTTGCACCATTGTGCAAGGGTGTCTGCTTGCAGGGGAAGTTTGTTTATGTGTAGGAATGTGTCCCTTCCTGCACATAAACAATCTTTAAATGCTGTTTTGTCACTTCTATGTGTGCTGCTTAATTCAGCACACATGGAAGTTACAAAATGTCTTTTTCCCAAAGATTGTTTATGTGCAGGAAGGGACACCTTCCTACACATAAACAATTCAAGGCGTTTTGCTTTTTCCATGTGTGCTGCACAAGGCAGCACACATGGAAAAAGCAAAAACAAGGAGAAATAAAGCATTTCTCCTCGTTTCGCCAAGTTTTCCCTGGTCTTAATTTTGGCACTGCCTCCTATTTATGCCACTTTTGTAAATAGGGGGCAGCGTCAAAATCAATAGGTGTTGCGGTGGACCGCCCATCGCAAAACCCACTGCCCACCCCTTTCACGCTAAGCATAGTGTGAAAGGGGGCCTTATTTACAAGGCAGCGTTAAGCCACATAAAGTGGCTTAACGTTGCCTTGTAAATAAGGCAAGGCCCCTATCGCCACTAAAAAGTGACGTTCCCGTGGCGATAGGGGCTTGTACACATACCCCTTTAGTGTTCTTCTGACAAGAATTCAGCATGTAAGGCAACACTGCCGGCCAGTGTCACGAATCACAGGCGGTAGGCAGATTGTCACTCCCACACACACACACACACACACACAATCACTCAGCACCGATACACGATGCAACGGATATCAGGCAGGTCCATTCGGAACGCGCTCGCACACAAACGCACACATCACCGTTATGCGATGCAACTGATACCCAGCAGGTCAATTAAAAGCACACTGCAGACTCCGATGCCCAAACCTCATTCCGCCTTTCAACTCACCCGACTGCCCTACGCCCACAAATTGGAGATTACCAGCCCTCCCCTGTGTGACTTAAGCAGCATGCGGCCTAAGTCACACTTAGTTAGGGTCCCAGGGAAGCAGGTGGAGGTAGGTAGCAGGACTAATTATGAGGCAGTCGTCAAATGGGGATTTGGTCGCCACTCTGGAAGTTGACCGCAGGATGCAAAGCAGAAGCGGGCTGAGGGCAATAGTCGGTCACTCAAAAGGGTTCCACAAGGGCATTCCGGCACCACCCCAGTTCTGTGAAGCACAGGGGATCACACCGTCTCTTGACCTGCTTCAGATCGCTCTCTGAAGCATTCCTTCAGTCCAGTCAATCACTCTCACTACCCAGGCCCAAACTGGGCAATTTTACCTGGCAACACTATGTTATCGAGGGCAGTTGATCCGCCACAATGCGGGCCAAAAAGGAAACAATCGATGAATGGGAAATGAAGCAGTCAGCCTCTTGGAAGAAAGAGGCACCCTGTCAAGTACACATCAATCAGAGTGCATCCAGGCAACCCGGGCACAGTGTCTGGTGCGCAGTGATACGAGTCGCACCTGACAATTCTGACTTCCCACAATGAAGAGTCGCACTCTCAGTATCTTCCTGGAAAGGAGGCACAATGCCTGGTGTGCATTGATATGGGTTGCACCACACAATCCCGGTCACACACAATGATGAGTCGCAAAGCCCGTAACACCCTGGAAATGAGGTACAATGCCAGGGGCGCATTGATACTGGGCGCACCAGGCAATGTCTGTCACACACAGGCGCAGGTTTAGCAATGCCACACAAGGTAGAATGAGGCACTACTACGGTTACGCCCCCACTTTCGAAGGTCACACCTGTGAATCGGACACCGCATGCAACGAGTATGCAGTCAGCGTGTCTTACGAGAGAGATGCGGCACGATCGACGAAGCGAGCCACACTGGATACCGTAACAGGTAAATCCGGTCACCACCAACAAGATGCTTATGCGAGTCTAGGTACCCACGAGGCAGGGGTCACAAGCCTTAGATACGGGCAAGACTTCTGGGGCTCCGCACAAGGCAATTCGGTCTCCAGGCACAATTCTTAGTTTCACGCTCACGCTGCGCTATCAGTTGGGATCCAGCAGACGATGTGGGCACTTAGGAAGGTACCGCTCTCCAGGTGTCACAAGTAGATGTTGTGGGTCCCTTGTAGGAAGAACTTTGATGTCCCTGAGACCTCCAAAAGAACAGAGGGCAAGCTATCAATCCCTTGGAGAGCACACTTTAGGGTGCCACACAGCAGGAGGTAGTCAGCCCAGGGCAGCCACTATTCAGGAAGGGCACACGGTCCCTTTAAATGGCAATAATCCTCTTTGTGCACAACAGATTCCTCTGGCAGTGTGCATCACGAAGTTCCAGGTTCTGCGGTCCTACGTCCCCACAAGTGTATCTCTCCCCTGCTGAAGTATGGCACCAGTAGTTAAACTGAAGTGTGCCTTTGAAGTTGGGATTGGTTCAGAGGGTTTTCCTTTGAACTACAGATGTCTCCCCTAAATTTTAGGCCTGTATCCCATGAGGCCGTAGAAAGCAGATCTTAATGTTTAGTGGGGCCATGATCTGGCTCCAGAGGCCAAGTGTCTGAACCTCTTCCTCCAATCTATCCAGCCAGGCTCTCAAATAGCAGAGGTCTGTCATTCCAGTTGCATACCCAATGTTTATAGCTGTCGCTGGGGAATGCACAGATATACTCCCCCAGCCTACAGTGTGGGATGAAGTCAAACTAAAAGGCACACAAAGAGTTTTAGAGCAGAGAAATTCCCTCTTTCTAGAAGTGGCATTTCTAAGCTATTAATGACAAAGCCACCCTAACCACTGGAGAGGGTTTGCCATTGGGAATCCAATGATAGGAAACATCTTGAGGCTGCTCCACTGAAATCCACTATAACAGCCGGAAGTAATTTCCACCATCCTCCCATGTTAACCTATGGGAAGAGCAAACCTCATAGGAAGTGAAAACACACATGGGTTTTCTTCACTACCTGGGCACGATACACACATGTGTACCTGCCGTGTCTTTCAGCTACTGCTTGCTTCACCCCTCAGGACTTACTCTGGGGCTGCTCTAGTGGTAGTGGAAGGTACCCTCAGGATAGCTAGTGACTTAGAAAGGCCAGCCTGAGCATAAGCACAATTGCCCACACACAGATCTGCAATGGCAGGCTGGACACGTGTTTAAAATCACCATAGATGCAAGTGCACACACACCGGCCTGCAGTGGCAGGCTGGTGACATGTTTTACAAACATCAGGTAAGCACCACTTCCTAACATGGGTAGGAAGGGTGCACGCACCTTCACACTGCAATTACAGTGGGAAAGTCCCCTGGGCCCTAAGGCCACAACAAGAGATTCAGCAAAACCCTGTAGGTGTCTCTTGGGAAGAGCTGACGCCATAGGTAGGGAAAACCCACATGGGGGTTCTTCACTATCCGGGTAGAGAACATGCATGTGTACCTACCCAGCTGCTCACCTACCCCGATCTTCACCCCTCAGGACTTACCCTAGGGATGCTCTGGTGGTAGTGAAAGGCCCCCTCAGGGTTGGCTAATGAGTGAGAAAGGCCAACCTGAGCATGATACATGTTTGAAAGGCTATTCCGATGGGTGGCACAATTAGTGCAGCCTCCCACTAGTAGCCAGTGCAGTACCCTGCCCTGGGTATGTGGTATACCTGTTTACAAGGCATTCAAGAGTACGACACCTGAACCAATCAAGTAAGCACCCCTCCCTGGCAGGTGTAGGAAGGGCGAGCGTGCTTTCCTGCTGCAGTACAGTGGGAAAGTGCCCAGAGTCTAAGGCCACGAAAAGAAAGTCAGCAAAAACCAGGGGGACAAAATGGAAAACGTTTTAGGGAAATCCCCCCTAAGTAGGGCCATGTTCAACAGATTTCTATTGTGTGCAGATGTAGATTTCGCTGAAGAGTTGTCTCCAATGTTTTACCCCGTTATCCAATTGTAATGTGTATGGCATCTACTCTTGTTCCTGGAACCTTGCTATCCAGCATCTGGATACCCTCACGGGTGACAAGAGGCCCTATACAAATCTGTCGATTGATTGATTGGTCTTTCTAGAAGCAACGGGGTTCGGGTTGGGGCAATGGGAGGTTGCTTTTGTTGCATCACAATAAAGTGCATTAATTATTCTGTTTTTTCAATATGCACCTCATTTTTAAATTGCAGGAGGGCTGGAGCAGTTTTTATGTTGATGGATTTTGTTCCCGATCCTCAGAGTGTGGATGGAGAAGACCTGTCTTCTGCTTTTCTCTTTTTGCAGTTTTTTGTTTCCCATCTACTAATGTAAAGCCTTTGTTTGTGGAACTGTCCACCTTCACTTAACTTAGTTAATTTTTCAGACAGGTACACTGAGGTGCTGTTTCAGAATATCTTGTATGACATGCAATTGGTCTTCAATTTACAGCAGGATTGGGTGTGCAGCTCAGCTTCTCACCTACTACTACATTTTACTATCACCATTGCAGACTTCTACCTTACATCTGATCTATTGATTTATTTGACCCAACAAGAGCAGATCTCATCACCACCACCACAACTACTCCACCTTCAAGAGGGACTTCAGCTTTGCTGGAGACTCAAGAGATTGAAATACTCCCTCAATACACTTGCCAACATCTTGGACATCAACCACCACACCACCAAACCTGTCACTGCTAAAGCCAAAACCTTATACTTTAACATGATAGCTCTCCAAATATCTGAGCAAATCCCTGATACCCTTACATTGGATTGATCATCTTGCTATTTCCTTTGCTCTCCATTATGCGAAACCAATGGATAAAGGTAAAAACAAAGGAGAAAAACAAACATTGTTCATTTCAAAGACTCCCCCATGGATACCCTCCAGAAAGAACTCAAGCTTTCTTTCTCCTGGCACAAAACAATAAATGCCAACACACACCTGAACATCTGCAACACCACTGTGAGAAATCATGTGGACAAACCAAAGTACGACCCTTCAAAAGAAAAACCTTTGGCAGCCGGATAGTCCCAAGAGCTGCACGAGGAAAGAAATGGAGGTGGGCCAAAGCTCCCGGTGATCTCCCTCTACTCAAGCAACTCCACTCTGCGTGAATGCACTTCCTCACCCAGTGAGTGTCATCATTACAAAACCGTGTACCACAATGAAGCCGCTCCCAGTAGGGTGTCACAAGTACTAGTGCAGTTTTAGTCTGTGAGTGAAGACATCTCACATAAAATGAAGGACTGGTCTCACACACCACCTGGTGTCATGCTTCATCATTGACCAGTCCTCGCCCTCTAAAACCTTGGTTTGATAGAGGGCGGGCATACACCTGACGACAGGGATGCACTTCTAAACTAAGTGGGGGCCCAAAGAAAAATAGTGAGTTAAGAAGCCATTAAAGATGTCAGCTTAAATTTAATGGTGCTGGCATCTATATGGTAGTTAAAAACAAAGTGATCGGTGTAATGGGGATATTATTGTCCCCCCACCGCTGTCAATGGGGTCGACATGTTTCTGCCTAAGGCCCAGTTGGGTCCGCGGCATTCATCAGGACCATATTACAAAAGTTCTATATAACGGGCTCCACTCTTACCACACTATGGTGAAAGGATTTCCACGCAGTGGGGTGATGAAGATCACGCTACCACTGTGATATGGCTAAATTCTTAAGCCTGAAAGATAAAAACAAATATGTGCAGACAAACTGTCAAAATTGCATAGGACACAAACATAACAAAACAAATAAGCCACATACACCCTAAATCTATCGTGAGTGGCTATAGGTGCAACGATAATGTGACAAAAATCTATGCACCCACTTGGAAGAAAATTCCTCCAAAATGCTTACCCTAAAATGAGGACACTTGTGCCCCATAGGAGGGTGAGGGCAGGAGACCCTTAGGTCAGAACGCTAGAAAAATGAGGAGAAAACACAGGAACACAAGATGTTTAAAGAGATTGTAAAAACACAGGAGGTTCTAAAATACCTCCATAGTACGCAACCTGTAAAGGAAGTCAATCAGCCCCACATTCATACTCTTACTGTGACTGGACGTGATCTCCGCCTCTGTGCCTAGATCTGTGCACCTCAGCTCCTCGTTGTGGACTGAGTGAGCTGGCGGTTGGTTTTAAATAGTGTCAGCATAATGAGTAAATTACTAATCACCGCTAAATGGAAAACTGCAGTGTGGGATCCGGTGTCCCAACCTTCTGGTAAATAGGAGGTCCGGAGGCTTGCCTGACCTTCCAAATATGGGTTGCGGATATAGAGCTAAATCCGCAAAGGAAGGCAGGAAATTCTTTGGGCCCCCACTTAGTTTAGAAGTGCATCCCTGTCGTCAGGTGTATGCCCGCCCTCTATCAAACCAAGGTTTTAGAGGGCGAGGACTGGTCAATGATGAAGCATGACACCAGGTGGTGTGTGAGACCAGTCCTTCATTTTATGTGAGATGTCTTAACTCACAGACTAAAACTGCACTAGTACTTGTGACACCCTACTGGGAGCGGCTTCATTGTGGTACACAGTTTATTTTGGAGGCTGCCGACTCCCAGTACCCCGTGCCTCTCGTTCCCTTACCCCAGATTTGGTCTGGGTGTTGTGGTTATATAGTTTGTACGGTTTCCAGCCGTGGGAACATAGTTAGGGGTTTAAAATTACCCTAGTGTGGGTACTATACTGGACATTTCTGGAATTCTAACCAGACGTCTCCTGAAACTCAAGAGACACAATCAGTAAAATACAACCTTTTATTATAAAGGTGTGTGTTGTCCAATCATTATGGACACCGAGTTAGCATTTAATGAGGAGAATTATGCAGAAATTCTTAAAACACCATCCCTGTTAGCAGAGACAGTGGTAGCACAGACGATTCAAAACACAGATGAGTGGGAGGCATTGTCCATCAAAAAGAAAGAACAAATCCGGACAGCTCTACATGGAGCTTTTATGACTGAGTACCTGCGGAAGAACAGTGCACCAAGGGGCTTGATCGTTACCAATGAGCCTAGACTTTTCCTTAATAATAAAGAGTTCCGTATCAACTGGTCAGGGATAGCCTGGAAGTGCACGAAGGACTGGCTAGTCCTTATCATCAACACCGCTAGGGAACTAGCCGATGCATTGTTGGTAGAGATCCAACAGAGTGAGAATAGACTCAAAACCTATGATTCAAACAACAGTGTTTAAAAAGAAACTGGATGAAATTAATAAAGACCATTCGGAATACCAAGAATATCTTACCCAGTCAAAACTCACTAAGTTGAAGAAAGATGTCCAGAAATTTAGGAAAGAGACTATATACCCGTATACCACTGACGAATACTATGAAAGACCTGTCCAACCACAACAAAATAAAAGACAACAACGCTTTAGGGCAACACCACAAAACTGGACCTTTAGTTCTGGGGAAGAGAGAAGCTCAAGTGGAAGCAGTAGTGATGAGAGCACTGACGGCTACCAGGGTAGAAGACAACAAAACTATCAACAACAAATGATGCACCCACCAATGCCCCAGTATGGTTTTTGGCAACAACCATACTATGCGCCAGGTTTCGGATTTCCACCGGGACCGCCCCCTTTTTATACCGGGGCCGAGGCCGAGGGCAGAGGAAGGCAAAAAGGCAGAACACAAGGGTACAATGGGAAGACCAGACCCCAGTGGCAATGGGAACAAGGAGCAAGGGGAAAGAGAACGGCCCATCAACGAGCAGAGAGTAACTAATATTATCAATTTGAGTGACTATCAACTCTCTGCGGATGAGGAAACAGTTTTATCTAAAGGCCTTGGTTTCGTTCCGACACCAGTGAATGATCCCTTTGTGTTGAACATTGAACTTGCACAATTTTTTAGGAAAATTAAGCTCCGTAACCACTTCGGAGAAATAAATGATGTGCAATGTGAGAAGACCGACACTGGACTCAAGAAAAAGTCCACATTCGTGCCTCCAACACAAACAATCCCCTGCCACATTTTAGCTTTCGAGCAGGTGGTATTGAAGGAAGTAGAACAAATTAACTTCAAAAAGGAAAACGGCTTTCAAAACCTCACCAGTCGTGAACGACAGGCCTTGGAGAAATTAAAAAACAACACAGAACTCACAGTCAAACCAGCTGACAAAGGAGGCGCAATTGTTCTTATGAACAGATCAATGTACAGGGAAGAATGCAACCGCCTTCTAGCGGATGACAAGAGCTATGAGAAATATTCAAACGATCCGACAGGACGTCTCACAACAAAGATAAAGGGGATGGTTGATGAAGCACTGTGCAACGACTGGATTACTAGACAAGAGGCCGCTTTCCTTGTGAATGAAAATCCTAGAACACCGAGATTCTACACTCTTCCTAAGATTCACAAGGAGAGATTTCCACCACCTGGTCGACCTATTGTGTCCGGCATCGGATCCATTCTTGAGCCCCTTTCACAATTTTGTGATTGGTTTCTTAAACCTATAGTTCAGAAATCCCGGTCCTATTTACGAGATACCAAAGATGTACTATGCCTTTTGAGAGACCTGGAAACCAATTTCAGGGAAGACATGTTCATTACTATGGACATTGAGTCACTTTACACAAGTATCCCTCAGAGGCGCACTCTGGAAGTAGTGGAGCAAATCTTATTAAATACAGACTGGAACTTCCAAACACCACAGAATTTCATCATGGAATGTGCAGAGGTAGCCCTTACCGAAAACTTTTTTGAATTTGAGGACACCCTGTACCACCAAATCACTGGCACTTCCATGGGCAGCACTTTCGCCCCAAGTTTGGCTTGCCTATATGTACACCAGTTTGAGGAAGACCACATCTTCCATGAGAGTAATCCCTTCGCTGTAAATTTGAGGACATGGAAACGTTATATTGATGATGTTTTTATAGTGTGGCGAGGGGACCAGGAATCAGCGAGCAGGTTCATGGAATGGATTAACAACAAGGATCGACATTTGAGATTCACTCACTCCATGAGCAAGAACCATGCGGTCTTCTTGGACCTCAACATTACGATGAACATAGATGGCATTAGCACTAAAGTCCACAACAAGTTGACTGATAAGAATAGCTTACTACTATATGAAAGCTATCACCCAAAGGCCCTGAGGGATAACCTACCAGTTGGCCAGTTCCTCAGAGTACGTAGAAATTGTTCAGAAATAGAGAACTTTCGTGTACAAGCAGAAGAACTTGAAGTTAAATTACAAGACCGACACTACCCTAAGAAACTGATCAGGAAAGCAAAAAAGAGAGCAAAGAATGTGAATCGTGACGCCCTACTAGAGAACTATGAGAAAGAAAAACTTGACAGAGTGGTGTGTGTCACAACATTCACACCAGCCTCCAATGCCGTACAAAAAATCATAAGGAAGAACTGGCATATCCTTCATGGAGCAGGAAAACACTGGGAACCACCTCTTTTTGCTTTTAAAAGAAGTAAGAACTTACGGGACGAGCTAGTCCGGGCAAAAGATCCCCAACCCAGAGTGGATGATCAAATGACCTTATGGAACACTCCAAGACCCAGAGGACATTATGCATGTGGCAGTTGTGTTGCCTGTCCTCTTACAGTGACCGCCAAGACGGTTGACATCGGCACCACACGCCCATGGGTATTGAACCATTTTAGCAACTGTAATACGGAAAATGTGGTATACCTTCTCACATGCCCATGCAACCTATGGTACGTGGGCATGACCACTCGAAAAATCAAAATCCGTATCAACGAACATTGTAGTACCATTCGCTGCAAGAAAACCAACACAAAACTAACTAGACATTTTCTGGAACAGAACCATAGAGATACAGATCTAAAATGGGTAGTCCTGGAGGTCATGAAAAAACAAAAGATAGACCTTAGCAGGCCACTTCATGTGAGGGAACAGAGATGGGTTTACCGTCTCCGTACATGGAAAGAAGGCTTGAATGACGATATTCCCTGGCTTCAGTTAGCCCTGTAAATATTAGATATACATATGACCTGCATCCAATCCATCACGAAACACCAGGAATTTCTTGGCTGTTTTTAGCCTTTTAACTGCCATGTCTTTCTCCATATCTAAAAACCATCTATATGTAAATATTGTTTTTATCGAGCCCTTCTTAGTGCACTGGATGTTTAATTTTATTGGACCATTGCACTTCGGCTCGGACTTTTCTGGTTTAGGAGTGTGGGACTGGTAATTTGCGCATCACATTTGTTTCCATCTTACTCAACATTATTCTCTATATTTCACCACATGGATTTATGACTACGTAATGTATGCGCATAGGTTATTTCTGGTATTAGACTACTTTCCCCTTAAAAAGCATCTAGGGGACATGTATTTATTAACTGTTCCCCCTTAGTGTGTGTCTACAACTCTGTAAAGTACAATTGGGCTATTTCAAGAGTTCTGTTTGAGCACAGGGCTGGTTATTTTATGATATCACACCCGTTTCTGTAGTACAGACCGGAGTCCCACTTTTGACTTTAGGTTTGTAACACGCATGCGCGTTGGAAGGCTCACTTAAACGTGAGCATTTCCATGATTTTGATGCGCATGTACAGCGCGTGAACACTCCTTTCCACGCTGTTGGCTGGTCCCAGTTTTATTTATCTGAGCTTTGCTCAAAGACGCGGGGTTGTTTCTTTACGCATGCGCAGCTTAAGATTTATTTCATCGTGCGCTATACTCTGGTTCCTTGACGCGCATGTGCAAGGCGCTCACACTCCCCACGTCATCATATGAACGCCGGCCCGACTCAGGACATGAATTTCCTGCCTTCCTTTGCGGATTTAGCTCTATATCCGCAACCCATATTTGGAAGGTCAGGCAAGCCTCCGGACCTCCTATTTACCAGAAGGTTGGGACACCGGATCCCACACTGCAGTTTTCCATTTAGCGGTGATTAGTAATTTACTCATTATGCTGACACTATTTAAAACCAACCGCCAGCTCACTCAGTCCACAACGAGGAGCTGAGGTGCACAGATCTAGGCACAGAGGCGGAGATCACGTCCAGTCACAGTAAGAGTATGAATGTGGGGCTGATTGACTTCCTTTACAGGTTGCGTACTATGGAGGTATTTTAGAACCTCCTGTGTTTTTACAATCTCTTTAAACATCTTGTGTTCCTGTGTTTTCTCCTCATTTTTCTAGCGTTCTGACCTAAGGGGTCTCCTGCCCTCACCCTCCTATGGGGCACAAGTGTCCTCATTTTAGGGTAAGCATTTTGGAGGAATTTTCTTCCAAGTGGGTGCATAGATTTTTGTCACATTATCGTTGCACCTATAGCCACTCACGATAGATTTAGGGTGTATGTGGCTTATTTGTTTTGTTATGTTTGTGTCCTATGCAATTTTGACAGTTTGTCTGCACATATTTGTTTTTATCTTTCAGGCTTAAGAATTTAGCCATATCACAGTGGTAGCGTGATCTTCATCACCCCACTGCGTGGAAATCCTTTCACCATAGTGTGGTAAGAGTGGAGCCCGTTATATAGAACTTTTGTAATATGGTCCTGATGAATGCCGCGGACCCAACTGGGCCTTAGGCAGAAACATGTCGACCCCATTGACAGCGGTGGGGGGACAATAATATCCCCATTACACCGATCACTTTGTTTTTAACTACCATATAGATGCCAGCACCATTAAATTTAAGCTGACATCTTTAATGGCTTCTTAACTCACTATTTTTCTTTGGGCCCCCACTTAGTTTAGAAGTGCATCCCTGTCGTCAGGTGTATGCCCGCCCTCTATCAAACCAAGGTTTTAGAGGGCGAGGACTGGTCAATGATGAAGCATGACACCAGGTGGTGTGTGAGACCAGTCCTTCATTTTATGTGAGATGTCTTCACTCACAGACTAAAACTGCACTAGTACTTGTGACACCCTACTGGGAGCGGCTTCATTGTGGTACACAGTTTATTTTGGAGGCTGCCGACTCCCAGTACCCCGTGCCTCTCGTTCCCTTACCCCAGATTTGGTCTGGGTGTTGTGGTTATATCATTACAAAACCCCCATCAATAATGCCTCCAACTGAAGCAAAAGACACACAGTTGATGGACGGAAGCAAAGCTCTCTTCAAGGCAGTCAAGCACTGCATTATTCCCATGCCAAACATTTCAGTCTCATGTTCACTGGATTAGCGCAACACCATCAATAACTACTTTATCAGGAAGGTGCAAGGTTAGAAACAACATCAACAACACTACATAGATATTTACCATTTTTCCTATCCCCTTTAAATCAACCCAAATGTAACATTCTTCTACCCTGTTTCACACACTTATGCCATCAACATGCTCAACTCCCTAAAGGCCACCAACTACAAAGACAATGTTCTACCCTCAACCATTGTGAAATCTATATGAAGAGATACTCTCAAAATCACTCCTTTCTAGATGTCCTCAAAACAGCACAGACCCCGTTGATGAATCTCATCACAAAACTACACAATCTCGTCTACAACCTCCCCATCATCCACTTTCTAGACATCAGAAGAAAGCAATCTCAATGTAACTCCACCCCCAGATTAGCCACAGAAGCCTCCAAGCTAACTATCAACCCAGCTCCAGACCATTCTGGAGCTGTGATGTAGTTTACAATGCCTTCCTGATTATAAACAAGAATGATCTCTGCCCCCTGATTGTACCGACCAGTCCACAGACTTTAATAAAGTTTATCTACACACTATGAACACACGTGTTGTTTCGACACAGTTCTGCACTCACCCAACTCCTGCCACAAATGATGCAGATGCAGCACTTGCCTAGTAAGTACCATCTCTAGTAGAGTACCTATGACTCCATCCTGCTCCCTATCATATTAAATCTCTACATAGAACACTATTCATTGACAGCAGAATCAGGGTTTATCAGGATGCCAATGACATCACAGTCTGGCTTTCGTCCTGGTCACAGTACTGAATCAGCTCTGCTAGGGGTCACGGAGGACCTTAGGCAGCAGCTTGACTGTGGGGGCACAGCAGCGCTCATCCTGCTGGATTTGAGCGCTGCCTTCGACACGGTCTCCCACTCCATTCTGGTGGATCGCCTCGAAAGCTCTGGAATTGTAGGTGTAGCCTTGCAGTGGCTGATCTCTTTCTTAAAGGATCGCTCCTTTCAAGTTTGTTCACACACCGCTAAATCTAACGCTGTTGTCTTAACATCTGGAGTTCCGCAGGGTTTGATCCTGAGTCCTCTGCTTTTTAATCTTTACGTTCGCCCTTTGGCGGACATTGCAGAAAAATCTGGGTTGACCATCTTTTCATACGCTGATGATACGCAGATTATTTTTTCGTTGTCGCCTGCTCAACATCAAGACCCTTCTTTACTCAAACTTGGTCTGCGAAACATCTCCTTGTGGATGTATAGAAATGCTTTAAGGCTGAACGGTTCTAAGACTGAGGTTCTCATCCTGGGGAACAATCCCGAGCTTTGGGGAGCCAGCCATTGGCCTGTCTCTTTGGGACCTTTGCCGGCCCCGGTCCCCAAGGTTAAGAACCTAGGCTTTTTCATCAACAGCAAGCTTTCTCTCGTTGCCCAGGTCTCGGGGGTCACCTCTGCTTGCTTTGCGGTCCTCAAGTGGTTAAAGAAAATCCTCTGGCTAATTCCACCAGCTGGTCAGAGAACTGTCTTGCAGGCCTTGGTGATCTCCAGACTTGATTATGGTAATGTCCTATATCTGGGTGCGGACAAGACCTCCGTCCGCTGTCTTCAGCTTATTCAGAATGCGGCAGCCCGCCTGCTTTTTCGGTTGCCTCGGCACGCTTCTGTGTCCCCTTTGCTTCATCAACTCCACTGACTCAGGGTTAGTAAGCGTATCGAGTTTAAGGCCCTCTGCTACATGTTCAGAGCTCAGCAGGGCTTGGCCCCCGTGTACATACGTAACTTTGTCAAGCCTTATCGACCCTCTTTCAACCTAAGATCGGCCAACCTTTTTCTCTTTTCAGTCCCCAGAGTATGGCTGACCCGCATGGGTGGCCGCTCGTTCTCCTTCCTGGGACCAAAATTGCGGAATTCCCTTCCGCTGGAACTCAGGACATGTCAATCTCTGCTTTCCGAAAAAAGCTAAAGACCTTTCTTTTTAGTCAGGCCTAATGCCAACTGATCTCCTACCTCGTTTGTCCCGCTTTCAGCACCGGGAAACCCTGTTGGGTAGCTGTGCACTTTA
Organism: Calotriton arnoldi; assembly: GCA_963921515.1. Taxonomy (NCBI): domain Eukaryota; kingdom Metazoa; phylum Chordata; class Amphibia; order Caudata; family Salamandridae; genus Calotriton; species Calotriton arnoldi. The sequence goes on from CAWUFW010016473.1 coordinate 160,508, forward strand.
TAAATCTTTTAAATAAATAAATGCATCCCACATGAAATATCCATTACCAAGTGAAACACTTCCTCCCTAAAGCAGGCTTCCGAACAATGGTCTAAGCTCACAGTATCACATCCAACCCCTAAACTAACTAGGGTAATAGATGTTGTTGCCAACCTCGAACATGACACTTTGGCTCCCAAGGAATCAGAAACAGATCTAGCCCTTTCGTTTGGTCACTCCTGCATCCCTAAGTAAATCACAAAGAAAGATACAACAATACATTTTCAAACATTTTTTGAAATGGTTGCATTCTTGCAAAGAAAGCATGAGCTGCGATTATAAGAAAGATGAAACATGTTACTGTAATCAGCATTATTAGAAAGGTAAACAATATGAGCAATTCAACCATGTTAATTGTTGCTAATGTTGGATTACTTCTGTCTGTATCTAACACAATAGTAAAAAAAGCATAGCGGGAGTACCCTCTGCCAGATCTATTGGGATAGTCTAACACCCACACCTCGGTTTTAGATGTCATTAAGCCGGGCTCAGTGCACAGCTTGTCTTCCTTAGAAGGATGGAGGCCAGAGTCAGCAGGGCTCAATTCCAGTCACAGTTTGCAGTGGTTCCGTGATAATTGCAGCATGGAAATGCTCCTCTCACTGAGCATTAGCATGAAAAACATCTATATAATAAAGCACTGCTCTTATCAAACTGTGGCAGAGGCGCAGAGCAGCTCATTTGGTTTCATCTAGCTTAAATAAAGTGCCTCCTAACGAGCACAGAAAGAAAGGAAAACAACGACAGCGTGTTCCTCATGTACGACCCTGAAACTAACTGTACAGACTGCAGGGCGCCAGTGCCTATCAGAAATGCACAAAGAGCACATTCATGCATCAGCAGAAAAGTGTGGCAAAAGTCACCACGCGAAAGAGATGTCAACTTAAAGAGTTAAAGAGTATTACAGAAAGGAGCTGACGATGTATATCTTCGGACAACACTACACCTTTACATCACAACACTGGCCCACACGAAGGGGTATATTTACTAAGATTTTGCACAGTGTTCATTGATGCAAAATCTTTTTTTCAAATTTACTTTCCAGCGCAAAAGTTGTTTTGCACTGTACATTCACTTGAAAGTAATGCAAAGCAGAGCCCACTGCTACTTTCATTACTTAGTACTAAAGGGGCATTCCATAGGTAGTGCATGGGTGTTCCATGGTTTTTGACACAAAACTCTATCTAGTAAAAAAACGTAGACAGGGTTTTTCTTCAACAAATAACAGCCTTTTGACACAGGCATTATCAAGAAGAAAGGCTTTCATTTCATTTCACACAGCTTTATTCGATCATTGTAAATAGACCATAAAAGCACAAGAATACATATAAAAAAATTCTGGATCAATAAATATTCATATATACATTAGTTAAAACATTATTAAACACATTTTGCTGTGGTCCAATTAAAACCTTTAAAATCAATTATATAAAAAGAACAGTTCATAATATGATTACAGGGTGCTGCTAGAAACTATGCCCACCCTTTTCCTCTTCCTGAGGCAGGCCCATAAATATGAAGCGACACAGAAACAAACGAATGGGTCACGTAGGGCTTTTAAAAAATACATTGCGGCCCGACATTGCCTGAAATTGTGATGCCTCAGAATTGGGAGTATAAACAATTTCCTTTCCTCTGAATATTTTGACAAAATAGTAGGATATGCAGATCTGTCTGCGCCGCGAGGTTGTTACAGGGGCTAGCCTATACTTTTTTTGTGGATATCCCAGGAGTAACGGGATCATGTTTAATCTGAAGCACAGTAGAATAAATCTGTGCTGCGCGTTGTTTATCCGTGCTAAGTAATGGAAACCATCTCCTGGTATCGATGGGACCAAGTCATACGCATTAGTAGAGTGATGGGTCCGTTTTTTTTCCCTGCGGGCGTATTCTGCTCTTTGGGAATATAGATCTTTTAACCGTTTCTTCGTGACCCCCTTACAGGAGTCAGGGTCCTGAAAGAGTTTTTCCATCCCTATAGCCTTCAATACAGTTTCTACATGATTTAGCCACCTAATTCTTTTGTAATAATCTAGGTTGCAGGATTCTCTTATAATGGTTTGTGTCAAGTCGACCGTAGTTCTTTGCCAAATTGATAGCCACAAGAGGACCGGGGCCATTCTTATGGTGTCGCTCAGAAAGGGGAGCCCTAATTCGAGATGTAAAATATAATTTGAGGCCGATTGGGGTAAGGACACACGATTTTTAAAAAAGGAGTCTTCCATTTGCTGTAACAGGCCAGCATTGGCCATCCCCCACACGCCTGCTCCATATGTTGTGGCTGATTTTATTTTTGATTGGTAAATATTTTTAGTTACGTCCAGTGAGCTTCCACCCAACTTTTTTGCAAATCTTTTAAATGCGTTAAGGCTCCTTTGCATACCCTGGGCTCTTGTTTTTACTAGTTTGGACCAGGAATGATCCTTATCAAAGAGCACTCCTAGGTATGAAAAGGAGTCCACCACCTTAATTTCATTGCCGGCCATCTGGAAGTGCGGGAGTTTCTCTCCTCTGGTCTCTCCGGCCACAATTATGAAAGATTTTGTTTCATTTACTTTTAAGTCAAGGGAAGCCATAAAGATGGCGTAAGCTTTAATTAGTTTTTGTAGGGCCAGGCCCGTTCTTGCCATCAGCACCGCATCATCGGCGTATGCCAAAATCGGGAGGGGGGTTTGATCAAATTTGGGTGCGTCCAAAGAAAGGGCAGACAGGGAGGACTCGACTCCGTTCGTATAGATTGCGAAAAGGAACGGGACGAGCACACACCCCTGTCTAACTCCCTTTTCAATTTTAAAGTGACGTGTACACTCCCCCTTTCTACCATACCTTACACAGGCAGTAGCATTGGCATACAGCTGGCGGATGAACCCAATAATCGGCGGGTCTATACCCATGACCTCCATCATGGACCATAGCCTAGAATGTGACACACAGTCACAGAAATGCTTTCATTTCTCCTTTCTTTTCTGACTTTGCATGTGTGCTGCACTGTACAGCACACATCCAAAGTGTGAAAAGTTTTAAAGTTAGTCTAAGCATAGTATTTTGTACTGGAAGCGTACTCTTCCATTTCAAAACTTATGCTAGACTCACGCAGACGCCTTTGCACTATGGTACAAAGGTGTGCTCATGGCTCTCAGCAGCCAGTTTGTGCGCCTGCGCTAGGGAGAGGGGAGGAGAGTGCTGAATCTCTGTAGATATGGCACTGTCCTGCTCTCTTCTCCTCATGCAATGCAGTGCAGTATTTTTGGCTTCTGAGCTGAGTTGTTTGAGAATTCGGCGGCATATTTATGAGGTTTGCCGTGCAGCGCAGCAACTCACCTTGATGCGCTGCACTGTGTGTGACAGGGACAGGGCAGGAATGCAATGTATTTAAAAGAATACGCTGCATTCCTTCCTTTTCCCCTGTGCTGGTGCCGTTTGGGCTGCCTAGTGCCAACCATGGTGTCAGGGTGCCTGCGTTGCATGCAGGATTGTTTTTGTGCAGGAAGGGGCACCAGATTACCGAAATCATTTATGATACCTTCATCAAGTCCCGACTTTTATCTATATCTGCTTTGCTGCGTAGGACTGCAGCCTCATAGCTATGAGAAGTCTGACATTATAACCCTTAGGGTCCGATCAAGTAATCAGCTTTGGTGTAAGAACATTGGACTCGGTCTGTGGCAACACCAACAACTTTTACGGCTGTATACAGCCAGCGTAGATCTATGCCTGAAATAGAAAACACAGTGCTGTTGGCTTAAATGCCAGAGGTAACTTCTGGAATGCGTCAGGTGACACAGGGACATAGGCTAGAAATGCCTGTGCAGTTCGGGCTGGACTGTTCCCATGAGGCACAGGGTCAGACTGATTTGCATATGGCCATGTCTGAACTGGGGTGGTGGAGTGAGCTAAAGAATGATGATGGATTAAACCCAGATCAGTTGACTGGGGGTGAGTGTTTGATTGGCTCAAACGTTCCGTCCATCATCCCCTTTTGTATCGCTTTGTTCGCCCCTAAGTTGGCGGGGGTATGCCCAGACGTGGGTCCCTTGCTCACTTTGCCACTGGATTCAAGCAAGCCTGGCTGATGATGGCTGGACTGCCAGAGACCGGTCCTAGGATGCTTGTTTCCGGTCCAGGAAGACATGGCTTGGCAGTTCGGGCTGGACTGTTCCCATGAGGCACAGGGTCAGACTGATTTGCATATGGCCATGTCTGAACTGGGGTGGTGGAGTGAGCTAAAGAATGATGATGGATTAAACCCAGATCAGTTGACTGGGGGTGAGTGTTTGATTGGCTCAAACGTTCCGTCCATCATCCCCTTTTGTATCGCTTTGTTCGCCCTAAGTTGGCGGGGGTATGCCCAGACGTGGGTCCCTTGCTCACTTTGCCACTGGATTCAAGCAAGCCTGGCTGATGACGGCTGGAATGCCAGAGACCGGTCCTAGGATGCTTGTTTCCGGTCCAGGGAAGACATGGCTTGGCAGTTCGGGCTGGACTGTTCCCATGAGGCACAGGGTCAGACTGATTTGCATATGGCCATGTCTGAACTGGGGTGGTGGAGTGAGCTAAAGAATGATGATGGATTAAACCCAGATCAGTTGACTGGGGGTGAGTGTTTGATTGGCTCAAACGTTCCGTCCATCATCCCCTTTTGTATCGCTTTGTTCGCCCTAAGTTGGCGGGGGTATGCCCAGACGTGGGTCCCTTGCTCACTTTGCCACTGGATTCAAGCAAGCCTGGCTGATGACGGCTGGAATGCCAGAGACCGGTCCTAGGATGCTTGTTTCCGGTCCAGGGAAGACATGGCTTGGCAGTTCGGGCTGGACTGTTCCCATGAGGCACAGGGTCAGACTGATTTGCATATGGCCATGTCTGAACTGGGGTGGTGGAGTGAGCTAAAGAATGATGATGGATTAAACCCAGATCAGTTGACTGGGGGTGAGTGTTTGATTGGCTCAAACGTTCCGTCCATCATCCCCTTTTGTATCGCTTTGTGCGCCCTAAGTTGGCGGGGGTATGCCCAGACGTGGGTCCCTTGCTCACTTTGCCACTGGATTCAAGCAAGCCTGGCTGATGACGGCTGGAATGCCAGAGACCGGTCCTAGGATGCTTGTTTCCGGTCCAGGGAAGACATGGCTTGGCAGTTCGGGCTGGACTGTTCCCATGAGGCACAGGGTCAGACTGATTTGCATATGGCCATGTCTGAACTGGGGTGGTGGAGTGAGCTAAAGAATGATGATGGATTAAACCCAGATCAGTTGACTGGGGGTGAGTGTTTGATTGGCTCAAACGTTCCGTCCATCATCCCCTTTTGTATCGCTTTGTTCGCCCTAAGTTGGCGGGGGTATGCCCAGACGTGGGTCCCTTGCTCACTTTGCCACTGGATTCAAGCAAGCCTGGCTGATGACGGCTGGAATGCCAGAGACCGGTCCTAGGATGCTTGTTTCCGGTCCAGGGAAGACATGGCTTGGCAGTTCGGGCTGGACTGTTCCCATGAGGCACAGGGTCAGACTGATTTGCATATGGCCATGTCTGAACTGGGGTGGTGGAGTGAGCTAAAGAATGATGATGGATTAAACCCAGATCAGTTGACTGGGGGTGAGTGTTTGATTGGCTCAAACGTTCCGTCCATCATCCCCTTTTGTATCGCTTTGTGCACCCCAATGATCCTACCGTTAAGCCGCACAGCTCCTGTGTGACAGCACATTTGTAAAAGATGTCATAACCGTAAACTATTATGGGGCATATTTATGACTTATGTGATGCAGGGCAGCGCAGCAAGTTATCTTGCTGCGTTGCCCTGCGTCACAGGGAAAGAGCAGGAATGCGCTGTATTTATCCAATATGGTGCTTTCCTGTCCTTTTCCCTTGCGCTGGCGCTGTTTTGGCAGCCTGCACCATGGTGCAAGGGTGCTTGTGTTGTAGGCAAGATTCATTTTTGTGCAGGAAGGGGCGCCTTGCTGCACAAAAGCAATCCTGAGAGGCTTCTCCTCTTTCTATGTGTGCTGGGGAGGCGTATGTTTTTGCCGCATTCCCAGGCTTACCTGTTCATGTAAATCTGGGAATGCATGGATCTTGCATGGGAACACCCGTGCAACACCCATGGAAATGCCTCCCTGGGGCAGAGTAATGGCTGGTGGTGTCACATTTGACATGGGGTGCGTTCTGGAATGGCTGTGGTGTTTCACCCAGAAGGGCCATAGTTGTTCCTTTTGGTCTTAAATTAAGCAAGAATCAAGTTTATGACGCGTCTAACAACAGGTGTGCGACACAGCATGAAGGGAAGTTAGAAAGCTGACAATGCAGCAAGTAAGCGCCGGATGTTTGCAGATGCCTCTGTCTCCCTCAGATAAGCTTCAATACTGCTATCACTTGGGCCTTCAGACTTATCTGATTGGAATCAAAGCATAGGGAGGAGGTCACAACCCAAGACGTTTACTCCTGCCACACAGTAGGGGCCCAGAATCTCTCACCTCGTGAAGCAGTGCTTAGAACAAACACTGCTCCATCAGTCACCAGAGACCTGCATTAACACTAACGAAGAACAGTTTTGTGATCCGGCTCTAGCAGCTCGGAGACCGGGCAGGCGGTGAGTGACAGTCAGGGTACTAAGATACACAAGATTAGGGGAGAGAGGTTCATCTCCTTTTCCGACCTTCCACTAACATGCACAACAGCAGGAAAAGAAGGTAAACACAATGAGATTGCACCCTCTTTGGGAAAACAATAAGGTTTTCCCACAGATAAGGTTTTTAAAAAAAGCTCTCACCCACTAGTAGTGGCATGCTTCATCATTGGGCGTGCTACAACATCCCTGTGCCCTGTGCAGACCAACACCTGGGATGGAGCAAAGAGGTTAAGGGGAAAGACATACAAACACTTAGGGGGCATCCACGGTGCAGAAAAACTCCTTAAAACTACATCAGTGACATCCCCAATTTCTCTTTATTATTAGACCTACTGGGTAGGATAAAAACCAATTATCTAGTGATGAATCATGGATATTAGTACCACATCATTTCTTTAATTTGCTCTCTGTCGACATGTTTCGGCCTGTCTTTGCGCCCCTCTGGGTCGCTCGACCTTCCTCAGGAATAAGATCCCTCGCCTAAACCTATCCACGCCCTGTCATTAGTAAAGTATCAAGTGAGTGGATTTGTGTTCATATGGTGACCTTAATTGTCACTTCTCAGTTTCATACTCAGGGATTTCCTGGAAAAACAGAAAAGAATAACATCAATACCCCTCACTATGCAGGTGCAATAATGCGCATGTGTGCAATCTCCGCATCTAAACCATACTAATTCCAGTTCAGTGCCTTCAGGTCAGGGTAACCTGGCTCACTAAGATGGGCTTTACTCCACAGCGGCAGGCAGTGAGTGACAGTCAGGGTAACCTGGCTCACTAAGATGGGCTTTACTCCACACCAGCAGGCATTGAGTGACAGTCGGGGTAACCTGGCTCACTAAGATGTGGCTGTACTCCATAGCGGCAAGCGGTGGCTGACAGTCGAGGTAGCCTGACTCACTAAGCTGGGATTTACACCACAGCCTGTCGCACCATACTAGACAGCTTGGGCTTCCAAATGAGGAGCGGGCTTTGCTGTGCTTTGGACTTCGACCTGTACCTACAAAGTACTACAAGGGATGTAAGAAACTGGATTATTTTTAGAGATGGGTGACTACCTACCTCAAGGAATAACCACAACCCTTGTCAGGGTGAGCCCTGAAAGTCACCTGATCTCAATTCCCTGGTAGTTATGGCACAGAGCAGACAGGCTTAACTTAGGGCAAGGTGTAAAGTAATTAGTGGTGGCCAACACAATGAAGAGGTGGTAGGGCAGGTGGAGGGGGCGCGGGGAAGCGCGGGAGGGGGTGCGCAAGGGGGTTAATAATTTTTAAAAAAACCAAGTTATCTCCCCATGCTGGTCTCATGCTATGAGAGCAGCGTGGGGAATGGCCTGAGCGGGCTGAAAAGACGATCCGCTCAGGACAGGGAGTCTGTGTTGTTTCTCCAGCCCGGCTGTTCAATACTAATTACAGGGAAAGGGTAAACCCAGACAAGCCACTGGGACCTGGGTATGAGACATTACAATATAGAATTGGTCCCAGCAGAGCAATTCTTAGCAAAACACACAGTTGGAAACACAATAAACATAAATATACTAATACGTTGTATAGGTTTAGTCCAATGTTATTTAATCACATTGAACGTAACAAATGCTTATGAGTCAGCGAATAAATCAAAGAATATGCCAAAAAAGCAAACAACAAGTGCCCCACATGGGGGGAAAGGAAACTAGGGGGAAGAGGTATTGTGCATCAAGTGAGGGTTGAAAAAAGTGTAAAGGAAAGATAGTGACATTATACTCATCACACAATTATTTACATTGGAGAACGGCTTAACCTTAAGCCTCACAATTAAAAGGATAGTGAATGTATAGCCATGATTGAGAAAACACTATCACAGCAAGAAATCGCTGTTGATCAAACTGGCATGTGACAGTTACAAAGTCGACTTTTCGACCCCCGGATAAATGTAGGTTGTTTAATCCCTTACGGCGGGGTCTTCCTCAGGACTGTGAATGGGGGAGATGCCTCCGTCTCCCTGCATGAGAGACGGAGGCATCTCCATAATTAGAGATTAAGCACCTGACGGGCTTTACGAGTGTTTACGACCCAGAACAAACAACAGAGATTCTTTGAAAACGACTCATTGGAACTTTACAGTCCAAGTGACGTTAACCATTTTTCTGGCCCAATGGCCAACCTGAAGGGACAGCTTCCCTATTAATTAAATCCAAGTGCCCTATATCCGCTCTCCGTCTTTGGAGCCTACAGGCCCAGCTACTACGTTACCACCTACAGTCAGTGGTGGTTCATGGTGCCCCCGTCCTCCCCCATTCACAGTCCTGAGGAAGACCCCGCCGTAAGGGATTAAACAACCTACATTTATCCGGGGGTCGAAACGTCGACTTTGCAACTGTCACATGCCAGTTTGATCAACAGCGATTTCTCGCTGTGATAGTGTTTTCTCAATCATGGCTATACATTCTCTATCCTTTTTATTGTGGAGCCGTTCTCCAATGTAAATAATTGTGTGATGAGTATAATGTCACTATCTTTCCTTTACACTTTTTTCAACCCTCTCTTGATGCACAATACCTCTTCCCCCTAGTTTCCTTTCCCCCCATGTGGGGCACTTGTTGTTTGCTTTTTTGGGCATATTCTTTGATTTATTCGCTGACTCATAAGCATATGTTACGTTCAATGTGATTAAATAACATTGGACTAAACCTGTACAACGTATTAGTATATTTATAATAATAATTGTGTTTCCAACTGTGTGTTTTGTAAGAATTGCTCTGCTGGGACCAATTCTATATTGTACCGGCTGTTCAATACAGATGGGTTGAAGAAACCTAAGTGCGTATGTGTGTTTGGCCGGCCTGAGACGGCCGGCCAAACACACATGCGCACTTAGAAGTGCACATAGCACTCCTCCTCCCCCATCCCATGTCCCGGCCCTGCCCATCTGTGCACACGCTGGCTCAGAGCCTGCAAATGGAAAAATAAAACAATAGTAAAATATTGTTTTATTTTTCACCTGCTGGCTCTGAGCCAGTGGGGCGACACACCTCCGCCATTGCAGAGGAACCGCCCCTGATAATATTTTTGCAGAACCAAAACAGTAGTAAAGTAGAAATGCAAAACAAAAAAATCCCAAACCTAATTAGAATCATAGAGTAAAATGGAAATGATCCAATACATGACACCAAAATGATCCAATAAGGGGAACTGGAGATATGACTTTTCAAAGTTTTAAGTAGGAACAGCGCTAAGAAGCACAAAGTGACAATGATAGTTAATGGTAGAGGCAGACTGGTACCTGGTTACAATTTGAGGCTGTCAGCGATGGAGCGTGGCTCAGATACACCATCCAGGTTTGTCCTGGTCTTAGATATTACCTTCTAATGTAGACATTTAAATTCCAATCCTTCACAGGATTATACTTTTAAAGCACCCCTAGGACCTCAGGGGAGGCACTTAGAGACTCATAAGGTGTCAGGCAAAAGCCATGCGAAGGGTCCAGCCCAGGGCCAGTTGCTACTGGTCAGCTGGGCAGTTTCAGGAAAGATCTCTTGTAGTGTTGTGTCTGTAGCTTGAACAGGAACAGGAAGTTAGTCTTATGACCCTTGGAGTCCACCATCTGTGTCCTGGGCACATGTGGAGCAGGCCCAGTCCTCCAGGGCTCTTCTCAGGATACAGACAGCAGGTTCAGTCCTCTTCTGAACTTCTTTAGGTCTAGAAAGTGTTCTGAAGTGGGTGCCGGGAGGTGCCACATTTCTGCCTGGCTCAAACTAGTGGGTGTGCCATGATTACTGTGTTTTTCAATGCAGAGAACTTTTCAGTATGCAAACCTGTTATTGAACGTGCACTTAGTGAAGATCCGTGATTCCATTGAATGGATGTTTCTAGCATATTCTTCTGTTCTACAAACATGTCATGAAGTGGTGACATTCAAGCTTCTAAAAACACATTCACAATAGGTAAATATGTCTGTGATTGTCTAGTTTAGAAATACTCAACAAGTAGCAGCAAGAACACTCGGATGTGGAAGTTCTTCCAGGGATGTCGTAAACATTACAGCCCAGGTTTACTAACCCTTGCATTGCCATTGTGCCACATAAGGTGACGTAAGGCAACGCAAGGGCTTAAGTGATATTTACAAAGCCACCGTACGTGGCTTAGTTAATCCAGAATAACGCAAGGCAGCGTGAATCGGTTCCTTGTATTACACTGTGTTGGGAAGGCGTTCCATGGGTGGAGTGTGGGCGTTCCCACGCATCCACCTATGGATCTTGGCACATTCCCAGATTTACTAAGGGTATTAAACCTGGGAATGTGTCAAAACGCTACGCCATTCCAACAGAGGAGTATCAATGAGAAATGTGTTTATTTCTCCTCGTTATTTCCTCTTTCTACGTGCGCTTGCAAAATGCCTCTGAGGATTGTTTTTGGCAGGAAGGTGTACCTTCCTGCCAAAAACAATTCTGGCTGTAGCACAGGCACCCTTCCACCATGGGGCAAGGGTGGCCGCGTTGGCGCTAGGTAGCACTTTATGCACAGGCGCAGAGAAAGCAGGAATGCACCATTTCTTAGTAAATATGGCTCATTCTTGCTCACTCCATTTGACGCAGTGCAGCGCAGCAAGTTGCCTTGCTGCGTTGCGTCAAATGTTAGTAAATCTGGCGCTATGACCGTTTCCTTTCAGATTCTATTATTTCCCTCATTTGTCTCTCCCGACTCTTCTATTTTCATCACTTGTCTTTTCAGACTCTTAGATTTCTTTCATAGAAAGTGTTTGGTGCTCAGAAATGCCTTTTTAGATTCTTCTATTGCCTTTATACTATGGGTTCAGGAATTTCTATTCTTATTTCAGATTCTTCTATTTCTTTTTTAGTAGAAAGTGTGAAGTTTTTGAAACACAGACAGGAATTGCTGATGTCATCATGGCTGCTCCCCGAGCAGGCTGACATGTTTTCCATAATGAAAATATGTGGATAAAGATGATGTTTTTTGCGCCATGTTAGTTTATTCTTGTAGGTTCTTTTGTGTCTCCAAGGCCTGTTTAATTTTGAAAATATAAGATATAATCACTGGTCAGGTCCTATAAGAACCTCAGGTTTCAGACCATAGTCAGGATGTGGGAGGACAGAACTCTGCAGAGCCCCGTACATTATATGTCAGAGCAGTAAAAATGGCCTTTCCAATGACAATAACACTGATACAGTTCCCAGAGTCACATAAGAGCATTAACGAGGCGCTGTAAAGAACATGTTTAATTTTGACATTAGCATCCTTGCTGGGAAGGCACGTGCGCTCAGCTGATGGTTTGATGTCAGAGAGTTATTGTCGCCAGTCTGACTGCATTACAACTGTTTCCGGACCCTCAGGGGCTATGAACATTACAATCTTTTTATGCCACACACGAGGGGTCCTTCTCTGCACCGTGACTAATTGAATAAGCAGGATTATGGAATTACATAACTAAATGGCATAACAAATCCTTGTAAATAACAAATGATGCGGTTTAGCTAAATAAATGGAGCTATAACTGTCTGTGCTGTTCCGAGGAGCAAAGAGACATTTATAGAATGCCAGTCGGTGCTGATTGTAAACCAGTGTTCCTGAGCCCTGTTCTATGGTCCAAGCTCTGTGGTTGTGAGAGTGTCATTAGTAACACAGCCTCTCTCAGGCCCTTCTCAGTCCCCTGACAGTGAACGCTCTCTCTCCCTGGCAGCACTGCAGGCTGCCCGGGGTCCACGAAGGAGACCCACTAAGAGGGCGGCCGCCTTAGTGCCACAGGAGGGCACAGGAGGCAGCCTCCCAGCTTTGGGACCCTCAGGGGTCCAGTGTGCCGCGTCACTTCCGGGGAGGGGGCGAGGTACATATACCTCTCCCTGCCCCTTGGGCGCCCTCTTGGCCCATACCCCTGACGCCGTTTGGGTCGTCGTTCGCGTTGTCGCGCTGCTGGTATGGTGGACACGCTGTCCTGAGGTCGCGCCGTGCGAGGTGAGTGCAGGCAAAGCCCCCACCCCAACCCTCCCCGGTACCACTTCGTGGCTACCCCTGGTGGGACACCGTCCCTGCTGCAAATCCTTCTGTCTGGCTCCAGCATTTGGCCCGCCGGTGTTGGGGCCGGTCCTTGCAGGAGGGGTTTGGGGGACGGGGGCAGGACATTGGGGATTTGGTCATCCCAGCCCCTCACCGCACTGGCAACCCGACACATACCGTGCAGCTCGATTACTATGAGCGGCAAGCTCATTAACCATAGGCTCCGCATGCGATCTCGCCCCCGCACCTTTGGGAGGCCTCGGTGGAGTGGCAGCTAGGAGCGGCCAGCAGCGGGCACAAACTGGTCTTAGCCGTACTGGGCGAGTCAGCAGGGAGCGGTGTAGCTGTTCACTGCATCAGCTGCTTGGTGTCGCGTGGTCAGTGTTAGACGGGCCTCGGCGCCTCTGGTGCTCTGATCAGGGGGGGGGCGTTCTCCTTCCCCTCCGCCGGTTTCAGATATCGAGCCCCTGCTGCTGCTGTGCTTCTGTACGCGGGAGTGCAATTAGCCCCCTCCCCGGCCCGATCTCCCTATCAGGGTAGTATCCAGGGCAGGGGGGCCAGGCCTTTCTGGCGGTCCGTCCTGGGGGGGGGTAGAACAGCGCTCACACTGTGTGTTCCTGGATGGAACCGGGTAGTGGCAAGAGGTACTCTCCCCCTTCTCGGGGGCGAGGCACAGAGGCCGCGCCAGCTGGGAGCCTACGTGGCTGCGGGTGCCCTCGGTCCGCGTGGGTTTGTTGCGTGGGGTAGCTTATTGGCCCGTAGTGGTATCTGGGGGCTGCAGCGGGTGCTGCGGAGGCTCTCCCTTCTGGGAGCTATGTTCCGGCGGTGGTCACGCAGTCCGGACGTGGCCGTCGTGCCGGGCCCTGAGCCGCTTCTATTTTTGCCCCGTTGCCCCTGTACTGGACATCTCGACCCCCACAACACGTGACTGGCATCACAGGGGGAGGCCTTGCCCGGTCACTGGTCGGGCCTGCCTATGCCCCGGCTGCTTGGTACACACCAGGCTGCCGCACAGGTGGAGGCCTGCTCGATGGTTGAGGCCGAGGGCCCACTGCTCTTCGCTGGGGAGCGTGGGGCTGTGCCCGGGCCCCACAATGGGATATGTCGGGGTTTGGTTCCTGCATCTCCGCATGGTGTCAACGGTACGGAGTGCCTGAGGGGCGGCCGGGAAGGGGTTACAGGCTGCCAGGTGTATCTTCACCATATGGGGAAGGGGGAACAAGTTTGATTATGGTCCGTCGGTTTAGGAATGGGAAATGGTGAATACTGCCATAACGGAGATAGGGGAGCCGGGGCTCACCTGGTGCTCTGGGGCACAGTTGGTGGTCAGCTTTGCGGTTCTGTTTGTGTATGAAAAGGTTCCGGTCATTAAAAGTGCCCTGCTTAACTAAATGGCTGTATTTCATGCTCCCTGCCATCATTGTAAAGTGTGCTCCGTGTGGACCTTAGGCCGTGCGAGGCCGACGCGGTATCTGCAGTGATGGATTACTTTACCCATTCAGATATAAGGCACCTTTCCCCCGTCTCGCTAGATTTCCGGTCGGTGGGGAGGACAGCAGCGCAATTTGATATGCATGCTCCTGATCACATGTACTGCGATTGATTACAATCATTTTGCTGGCCCGGTCTTCCGCCTCATGCGGTGTGGCGTCGGACCGCGCTATATAAAAAGGCAACAGCAGCAACATCAGCCTTTTAAATATGCAAATAGGCATAATTCTCCTGTGGGCTTGGGAAATGTAACTTAACTGGTGCCGATGTAAGTGCAGGAAATATCTCCGGCCGACATTGCACTATACAAAGCTAAAAAAAATAAATCAGTACATTATACAATTAATATAGTTTAGTCACATGCGGTTCTTCGCCGCCCACGCCGCATCAGATATGCAGCACCATGCGAGGAGCATGCACTATGTGGGAGCTGGGCCTCAAGGAACTTCCATCGGAGCAGCGTGGTCTGGTACTGATGTGGCATGGGGTGTTGTCTGCAATGAATGGGTCTGCTGTGTGCCCTGTGGCGTCTCCCACCAGCGAGGTCACAGCAAAAGTGGGTTGCCCCAAAGGGAGGGGCTTGGCGGACGGGCCCCGAAAGTCCAGCTCCTGTGTTGTGAGTTGTGTGGTCCCTGGATACGGTGCGGGCAGTCGGTTGTTCACGTGGGACAGGGCAGCCCTGGACAGACAGTGCGTTTCTGCTGCCTTGGCGAAGCACCCATTCTTCCAGGGCGAGTTAAAATATCAGAATGCGACAAGGTATGGCATGGTCCGACCTCCGTATGTAAGGCAGGAGGATCCTTGGACCATTTTACCAACAAGTATTCTCCTGTTTGTGTGAGGCGGGTGTGAGTTGGTGAAGCGGCGCAAGTTGTTATACTCCTGCAGTAGTTGGGAATGGAGGGGAGCATGACAGCGCAATAGTGCTGCCCTGTACCTGGGGCACGCACAGAGGTGGCATTGCCATGGTCTGAGGGCATCCCCTTCTCACACGAGTCACTTTGCAGTGTGCAGGATATAGCTGCCTTTTTGGCTAGTCTCGCTTTACATGAAGGCCACATACAAGCATGTCTAAACTCATTAAATTGGACTGGGCAGCTTTGGTACCTGGTATGAACGTTTTGAGCGGTTCTTTTATAAGAATGTAGCCAGGCTAGCGAACGAGTTGGAAGCACAGCACACATGAATGTTAATTAAGGAAATATCATTTAATTTTAGTCAACCCCCTCTGCGTCTCAATGTAAATGCCATGAAATACACATTTATATCAATGATATTCATATTAATGGGACCTAACTCTAACAGACAGTCATGTGCACCGTGCATACATCACTTTTGGACAGGTGTAGGACCATGGTGAGAAAAAAAAAAAAAAAAGGAACTGTTTTGACCGTGCTGTTTTGTCCTTTCAAACACTAATTTTAGTATACAAGGAACCATGTGTTTTACGCTTCACCACAAATGGGATCACTTTTGCATCCCCCACATTGTAGGAACAAATTAGGCACCATAGTTGGTTGGTCCTATTAATTATAAAGTGATTATTCGATTCGGATACTGCACGTTTTGCGGTAGCTTACATTAATCCATCCACGACCGCTGAGGCTTTTCGCATTGCAGATTGCTCCTTTCTGCCCGTTCCACAGTGAGGCAGTCGGGCAGCAGCGGTGACTTAAGAGCTACGCATTCTGCGGCCTTGTCCGGCCCGGGCATCCCAATGGATGGCAAGATGTAAGGCAGCTCTGGCGCTGGCTCCTAAAATCGGGACGGGCTTCCTGCATATTCCACGAGCGGCCTGTTCATTTCTACCAGCACATTTCCATTTTGTTTGTGGACAAACTGTGGGCGTTGCAATGACACGTCGCGTCGTCGTTCATTCAAGTTGGTGCAGTCTGGTGTGAACCTATGGCCGGTTTTCCTGGTTGTGGTCATAGATGGTGTTGGCACTTCCAGGGGTGTGTGTTCTCTGTTCCGAGGAGCCTTTGTAGTGCTCTTTGTGCCCCCTGACGTCTTCACAGGAGCCTCCATGAAGAAGACCGCGAACGTGAAGGCTTGTTAGCCCAAAGAGGGGGAGAGCGAGGGAGATAAAGAGGGGCAGGAATGGGCGGGGAGCCAGGTGCCAGCCCGGCCCCCTCGGAGGGAACATTTACATAGGCATCTGGAATTGGGTAGATCACACCTATGCCCCAGTTAGATGACAGGGCGCCATACATGCATGGGTGAATTTTATTAGAGGGTCTCGGGATTTTAGTCACTAATGAAAGGCCGTAGTCAGATAGTTTTCTCTGCACATCAGCCGGTGCCGCGCTTCGGGGAAGCATTCAGACCCGACGACCATGGGGTCAGATTTGCACCAAGTTTCAAATGAAGAGGCATATGCTGGCATATTTGTGCCCTAGATAGCCAAGAAGTTTGTCCCCCAGGAGTATAGCAGCAACCTAGGTTGAGTCCGCTATCCGTGCTTGAAAAGTTTATATTCAATTCTCCCTTGGGCACAGGCTGTGGTTCTGGTGGCAAAAGTCTGATTAACGTGCCTGGATACAAAGTTCGTTAGGGTCGTACTGCTTTTCCATAAGTGCTGTGAGGAAGGTTTATATAAGCACAGTACGCATCAGTTTCATGTAGAAGGAATGCAGTGCCACGGGGTGGCTCAGAACAGGCAACGTCACATGATGTATGTTGGCGGGGCGGGTGCGGTTAGGAACACGCTTAGGCGGCCGGATCATTGGTAGCAGCGCCCTTATTTGGATGTACTGGGAGCGTTCTGTTTACAGGACATGTGCTCACTTGCCAACGGCTATACACGTGTCTGTTGTATGTGTTCCCCCAGGCGGATGGGATTTTACTGCCCTTGACTGGCCAGTGCGTCTCCTTGCGCTCAGGTCAGGTGAGCATTAACTGTGGGTGTTATGGTGTCTGTGGTAAGATCTGGTCAGACGGTGGCCAGGCCTTCTAGATGGGGGTTCTGCTCAGGCGTGTCCTAGTAAGGGTTCAGGCGACAGAAGTCGGCCCTGGGATACAATTTGAGCACAGCAGTTCTACATCACAGGCAGAAGGGAGAACCTATTTACTGTCTCTGGCTGACAGCTCGCCCATTACCAAGGTACAGGTTGAGCAGGTATGGTAGGCAAGCCTTCTATGCCAGGCAATTGGGGTCATGGCAAGCGCTTTGGCAGTCGCTCTTTCAAGAGCCAGCAACAGCAGCTTACAGGGTGGGCATACAAGCGGAAGCGCATCATGCAGGTGGGGACGATGCCCTGTTTTCAGCTACCTCCAGCCTGACTTCCTTCGGGGCCCTGAGAACCAGTGGCGGAGGGCAAGGTCCAAAACAGACTCTTCGGGGGTGGCATTAAATGGACAGTATGAGCGCATCAAGCTGGCTGTACAATGGGTATCCCAATGTTTGAAAGGTACCCGGAGCCACCCAGGGGAGTGGCCGGAAGGCAGGTTAAGGGCAGTATGTACAGGCAAACTTGGAATATACCACTGGCACCCCGGTGATGCACCAGAGGTAATGGGGAGGGTGCAGGTACATTCCCACTGCTGGTGCAGTACATGGTTATCAGCTTGAACCCCCCAAAGCTGGGGGAATAGTCAAGAAAGGGTGTTGAAGCACAGGCTTAGTCAACCTTTAAGGTGACGCACAGGTTGCACGCGGTGCACAATGGTATGTGGTCTGTCATAATTGATTCATCAAGGTAGGCAGACTAACTGGTCAAGCTAACAGACAGTAGATGCCAAGCGCCGGCATTCTCGCCATCGCGGCACGTGGGGATTAAGTTATACAACTCAAGGTGTTGGGGCTACACAGCTTAACGATATACTGATTTGCAGCACAGAGGCTCTTTTCTGGGACACCCGGCATCCCAACAAGTCTAGAAAGGGCAGGTGATCTGCATCTATCGTTTTCACCATTCCTGTAGCGTTTCCACCCTCTGGTCCACTACCTGGTACCCTCCAGAGTAGGTCTGGCAAAGGGCAGGGTCAAGGGTATGGATGATGGGCCATCCAGGCGTGCTGATAGTGGCGTGATGGGCGGAAAGCAGGAGGGTGGAGGCATGGTTTTCCTGACAGGTAATTTGGACGGGGTTCCCAGGCATGCACTGGAACAGCTTGCTAGGATGCTGCAGCACAGACTAAGGGGGTGTGTCCCCTCCTCAATTGCTGGTCTTCAACAGGAAGGCTATCAATGGGCAGTGGGGGCAGTGCATCGGGTACATTAGGTGCAAGCTTGATTAGTTGTATAGGATGGGTGCAGTGGGCATTAAAGGTTAGCAACTTGGTATTTCGTTATGTCGCCAGGATCAAGGATCTGGGTGAATGGCCTTCCGTGCGTCTCGAGGGGCGGAATTCAAGAAATGGAGACATGTGGTTCCTCCAATAAGTTTTCTTGGTTGGGGGTCCCAGCCATGTGCCGGGACAGCTGGCTTAAGCAGCTGCGGCACAGACTAAGGGGTTGGTGTTTGGTTGAGATTAGGGACCTCCGGGCGGGGTGCGCAAAGAATGGTCTACCTGTCCAGAGCGGGCATGGACTTGTCTTGTGTTGCCTGGCCCAGGCAATGAGCAGACTCTGGGGAAGAGGCACCTGTTGCAAGAGAAGGAGTCCTCCAATTGTAGGATGCAACCTTTGGGGGCTTGGGAGTTATGGTGGTCAGATAGCCCCCGTTTAGTGTGTGAAGGCGCTCGGTCAGGGAGGCCGGGAAACCCCGCACAGGAGAATTGACCGTGCCAGGCGTAAATTCACCAACTGTGTTTGGCTTTATAGGTATGGTTTGCATGCCAAATCCACAGGAGTTTGGTACAAGATGGGGTTTCACCTGTCTAGAGTGGGCATGGACTTGCTTTGCTGGACTGGGGAGAAGCCCGGGAATCAGCAGGGTTTAGGGAAAGATGTTATGGTGCAAAGAGGTGCAACCGGCCACAACCAAAGCGTTCTGGGCGGGTTTGGCAGCAGAGCGCATCAAGCAGGTGGGATAATAGGAATTCCTTTCAAAGGTACAGCCGTCCATAGCCACCCAGGGAGTGGCCGGAAGACAGGTTAAGTGTATCATGTACAGGCGAACTTTAAGTTGTCCAGAGGCACCCTCTCCGGCACCCGAGGTTTGATGGGGTGCAGTGTTATTGTGCAACTAGGTGCAAGATGGATTAGTTGTATAATATGGGGTACAGTGCTCATTAAAGGATGTTAGTATCGAGCATGTCGTTATTTGGCAGGATCATAGGTCTGGGTCAAGGGCCGTCCGTGCGTCCTGGGAGTGGCACGATGGGAGGAATCCAATATATGGAGGCATGGGTTTTCCATCACCGACTTACCTTGGTTGGGGGCCGGCCCAGGCATGCGCTAGCACAGTTGGAGGTAGAAGCGCGACACACTACTGAGATAATTTGGTTGGGGGCTCCAGGTATGCGCTGGAACAGCTGGTGTAGAAGCCCCTCCGGGGTAGGAGGGCATTGCGGCAAGATATGAAATACTCCTGGTATAAGTTAAACAACCAGTTGTAGGCTGGGGTTTTATGATGGGCTGAGATAACCCCACTGTGAGTGTGGCGAGGGGCTCGGTCAGAGGATGCCGGGGATTCCTCATGCCGGAGAGTTTACAGTGCCAGGCGCAGATACACTGAACAGGGGTTTGGTTCATCAGGCATGGCCTGCTGCATGCTAAGTCCACTGGGATTTTGAAAGAGGATGGAGTGCGCCTGCCAGAGTGGGCAGGGACTTGTCTTGCTGGGCCTGGGAGAGGCTCTGGAATTAGAAAGATGGAGGTGAAGAGGCCTACCTTGGTGGGGGGCCCTGGCTGTGACGGTGGCCACACCCAGAGCTGTGGCGGAGTTACAGGGCGATCCAGAGGCTGTAGGTACATACGGGTACCATGTACAGAAGCACAACAAGGGTGCAAAGGCCAAACATCCACAGGGAGGTCCTCGCGTTGGACCCTGGAGGAGCGACGGCGCCCCGTTAGTCCTACGGGCGGTTGTGGACCTGAGCAACCGGGGTTGCCTGGCAGGCTCCGCTCCCGTATGGGGCGTGAGCAGGGGCGTGGGCTGTTGGTCCACTGGTGGGAGGGTCTTCCCTCCCCCAAAATATGGCAAACACCGCTGGGGAAGGCCACGGTGTAATTTGGCTCATCAGGTGGCAGGCGGCGAGGGGCTGCCTGCCTTGGGATCGCCCGTAAGATAACCCACCATGTTGGCATATTTGTAATGCTAATAAACCTGCAGCAGTTTTCTCCACAAAGAAGGTGTCTTGTCTGGTTATTTCTCTAGGAGAGTGCTGTATGGTGGGGTGGCGAGTGTTGCCGATATTGGCACTATGCAGGCTGCCCGGGGTCCACGAAGGAGACCCACTAAGAGGGCGGCCGCCTTAGTGCCACAGGAGGGCACAGGAGGCAGCCTCCCAGCTTTGGGACCCTCAGGGGTCCAGTGTGCCGCGTCACTTCCGGGGAGGGGGCGAGGTACATATACCTCTCCCTGCCCCTTGGGCGCCCTCTTGGCCCATTCCCCTGACGCCGTTTCCCTCCCTACCGCATACCCGGCGTTCAGGCAGTGGGTGTAGGGTTTTTTTTGTCTAATGTATTATTTTGTGTTGAAGGCGGAGTTACAGGGGCGATCCAGAGGCTGTAGGTACATACGGGTACCATGTACAGAAGCACAACAAGGGTGCAAAGGCCAAACATCCACAGGGAGGTCCTCGCGTTGGACCCTGGAGGAGCGACGGCGCCCCGTTAGTCCTACGGGCGGTTGTGGACCTGAGCAACCGGGGTTGCCTGGCAGGCTCCGCCCCGTATGGGGCGTGAGCAGGGGTGTGGGCTGTTGGTCCACTGGTGGGAGGGGTCTTCCTCCCCCAAAATATGGCAAACACCGCTGGGGAAGGCCACGGTGTAATTTGGCTCATCAGGTGGCAGGCGGCGAGGGGCTGCCTGCCTTGGGATCGCCCGTAAGATAACCCACCATGTTGGCATATTTGTAATGCTAATAAACCTGCAGCAGTTTTCTCCACAAAGAAGGTGTCTTGTCTGGTTATTTCTCTAGGAGAGTGCTGTATGGTGGGGTGGCGAGTGTTGCCGATATTGGCACTAACAGCACAGATATATTATCCATGCACCTAAACCATTTTAAGATTTCCCATCTGTAGGTCTGGGTGGTCTCCCAGTCTTAAACCCGATTCAGGGTCATCAATGTTCCTTCTCAGTAATGAACGGAGGTCGGGATTTAACTAGGAATCAATCACAAACGTCACAAGCAAACAACTTTCACCGATATAATGTTTCTTAAATGCCAACAGCAAAGTATTGATATTAACACTTTTAATCTGTCCTGCCCCCACTTCAAGCACACACATGCTGTGTGTTTATTTATTGAAATGCTTTGTAGATTGCTAGTTGTGATGGGAGCCGCTTCGTTGGACCTTGGTGAGGTAGTTTGTGAGACCCCCTCACCCATCCCCCTCGGACGCTGTGTCTGGCCCATGGAAGGTCCACGTAGATCTTCCGTTGAGTCATTTGCGTCTTCCTCGTGGCTGCCTTCGCACGCCTCACGTCCAGCCCCTTAGGGAGGGTGCTTAGTTCCAGATGTTTCAAGAGGATGGAAGAGGCTCTGTCAAGACTCTTCTTTTAAGATTCAGGGCTTCATTTACTACATATTGGCGCAGGGCAGCGCCGCAAGGCTTCTAGCGTCAAAAGAAAAGGGCAGGAATGCGCTGTATCTATGAGATACGCCGCATTCCTGTCCTCTTTCACTGCGCTGCGCATAAATGGCTGTCTTGCGCCAACGCAGACACTCTTGCACCCTGGTACAAGGGTGCCTGTGTTGATATTTGGTTGTGTTTTTGAACGAAGGGACAGCTTCCTTCACAAAAACAACCGGTGCGCTTGCCCGGGGGAGACATACGGATGTATGATGCTACATCGCAAACGTTTACATCGCAAACATTGACATCGCCGTTTTGACATCGCATACACATTCACAACGCACACTTTCACAACGCAAACCATTAGTTCGCTTTCCCATTAAAATGCACACAAAACACAATCACAACGCACACAAACACACTGCACGCTTTAACATCGCGATTTTTTCTCCCGACCCTAAACTAAACTCCCCTTACGCCTAAAGCCTAAAACACTGTCCTACACTACGACCAGACACTGCCCTAAACCCTAAACACTACAGTGTAAGCACAATCCCCCTTACGCCTAAAGCTTAAAACACTGCCCTACACTACGACCCCCAGACTCTGCCCTAAACCCTAAACACTACACTCTAAGCACAATCCCCCTTACGCCTAAAGCCTAAAACACTGCCCTACACTACGACCACCAGACACTGCCCTAAACCTTAAACACTACACTCTACGCACAATCCCCCTTACCTCTCTCTCCTGGCGTCGTCCGTCCCGGTGCTTGCCTCTGTCCGCGTCCGACTCCCGTCCATTACACCACATGCGATTTAAAAGCGCATGCGTTTTAAAAGCGCATGCGATGTAATGGGACGCGTGGTAATGGTCCACGTCGCTTGCGTTGTAACGCTTGCGACGTAAACGCATGCGATGCAACGCATGCGTTGTGATGGGTGTTCGCCGAGACATACGGTGTTGACGTATTCCCAGATGTACGCTCTGTTGTAAATCTGGGAATGTGTTAAAAACCATGGGCGTTGCGTGGGAACACCCACCGCAAGACCCATGGCACACCTCCCCCACGCAGTGTGAGGCAATGCAGTGACTTGCGCTGGTTTGCCTCACACCATATCTATGAGGCCATGAAAAACCATGGGCGTTGCGTGGGAACACCCACCGCAAGACCCATGGCACACCTCCCCCACGCAGTGTGAGGCAATGCAGTGACTTGCGCTGCGTTGCCTCACACCATATCTATGAGGCCATGAAAAACCATGGGCGTTGCGTGGGAACACCCACCGCAAGACCCATGGCACACCTCCCCCACGCAGTGTGAGGCAATGCAGTGACTTGCGCTGTGTTGCCTCACACCATATCTATGAGGCCATGAAAAACCATGCACTGTGTGGCTTTCCGTTGCCTCGTAGATATGGGTAAGCCCAGTGCGCCGCAGGAACATCAAAAAAAGTGATACTCCGGTATCGTACTGGGCTTGTAAATAAGCCCCTAAATCTTGATCAAGTCCAGGGTAGGCCAGTTTGGTAGGTCAAAGGGCAATGAGATCCAAGGTTGCGC
This sequence comes from Calotriton arnoldi, assembly GCA_963921515.1. Classification (NCBI taxonomy): domain Eukaryota; kingdom Metazoa; phylum Chordata; class Amphibia; order Caudata; family Salamandridae; genus Calotriton; species Calotriton arnoldi. The sequence continues at coordinate 183,832 of CAWUFW010016473.1, forward strand.
ACCCATAACTCCGATCGATCATCCTCCATGCTCCTAGTGGTTAGACCTAGTTGGTGCAAGCAGCTTTGTTTTGTGAGACCTCTGGTTACGGGTGAGCGAGGATGGTGGAAAGATAGACTATAAATGAACAGATCCAGGACTCATCCGTGCTTTGAAGGCGATGCAGTGCGGATGGAATTTTTTCTATCTAAGCTGGGTCTGGTGGCTTAGTGTACTAATGCGTCCACTGTAGGGGCCTGTGTTTCACCTCATGGTCACAGGTTCAAATCTTTGTGGGTCAACTCAGCCTTTCATCCTTCTGAGGTTGATAAAATGAGTACCATTGAGTTGGGTTACAATAAACATCTGTTATTCAGCACCTTGATACCCTTGGGTGATGTGTTCACTTTACAAATAGACATGTTGTGTTATCTGGGTGCCAGTGAAGGGCTTTGAGGACAGGGGATATGTGATCCCCTCTCTTTAAACCGAGGCAAAGTCTGGCTGCTGGTTCTGTAATCTTTGTAGTTACGCAATGTCTTTTTTGTAACATTAGCAAAGAAAATGTAGCAACAGTCAAGTCCCAACTACACTGAGGACTTAATCAGTTCTTTTAAGTGTGGAAACTGGTGCAGAGGAGGGATCCTGTGCAGTGTGTAACGCTTGTACTGCTGAATATCGACCACCAGAGTCTCAGGATACAAGAATATCGAGGGCAGAATATTGAAAGGTAAGTGCCTACAGGGAAGTATAAAAAGTACTATTCCTAACTCCAAGTCTACATACCTTGAAGATATATAAACTGTGTAGATACATATATGTGGCCTTGTGTCTAGAAAATCTAGACTTACTTACCTGTCAATATTTTATTTCTATATTTTCTCAGTATTGTGTCCCATCAATATTCTGAAGTCGATTTTCAGGGTGCGCACCGTTTTAAACACTATAGAGATTTGATGGTCAAAAGAGCCTTTCCCATCAGGGTACACTCCTGTCTTCTAGAGGGCATGAGACGGTGACACGGAAGCAGGTAACTCAGGCTAGATGGGTGGCAGGTGTTAGACAGGGTATCTCGCCCTCTGATCGTCTCCATCTTCTTGCTGTTCACACAGACATAGCACCCCATCATCCAGGGACACATGTTTCTGATGTAGAGAGATGTTATTGTTCTACTCTCCCAGGTTGTCCTGGTAAGAGTGTGCTTCGATATCATCTGTATACATCTGGAATTAGTTGTGGAACTGTCAGTGCTTAATTTGAGCAGGTGCTTGCCGCTGGGGGCCACCGGCACTCATTTTTGGGGACTGGCGTTTATTTTTCCTGATCGGACATTTCCCGAGAGCAAGAGAGAGAAAGAAAAACACACACAGAGGTGAAAGAAGGAGGAAGAGAAAGATGGAAAAACAGTCACAAAGGGAGGAATAAAGAACCTGCAAGAATGAGGGAAGAGGAAGGGGGGTCTGACAGTGGATTAAACAGGTCTGAGGTAGAGTGAAGCCTACCCAGCCTTTCTTATTCGGTGCGCTGACACTAAAGAGCGCTGACTCAGGCTGCCCAACTGAGCCTTGGGCACTGGCACTCATATTTCTACAAGTTAAGCACTGGTGCTGTGATAGCACATGGGGTCAGCGGTCTCACACAGATATTAAATGGCAGGGAGCTAGCAGTGGCCCCCACAGGACACCACGCATGGTCCGCTTCACTGATGATGAGGTAGAACCAGTCCTGAGTGGCTGCTTTCTGTGTGACTGGGCTGGCTGGACCCATTGGAGGGTTGTACTGGCAGCCTGGGCCTCTGCTGTCATTCACTCTGTCAGCTTTTTGTGATCCACTGTGTCATGTGCTGCTGATAGGTCCAGCAGGACAAGTGCTTCTGATTGTCCTGTACCAGGGCAGATCAAACCTCTCCAATATCAGCAGTTCTGGTCTCTGTTCTTCTCCCTAATGTAAACCCTGACCTGGAGGAGCTTGTTTGCATCTACAGAACCTTGTGATTGTTGAAAGGGCGTGGCCCACATGACTTAGACTTTGCTGATAAAGGGAAGGTTTGAGATGCTGTTGTAGTGAGCAGGTCTGTGAATGAGCTTAAAATGTCTTCATTAAGGCAGTGATAACTGAATGTTTAAGGATGTGAAGCTCGTCAGGTATGTTTTCCTGTTGGACTGAAGCGTTAATTCCATTCATCTCGCGACCTTAAAGCGGTGGATTGGGGCGGCAGACCAACGCGTGTGGTGGTGCTGTTTGTAACCTTCTGTTTCTTGGCTTGTTTGAGCCTTTGGTGAAGGTTCAGTGATGTGAAAGATGGGCTTGGAAGCTGAGAGCTTCTCTAGAGCACCAGAGGAGAGTTGTTTATGGATTCTTTGCTTACAGCGCATTGTTCCACCTCCACCACCATGTTCCATCATCTCCCAGGGGTCCTTTGATGTCTGGCAGCCTGCTTCCAGGAGTCCACAAGGACCACAGACTATAAGATGCTTCACTGCTTATGTAGCAGCCAGAGATGGACTGGCCTCGCTTCTCATAGCAGCGCCTTGATGCCCTTCACCGTGTGCCCCACGCTCGCCACTACTAAAGGCAGTAACTTCTCTTTCTGTGTGGGAGCTCATGTGCTGTAGGAGAGACGCCCCTCTGTCTGGGAGCTAACTTCAGCCTATTACAGTCACAGCACCCTTACAGCTGCAAGCAGAACAAAGAAAAACCTGCTCTGTTTAGGCACGACACCCACTGCAGGTGGTGCCCCTTGCAGTGCAGGACATAGTGAAAACGACGTTATAATTTATCACAGGTGTGTAATATAGAGTGGACCTAGCTCCAAGTACAGCAAAGCACTTTACAGAGAACATTTTTATTGCAGCAATTGCATCTTGCACCTAGGGCGTGGTGTATGGGGTCTGGTCTGGGTCAGAACAGATCACAGCGAATGGGAGAAGGTGGGCAAGCCATGGAGAGAAAGGGTAAGTGCTAAATGTAATTTAATGCGACCTGTGACAGAGTCAACAGAGCTCACTGGTCAGCTCTACTCCTGTTACATCCAACTGATTCTATATTCTCATGATATCATAATGTACAATAACATTGCACAGAAGAAAAACTAACATACATTAAAAAATATAGTAACTAAACTCAACTAAACATGAACGTCTCTTGACCTCATAAAATGTACATTAACACCACAGACACTAGTGGGCGGCACACAACTAAGATAAGTAAGATATTACACATCTCCATGACATTTACTGCGAGTCTGCGACCCACAAAAGATGGAAAGGAGGTGTCTGGACAGCTCACTGGGTATCACTCAACTCCTGTTACATCCACACCGTCCCACATTATACATTTCCTTGACACAATGTATGACAGCGTAGCACGAAAGGAGTGTCACACAAGGATGCACATCACTAAGATATATCTGTGGCAAAATATCACACAGACATATAATGGGATATTACTGGACAGCCTATAGTGCGACTGTTTATTTTATTTTTATGTGATACATATTATAACATTGCATACCTGCCAACTCATACGGTGTCACCGTGTGTCACACGATTTCGGCTCCCTTCACACGATCCCCCAGTGGGGAGTCTAAATCACACGGTGGCAGAAAAAAACAGCTGAACACACTGTAAACAGTGGATTTTAAGCTCGTTTTCGGAGTCTGTAAGCAGCCGATGCCCATTAAGAGGTGAGAAAACACCCCAGGACATCCGTGACAGCCTCAACTACCCTTCGCTTTTATTTTTCTGAGAGGCGCGGGGTGAGGGGTAGAGTCCCTCTTAGGTAGCTCTCGGCATAAGGTTGCGCCCCCTTCAAAGCCCCGCCCCTCCTCACACGGTGGCATTAATTTGTAGGTTGGCAGGTATGACATTGGAATGTTGAGAGCTCCATTGTGCAATCACATCCAGGATGGGCACCAGCTCCCTTCGCCCCACCACACACAACCCTGAGCTTTAGGCTTTGGGCGGGCTTCTGTTTGGGGTCCTGATTGGTGGTCTGGGTAACTGGGATCGATGCTCATTCCAGCTGCCTCTCCTAGTGACGTGGGTATTGTTTTTGACTGAAACCTCCTTTCGCCTCCACATCTGGAACTTGACTTCCGCCTTCACAAGAATATGGTGCACCCCTGCGTTTCCCCCTGCGCTGGCGATAACTTAATCTGCCTAGCGCCAGCGCAGGCACCCTTGCACCATAGTGCAAGGGTGCCTGCATTGAGGGGAAGATTGTTTATGTGCAGGAAGGTCCTTCCTGCACATAAACAATCTTGAAATGCCGTTTTGCAACTTCTATGTGTGCTGCTTAATGCAGCACACATAGAAGTTGCAAAACAGCATTTTTTAAATATTATTCTTTATGTGCAGGAAGGGGGACCTTCCTACACATAAACAATCATAGGCAATTTGCTGTTTCTATGTGTGCTGCACAAGGCAGCACACATGGAAACAGCAAAAACTACGAGATCAAAAAGCATTTCTCCTCGTTTCGCTTGCTTAAGACCAGGTTTTCCCTGGTCTTAATTCTGGCGCTGGCTCATATTTACGCCACCCTTGTAAATAGGGGGCAGCATCAAAATCAATGGGTGTTGCGGTGGAACGCCCACCACAACACCCATTGCCCACCCCTTTCACGTTAAATACAGCGTGAAAGGGGGCCTTATTTACAAGGCAGTGTTAAGCCACATTAAGTGGCTTAACGCTGCCTTGTAAATAAGGCAAAGTTCCTATTGCATCACAGCGTCACTAAAAGTGACGTTCTGGTGGTGTTAGGGGCTTGTAAATATTCCCCAAAGTGTTTCTCTAAGTTACACTTGCCTTGGGGAGGCATACATTTTTGGTGTAAATCCCTGTCTACCAATGTTAGCAGATAGGCGTTTTTGGCAAAACCCATCAGTGGTTGCATGGAATACTCACGTACCACCCGGGGTACGCCCCCTTGCTACTTTGGGCTGCTTTCCAGCACAAAACATGTTTTGTCCGGGAAAGTAAAATGAAAAATCAACACTTTGTGTCGGTTTGTGTCACTTTAGTGATGCAAACCCGGTGCAAAGTGTTGATAAACTTGGCCCCGTGTGTATTTCATTCTGGTAGACCGTAGGGACAAAGAAGCCAGAGGAAGGAAGAAGAAGTGAGGGATGTGCTGACTTTGATGCTTCTCTGACAACTGGTTTTCATAGCAAAATGGTGTCTTTCATCGTCTGATGGTAACACAAACACATGGTGCACCAGAGACGATCATCATTCGTTCAACCGCTCTAGTCTTGATGTTAACGATCATTAGTGAAAACAGAATCCACATATTGTTTATCAAAATTATTCCTTATATAAAAATAAAGGAACTGTAAGACACTGGGGAGAGAGTGGCACAAGGACTGTTCGTCTGTCGGTAAGGCCAGGTGTAAAGAAGCCGTGAGGTCCTATCACTCTGCCGTTAAATTTGCGCAGGCGTCCTACTCTGAATCTGAGATGAAGAAGGCTTCCAACTGCCCCAGAGACATCTTCCAGATTGCCAAGTCTTTCCTGTCTCCTAAGGCTTGTGATAGAACTATTCCTCAGTCTCAGGAGCTCTGCAACGGGCCTGACAATTTATTTGAGGATAACATTTTTAATATTCAAAGGAGTCTACACCTTTCTGAGGTAGAGCTTCTGGAAGAGAGACCAGTCTGTACCGACAGTGACTTCTCTCAGCTTAGCCCCATCTCTCTCGAGGAGTCTGAAACAGCAATTCGGAGCTGTAAATCAGGTTCTTCAACCGATCCCTGCCCCCTTTGCATCTTGGTGCTGGCAACTGAGGTTATTAACCCAGTTATTAATAGGATTTTCAATCTTTCGTTGTCTACTGCCAGTGTACCAGCATTTTGGAAGCAAGCTAAGATCATCCCTCTACTACAAAACCCTTCCTTAGACCCCAGGGTATTATCCAACTTCTGGTCTCTCTCACTCCTTCCTGTGCTATCTAAGATGCTGGTTAATGATCAGTTCTCACAATTTTTGGAGCAGGCTTCTCCATTCTAGTCCATCCGAGTTATGACCCCGGTATAGCACAGCGAAAACCCTGCTAGAAGTGTCAGATCATATTAAGTTGTCGTCGATGAAGGGAAGAATGCAGCTCTGATTTTCACTTGATCTTTTGACAGCATTCGATACCATCTCCCATGTCATCCTCCTGCAACGTCTTCCCAATAAGGGGTTGGTGGTCAAGTTTGGGGCTGCATTAAATCTTCCTTGGACTCCAGAGGGCAGTCGGTCTGGGTGGCACCCTCTTCCTCAGCCATCAAACCCCTCAAGCAGGGGGTGCCACAGTGCTGTTCTTTGAGCCCTACTTTATTTAACATATATATGGCTCCGTTGGCCCCCCTCGTTGAATCTGTTGGTTGCAAAATGATCTCCTTTGCTGATGTAGTGCAGCTGCTTCTCTGTTTTGAGAATGATCTAACATCTGTGGAGACAGCCTCTAGAGCCGGCATGCACACTGTTTTTGACTGGATGCACTGGAGTTAGCTGGAATGTAAATCTGATAGGTGGTAATTCTCTTATTTGGGTCCCATCAGGCCAACTGGTTGGTGGTAGGCTGGCCTACATCTTTACTGGCACCCCGCCTCCAACCCTCGGGACAAAATCCTGGAGTCGAGTTTGAAAACTAACTCTCCTTTCAACCCCAGATTTTGGCAATTGCTGGCTCCTGCTTTAGGTCGCTTTGTGCCCCTGAGAAATTTCTATTCCTGCTGGTTCTTCAATCTAGGAAGATGGTGGTTCACACGTTGAAAACCTCTGGGCTTCACCATGCTAAGGCCCTTTACCTAGGAATGTTGGAAGGCCTGAATCCAGAATGCCACTGCTCATTTCATTTTGAGACTCCCTTGGAATGCTTCGGTTACCACTCATCTAAGATCCCTTCATTGGTTGCCAATTAAAAATGGATCCTTTTTAAATCTAAAGTGAAGGCCGCGATATTGGACGCGGCTGCTCCTCAAGCTTTGAACCTTGGACCCTGAATCTGTATTTCGCAGGCAATTGAAAACTTGGCTGTTTTCTTCGTGTTAATTGGTGCTTAGGTTTCTTTTCTGTCCCGCCTCGCAGTCCTCAGTGCAGGGGCACTCCTAGGAGCAGGTGTGTGCTTCACAAATCCATTGGGTGCAACTAATGCATGCTAAATTATAAGAAAAATTCCACTATCCAGGTCGTCGGATAGTTTGATGAAGGGCAGTCTTCTCAAGACTACAGTTTATAGTGTCTGTTCTAGGGTGCACTAGAGGTGTGCTTGGGCAGCATTGAAGTAGGGACCCCCCAAACTACTCAAAAAGGAAAATACACGGAGGCCACATGGCAGATGGAGAACTGGGCTACAGCTCTGCCAACTGGGGTTGTCTGCCTCTGGTTTCTTGGGGGCCACCCTACCATGGCCCTGCAAACTGTGGGTGAAGCTACCATGGCTCTGCACACTGAAGCCCCTAAAAGCAGGCTAGTGAGCTATGCTGATGACACGCAGTTGATTCTGTCGATCGGTAAAAGCCAGCAGGATGTCATTGATGCATTTTCTAACTGTGTGATAGACATTGTTAGCTGGTTGAATGCAAATTCCCTCACATTTAACAAGAAAAAAATGGAATTCCTCTGCTGTTCTGCAAATAAACTCCCCATGATACTGCCCTCTAATTTCTGGCCACTCCCAACTGAGCATGAGCTGTCTCTCCCTGATGCGGTCCGTAACCTTGGGGTCACCTTTGCAGCGAAACTATCCCTGGAGAACCATGTTAATAAAGTAGCAGGGACCTGCTTCGCACTTTTGATGGGTCTTAGGAAGCTCCTCCCACTGCTGTTTGCTCAAGAAAAATCTCCAATAGTGTGCAGCATTATTGTGAGCAGGTTAATTTACTGTAAGGCGCTGCTACTTGGAGCACCCGACTATCTTATCAACAGACTGCATCGAGTCCAAGCCTTTGCTGCCAAAGCGGCATTAGACAGACCTTGTAGAGCATCTGCATCAGATGCAATGACGGAACTACACTGGCTGTCTCTGAAACAGAGGATAGGCTTTAGGTCTTTGCATATCGCCTTTAAGGCCCTGCAGACCCTAAAGAGATACACCCCTGGGACACAGCCTCCGTTCACCTTCAGCAAACCTCCTATGTGTAACTAGATTCCGCAAGACCAGACAAGGCAGTCGGGCCTTTACAGTAAATACTGCCTGTGAGAAGCTGGCCTGGCGAATGCAGGGGAGTGACTCCTTCACTCCAAGGGAGATTACTTCGGTTGTCCTTGATGCGTCACAGGCCTTGGTATATTCCTGTATGATCCACGCGCACAGACGATGCAGCAGACTGGAAGGGAGACGAAGTCAGGCCCAAACGGAGTCCAGGTAAGTCCAGAGTGCCCAGACAGTAGAAGTGCAGTAGTTCAGTTCTAAATCTTATCCCATGACGAACCTAGGGACCTACATCCAGGTAAGGCCTTAAGTACCCTAAGGAAAGGGTTGGGCAGATTCAGGGGACCCTCCCAGGGGAGGGTCTGGACAGGGGGGAGGTTACTCCCATGTCCTTTGTCCAGTTTCACGCCAGAGCGGGAGCCAACGGCTCCCAGGACTGGTTTGAACTGGACTATGCACAGGGACAGCAAATGTGCCCCTCATGCAGACTTTCAGGCGCTGGAAAGCGCACCCACCCAGGCCTAGTACACTAAATCCTGTCTGGGAGTCACACCTCCCTGTGACAGGATGCCTATTGTTCTGCCTTCCCCTGCTTGAGCTTGGCTCAGCAGCAGGAGGGCAGAAATGTGTCTCTGGTCAGCAGCAACCATTTTGTGCTGTCCGGGACTAGAAAGCTGGTACCCGGAACACTGAGAGCCTAACGGTGGGCTCTCCCGGTGCTTGGAATCATACCTCCCATACCGTTTACGGTGTGGGGGTATGATTCCAACATGTTTGATACCAAACATGATAGGATTCGTTGCAGCCGTTTTCAAGATGGTCATTTCGCGATTACGCGATGCCCCTCTATATAGTATATGGCTGCTTCACTGACAACCCGGGAGAATGGACGCCATTAGGCTGCAGGGGTGTCCTGCTCATGCAGGGGTGCCCTCTGACTTAGAACCAAGCACCCTGCCTGCAGGATTGTAAAGGCCTGCTATAGGGGTGACTTATAGGTGCAGTGACCCTTAGATATAGTAAACCTATATCTTTAGTAAGTGGTGCATGCACCAACTTACACACGCTGCAATGGCAGGCCTGTAGTACCATTTTGAATGGTCTCTCATGGGTGGCATAATGCATGCTTCAGCCCATGGAAGACCTCTGGGGTACCTATGGAATATGTTACCAGCTACTCTCAGATCATTAATTGATCTACTACACTTTAGGAAGGCCTCGAAGACTTGGCTCTACCCTAAGTGACCATGTGGTCTTCTTGTGCTCACTTCTACAGCCGGCATGTTACGGTGAAAGCTTGGAGCGCCCGGATACGTGTAAGGGGACAGTCTGCGCTCTATACATTTTATAAATAAATTAATAAAGTGAGGGTCAAGTGCACACCATTTCTGCACTGGAAAACAGGGTAGCAAGGGAGAGGAGGCACAGGCTTCTCAGGGAGGAAGTGTGGGGGACAAATGCTCAGAACTCAACAATAAAAGAACAGACACACTAATATAATGTTCAACGCAATGTTAGTCTAGAAAGAGAGAAGTACTTCAATGGCACAACACTATAGTACACAAAGAAATAGGGATCAGTTGTAGGGTTTTCCAACACAATAGCCTAGAACCAACTTGTGTCACTCCAGCACTCACTCCAGGGTCCAAGTTCAGTAGTGGCAGTTCGTGCTGTGCAACAGCGGTCTAGTACCATAGCTTTAGCCTTCCACTCTTTTACGAGAACTTAATAATGAATGGAAACATAGCGAGAGAATCACCTCAGGTTCCAGTAAATGACTTGGCAATCACAATCAAGATAAAGCATAATTCAAAAATTAGATTTTAATACATGATAACTATGGATCCACATGCATGTACTCAAGTACCCTAGCACTGCTCTGCCACCTTATCAGGTAGAGCTTTTATTGTTTGACCACCAGTGTGCCGTGTCCCACTCTATGAAATGTTTTTTGACACTATTGCAGTGCATGCCCGATGCATAAAGTCTTTGCAAACTATGGGGCTGATTAGGATGGCGGGGAGACCAGCACCTACGGGCTTTCAGTGGCGGTCTCCCCGCCATTCTGAGCGGCTTTCCCGCCCGCCAGATTTTGATGGCGGGCAGAAAGCCCGACCTCCACAAATCCGACAGGCTCCTTGAGCCTGCCGGTGTGGTGGAAGGCTGTAATCCCTCAATGGAGGCTGTGCCTATCAGGCACCGCCGTAGGGATTACGATGTCCCTCACCGCCAGCCTTTCCATGGCGGTTCATCCGCCATGAAAAAGCTGGCGGAGAGGGACATTGGGGACCCGTAGCGGGCCCCCCTTCACCCAAGTTTCGGGCACTGGGGGGCACCTTTGGTTCCCCCCTACATTTCCCTGCACTATGTGGCAGGCACCGCATGGTGCCTGCCACAGAGTGCAGGGAAATGTTATACGTGACGTTTTTACATTGCAGTGGGTGCTGCAGTCATTAGCACCCGCCGCAATGTAAAAAATAGGTAGTGCAACCGCCGTGGTGGCAGTCGCATCATGATTACCCTGTGGGACCGCCGCCTTGTAGGCGGGTAGTCCCACTCCCCGATATGATGGCGGGACTGAAGTCCGTCCGCCATCGTAATGAGCCCCTATGATCTGACAAAATGACAGATATTGTTTCACTCTTTGTTTTTTCTTTGTCGGATTGTGATGCCCCGGATTTATCTTCATCATAACTGTTAAAATTATATGGAACGATGGAATCAGTACTTTTGAAAAAGCCCCAAGCCTGCACGCTACAAGGGTTGAAACGTGTTGGCAGGTCACTGTCACCTTGCACAACAAGACTAATACAATACTTCACTTTAATATAATAACCTATGGACCTCTTTGCTCTCAGTATACTCAGCATAATTGAAATTGAAATTTGATCATTGGATTTACATACTATACACGCTTGACCTATACCCTTGGTCATTGGCATTTGTGGATGATTGCCTAATGAGGGGGCCAGATGTCAGTTTAGTTTCTATCTTGCTGAAGTGTTCATAAAGGCACTTGTGCCTCTTTTTAGCATGCAGTTCCAATGCAAGACACTGTCTCTCAGTCCCACAAAATATGGACTCATGTTTTACCTGCGCGTGCAGGGTGCGGCTTGATGCTGCAATGGTGGTGATGCATTCTTCACAGCCACATGGCACTATCTCTAGCTGCAGAAGCAGAGTCGACGCAGTGGCATTAAATCTGATGTCACGTCACTGCAGATGCGGCATCGCAGTACAAGGTCCGTGGTCCATCTTCTTTGGCAAATGCAGCCTCAGAACCATTGGGGAGTCCTCTGTCTATAGCAGCACTGAGGTCTGGATTCACACTTCACCAGCAGCAGCAGACAGTCCCCTTGGGTCACAGCAGAGATGCATACGGCACACTGGAACTTGCTTCATGCAGTTTATCGAATGAACCACATAGGATAGCTGGGTGACCTCTCTCAGTTTGGTGCCAGGCACACTCCTGAGCACGTCAGCTTCTTTTGGGTGTTCTACGCCACTGGATAGTGTTTCCTCCTGCAGGGCAAGTTAGATAGTTTGGGCCCCACCATTATACTCATTTTCCAGACTGAGGCTGTTGATCCACTGTGTAAAGTCCTGGAACTAGTTTGATGTGGTTCCCTTTCAAATGTCAATTTCTGGCAGCATGTTTGATTTATTCAGCATTCCGCCCAACATTTGTTGCTGCAGCACTTTTTACCCTAAGTGGGATGGGTATGCCCAGACGTGGGTCCCTTGCTTGCTGTGCCTCTGGATTCAAGCTAGCCTGGCTGATGGGGGCTGTTACCCCGAAAACAGTCCCATGATGCTTGTTTCTGGTCCAGGGAGGACCTGGCTTGGCAGTTCGGGCTGGACTGTTCCCATGAGGAGCAGGGTCAAGACTGATTTGCATATGGTTGGGTCCAAACTGGTAGTGAGCAAAGGAACGATGGATTTAACCCAGATCTCTTGACTGCTGGTGAATGTTTGATTGATTCAGCATTCCGTCCATCATTTGTTGCAGCTGCAATGCAGACACAGCCTTAGTGCAAGGTGATGGCACTCACAGCACGTAATGATGATGCTGACTCCAAGCAGAGGTATCCAAAACATGGGCACAATAAAGTGTCAAAACCCTGCACCTGGCAGCCATCCTGAGGTGGCTATGAGGGAAAGATAAAGGGCAGGCCCATCTAGAAACGTCCTCACTTTTAACAAGAGAATCTGCTGACTCACCCCTCTCTCCTACCATCCGCCAAATGACAATTCTCAGGAGAGAATAATCAGCCATCTAAAACGTCCTCGTGGAATTTCTAAGGGTAAGTCTGTCCCCATCCTCCCTCACTCAGAGGCATATTTACTAGAATAGTGGGGCAGGGACGCACAGTAAGTTACCTTACTGCGCTGCCCTGTGTCACATGGAAGAGGCAGGAATACACCATATTTATCCAATGCGGTGTATTCCTGTCCTTTCCCCCTGCGCTGGCGCAGTTTCGGCAGCCTAGCGCCAACGCAGGCACCCTTGCACCATGGTGGAAAGGTGCCTGCATTACAGGCAGGATTGTTCCTGCACATAAACAATCCATACAGGTGTTTTCCTCTTTCTATGTGCGCTGCAGAATGCGGCACAGATAGAAAGAGGGAAAAATGAGGAGAAATAAACATATTTCTCTTCATTATGCCTCACCTGGGGAGGCATCAGGTTTTGACCCATTCCCAGGTTTACAAGTCCTTGTAAATCTGGGAATGCATCGAAAACCATGAGAATTGCGTGGGAACACCCACAGTAATGCCTTAGCATAGAGTAAGGCAACACAACGATTTGTGCTGCGTTGCCTTACTCCATTTCTATGAGGTCATTCAAAGCCAAGCAAAGTTTAATAAATATGATTTTGTGGTTTGCCCCGCCGTTCCGTCACAAAACTCGATGCAACAGCAGTGCAAAGGGCTTGTAAATATGCCTGTTAGTGTCTTGGTCTCCTCCCTTCAGCTTCAGGAACGCAGGCCATACACTTGCATTGTCTGAGAAAGCTGCATCCCTCTTCCATGTTGTGCTATTTTAAACCAAGTTCCGTGCAAAATGGATCCCACTGGTCCCAGTAATCAGACTCTCACCACAACAGAGTCTGGCTACCAACCATACCACATATCTGTATCCAATCAACACACATTGTAACTTTACATGTGTGGACTGGTAGGTTGCACTCTCCTTGAAACAGAGAATAAGGTCTGCCCAGTTTGATCAGTTCACAAAGGCTGGTAATCACTGCTGCTTCATGTCAACAAACCATGGTATGCGTGGATCACCAGGCATCATCAAAAATGTTGGGGGATGCCATGCTCTGGTCTGTCATGTTCCTTGAAGTAGGCCTGAAATAGACTAAATTAAAAATCTACAATAATAACTTAAAATAATGAACCAGGGAGAGTCTGTTCTTTTTTGTAGTCTTATCTCTATTTTATTAAGGTGTAGTTGCTGAGTGCATTCCTCTAATAATTGAGAAGTCTCATTCTCTATGAAACTGATAGGAAGCGCAGTGGCAGAGTTGAGTCAATAAAGTTGCTGAGTGTTTCTTTTTCCTTTTTAAGTCTGGCGTTAGCCTAGACCTTTTGATTTTACTAAAATATGTATATTATACTTACATATAGGAGCTTTCAGCCACCTCTCATCGATTGGGCTGTTGCTGTGTCATTACCATGTTGCTTCCGCCCACTACAGCATGGGGAGATGGGCCAGCCTATTTCAGCCACGGGTTAACTTCACTTTGAGTGACTGTATTTTGCTCTCTCACAAGGAGCACATCTGCACACAAGATAGTTTCCATCAGCGCCAGTGTTTCTGATTTAACTTTATAATTACTTTAGTGTTGCCTCTGTGTTTAGAGCCTGATCTGAAAGTAGGTCACTTCTGATGCACATTCCATCTTTATCTGATCCCATCTCCTGCCAATGCTGTTGTAAATTCCTTAGTGAGTGTTTTGCTTTTCTGACTGCTGCTATTTCACAGAATACCATTTGAAACTGTTCTGTATTAAGTTATCCTCTTTTTACTTTTTTCTTTCTCTCTTTCCTTCTTTCCTAATTTCTTTCCTTCCTTCTTTCTTTCATTTCCTTTTTTCTTGCCCTCTGTCATTCATTTTTGTTTTTTCATGTTCTCTTTCCTTCTCTTTTTCCTTCTCTTCTCTCTTTCGTTTTTCTTTCTTTCTTTTTCTTTCCTCCCTTCTTTCTTTTTTCTCTTCTTTCCTTCTTTTCATTTTCTTTCTTTCTTTCCTCTTGTTCTTTCTTTCTTTCGTTCTTTCTTTCGTTCTTTCTTTCTCTTGCCATCTTTCATTCTTGCCTTCTTTCATATCTTCTTTTCTTCTCTCTTTCTTTATCTTTCCCTTTCTTCCTGTCTTTCCCTATTTCCATCTCTTTCTTTTTTTTCTTTCTTTCTTTTTTCCTTTTCTCTTTCCTTCTCTTTTTTCCTTCTCTTTCTTTATCTCTTTCCTTCTTTATTCTTCTCTCTTCCTTTTTCTCTATCCTTTCTTTCTTCCTTTCCTTCTTTCTTTCTTTCTTCTTTCTGCCTCAACCCGTCATTCTTTCTTTCTCTTTCCTTTATCCCTTACATCTTAACGTCTTTCATTCCTTCTTTCCTTCATTCCATACTTCTTTCTTTCTCAAAGGCAAGAGGCTTGCAGCCAATGCCAGACTGATTGACTTTTTAGGTCTGTGTTAGCCAAGACATTGTTCCTTATAAGGGTTTCAGTCAGACTTCATCCATTAGTCTGTGGTTGGTGTCTTTGAGTTTTTTCTTCTATCCACTCCAGCATGCAATAATGGACAGTGTATCAGCCCACTTCAGCCATTGGCTGACTTCACTATGAGTTACGGCATGCTACCCTTTCACAAGGAACACATCCACACACAAAGTGGTTCACTTCAGTGCCATGGAGTACTACGGTAAGGTGTGGTTTTTTGAAGACCTCAAAAACTTTTTTCCTGTAGGAAACATTTTTTTTAGATTGATGAGGGCCTGACATATTCCCAAACAATAAGGTTTTGCAAAAATCATGACAAAACAAAACAACAATTGCCAGAAGGCTGGCGGAACCTCGCCAGACCTTTTACCTTTGCCTGTGCTTGTTTTACTTGTACATTAAGGTCGAATTTCACCGGCGCTGCCACATTAATCTAACAATCCACGCGGCTCTCTGTGATTGCTTTCATCTTCCTGCAGTCTTCAAAGAAGTTTTATCCTCAGGCGCACTGTTTGCTTAGTGCGTGCCTAAATGTTTGTAGGAGGACTCGCACGTAGTCGCGTGGGATCACACTTATCCCTCACGCAACGGATGTACACGCACTGCATACATTTAAATGTGTAGCTAAGTGTGATACTCGTTTTGTCATGTTTCAGAAAAACAATGCTCGCATGTGTGAGCCTAAGCAATCCTAGAGATTATCTTCCTATGGCAACTTTGTAAAAGTAACTGTTATTATGTATGCACATTGCAGACCAGTTAATGTTCTTTGCGACTTCGGGACATACATTCAGAATTACAATTTCAACAAGAGCTGAGAGAGAAAAAGTCTTGTGTCCTTCATCACACGGATATTGGGGAGGTTACTTTCCTTCCTTCATGAAAATCCTCAGATCATCACCACACTTTCCGTTTTCTTTTCTTCTTTTTCCTTCATGTTGCGCTCAGGGGTGGAGATGTAACAATTGTCATCGCCAGTGTAAAGATGACAATTACACTCTCCTCAAGTGTGAAGGTATCTTTACTTTTTAATACATCTCTAACTCCTCCCAGATATCCCTCTCTCTTCAGTTGCCCATCTCCAACTCCTCTTTTTTCTACAATCCACATGATGTCACATTCCATTATGTCCTAGTGTCCGACGATTATCCTCTACACTGTGGGGCATATTTACATTGTCCCTGCGGCACTTTTACACCGCTGGAGAGTCACTTTTGTGAGGCTCCGGAGGCACAGTATGCCCGCCCATATTTACGAGGCCATGCAAAGTTGCCCTGCGTGGTTTTTCATGGCCTTGTAAATATGGAGTAAGGGAATGCCCTACTCTGCGTGGAAAGGGGGTTTCATAGGTGTTGTTGTTGGTGTTCCCACGCAACACCCATGGTTTTTGTCACTGCCCCAGATTTACAACTTAGCTTAAATCTGGGGCAGCGCCATAACTAACACCTTCCCAAAGCATGTGTAACGAGGACCAATATTTACATTTCTCCTCATTTTTTCCCTCTTTCCACGGGTCCTGCATTGTGCAGCACACATAGAACGAGGAAAACGCCTCCTGTGATTGTTTTTTAAGAGAAAGGCGTCCCATTCTGCACAAAAACAATCATGGCAACAACACAGACGGTGCCTACATTGGCACATGGCTGCAGTTTGTGTGCCGGAGCTGACAGAAAGGACAGGAATGCCCCTTTCTTTTGATGTAGGGCAGCGGAGCTAGAACGCTTGACCTATGCCAAAATATGGAAAATATGCCCGTGTTTCCAAATGAAACCCACAGACCTCCATGTTATGTATCACACACATGCATCCCAGTATGCACACACAAGTATTACGCGCTGTCTAGAGCTACACACAATCTATGCGGGTGAGTTGAGTACACAGCCATGGAACTTTACACGAGTGGGCCAATAGGCCCCACACCAGTGACAAAGGTAATAAGGCTTGTTCACACTACTGATTCTACTAAACACAAAACGGGTATGCTGCCGCCACCGCGCGCACGTCACTTAACTTCAGCTAAGGGCCATAGGCCTCTCCTTTCACAAAGACATCGCTTGTGCGCCTCTCCTGGCACAATCAGACCATAAGAGAGGCCTAGGTCATGGAGCACGTGCATGATCCGGAAGTGAGCTAGTGTTGGAACAGCCAATGAAACTCCTCTGCACCTGACGCCCTGCTGACCTGTGACTCACTCATTTAGAATCAAGAGCAGTAAACATTGGCTTGGACACTGTTACCCGGAGTCACATCAGAGCATTAACGAGGCGCTGTAAAACATATTTAATTTATACATTAGAGCTCGTGCTGGGAACACACGTGCACACGGTGTACAGTTTGATGGCACTGAGTTATGGTCTCCGGCCTAATTGCCTTACAGCTGGTGCCAGCCCCTGGGGGGCGGGGGAAAGGATATTTCACTCTTCCCCACTGACACACAACAGACCCCTTCTCTGCCAGTGAAACTACTGCGACATCTCGAGACCTCAGTACCCGGTTCCAAAAGTCAGGGACGGTCTTGTTTTGAAAGAACAAATATTCATGTTTATTAACGAATACAGATTTTTTCTAAAATAAAAGTTTGTTCCTCAAACAGTCCCGTCGAGTCTATAAACAGATCGGCTACTTTAATTAAATACGCTAAGTAAGTTTGCTCACGAAACCGGGCTTCAAACGACAATAATATTTGCAGTGCTTTAAAAATGGGATTTAGAGAGAACATTTATTGGTGTAAACCAAACACAGCGCTTACTCCTCCGAGAAGGGACCTCGAAGGGTGCTTTCCGGTTTTAAATGCGGCTTCGCCTGTGACTCGACCCGCGGCGGTTTACAAGGTTAATAAGAGTATTAGACAGAAATGCAACTTAGCATCTGAGCAGCAGAGTCAGGAAAGCTTTCTTGAATATCAGGTTTGTTTATGTAGGTGTGGAGGGTTTTCAGGAGTTCAGAACTCTGAGGGGTATTAACTCAAAGGGGTGGGTTGAAAAGACCGGCATTGGCGTCTCTGATTGTAGGTGCACTGTTCTAGCAGAGACATTTGTGACGCAGCTCGGTGTGTACGTCTTATCTGGGGTCCACGAGGATTAAATTAGGCCTGGATAATCAGGCGACTTCAGGGAACTATATATACACTTTGTGAAGTAGCACTGACCATCTGGGGTCAGGGACTCTGAGAAACAGGCAGGAAGCATGTCTGGACATGACACATGGACACTGGCATACACACAGCAGATAGGACGTGACACTCACACAAGGACACTGACACAGGAACAGAAGATTGTGACACTCACACAAGGACACTGACACGAGAAGAGAAGATTGTGACACTCACCCAAGGACACTGACACAGGAAGTGAATAATGTGACACTCACACAAGGACACTGACACAGAAAGAGTAGATTGTGACACTCACACAACGACACTGACACAGGAACAGAAGATTGTGACACTCACAAAAGGACACTGACACAGGAACAGAAGATTGTGACACTCACACAAGGCCACTGACACAGGAACAGAAGATTGTGACACTCACAAAAGGACACTGACACAGAAGATCGACTGTCACACTCACACAAGGACACTGACCTGCTCAGGAGACTCAGTGAAATTGGTATTCAAGGGACAGCCATGCAATGGCTACGGAGTTTTCTGTCACACAGAACTCAGACTATCAACTTGGGCCCTTTCCGATCCGAGACGATGGTACTGATTAAGGGAGTACCCCAGGGATCCTGTCTCAGTCCCACCCTATTTAACATTTATGTTGCTCCGTTGGCAGGAGTACTTAGGGGTTAAGGGTTCACTCCTATCTCGTATGCTGATGATACCCAGCTTTTACTCTCCTTTGACAAAAACACCTCCAACGCTCAGTCCATCTTCTCAGAAGGTATGAAGACCATTGCCTGCTGGATGAGATACAATTTTCTCCAGCTTAATGCGGGAAAAACTGAAATTATGCTGTTCGCCGACGCATCTTTGAGATGGTCCCCGAGCTGGTGGCCAGCGGAGCTAGGATCCACTCCTACCCCCAAAACCGTGGTAAAAAACTTAGGGGTCTGCCTGGACCAGAAGTTGCTATTGAAGGAACAGGCCTCTACCACCACCGGTGCCTGCTTCCATGGCCTAAGCCTCCTGCGAAGGGTATTTCCCCTCCTTCCCCTGTCCACTCGGAAAACCCTTATCCAGACACTAGTATTAAGTCGTCTGGATTATTGCAACGCTCTGTTGATCTCAGCGAATGAAGCATCTATAAACAGACTACAAGTGGTCCAAAATACCGCAGCCCGGCTGGTCTCCAATGCTCCCTCCCGCACCTCTTCCCTTCCCCTCTTGCAGAGCTTGCATTGGCTCCCAGTGCGCAAGCGGATCCGTTTTAAGATATGTTGTATTGTACAATAAATCCCTAAACGGTAAAGGCCCCAGTTATCTGGCAGACAAATTTACGAAATACCAGCCTCCCAGGGCACTTTGATCTGGCTCCAGATCTCTTCTTGTAGTTCCACGATGCAAAAAATCCCTGCAGGGAGGTAAAGCGTTCTTCCATTTAGCCCCGACCTACTGGAACCAACTACCCATCCAGCTGTGGGAATGTGCCGATCACCTGCAGTTCCGGAGGCTTCTTAAGACAGCACTGTTTTAATAGGTCCCTTTCCCTGGCCGCCGAAAGCAAAGTCCTAGCATGGAGATACCCCTTGTGGGGTGATTCAAGCGCTTTATAAACCATAAATCAAATCAAATCAAGAGAAGATTGTGACACTCACACAAGGACACTGACACAGGAACAGAAGATTGTGACACTCACAAAAGGACACTGACACAGAAGATCAACTGTCACACTCACACAAGGACACTGACACGAGAAGAGAAGATTGTGACACTCACACAAGGACACTGACACAAGAAGAGAAGATTGTGACACACACAAGGACACAGACACAGGAAGAGAAGATTGTGACACTCACACAAGGACAGTGACACAGGAAGAGAATATTGTGACACTCACACAAGGACACTGACAAGGGAAGAGAAGATTGTGACACACACAAGGACAGTGACACAGGAAGAGAATATTGTGACACTCACACAAGGACACTGACACGGGAAGAGAAGATTGCGACACACACTCAAGGACACTGACACAGGAAGAGAAGATTGTGACACTAACACAAGGACACTGACACAGAAGATCGACTGTGACACTCACACAAGGACACCGACACGGGAACAGAAGATTGTGACACTCACAAAAGGACACTGACACAGAAGATCGACTGTCATACTCACACAAGGACACTGACATGAGAAGAAAAGATTGTGACACTCACACAAGGACACTGACACAGGAACAGAAGATTGTGACACTCTCAAAAGGACACTGACACAGAAGATCGACTGTCACACTCACACAAGGACACTGACACGAGAAGAGAAGATTGTGACACTCACACAAGGACACTGACACAGGAAGAGAAGATTGTGACACTCACACAAGGACACTGACACAGGAAGAGAAGATTGTGACACTCACAAGGACAGTGACACAGGAAGAGAATATTGTGAAACTCACACAAGGACACTGACACGGGAAGAGAAGATTGTGACACACACAAGACAGTGACACAGGAAGAGAATATTGTGACACTCACACAAGGACACTGACACGGGAAGAGAAGATTGTGACACTCGCACAAGGACACTGACACAGGAACAGAAGATTGTGACACACACAAGGACAATGACACAGGAAGAGAAGATTGCGACACACACACATGGACACTGACACAGGAAGAGAAGATTGTGACACTCACACAAGGACACTGACACAGAAGATCGACTGTGACACTCACACAAGGACACTGACACGGGAACAGAAGATTGTGACACTCACAAAAGGACACTGACACAGAAGATCGACTGTCACACTCACACAAGGACACTGACACATGAAGAGAAGATTATGATACTCACACAAGGACACTGACACAGGCAGAGAAGATTGTGACACTCACACAAGGACACTGACACAGGAAGAGAAGATTGTGACACTCAAACAAGGACACTGACTCAGGAAGAGAAGATTGTGACACTCACACAAGGACACTGACACAGAAACAGTAGATTGTGGCACTCACACATGAAAAGTGACATGGGAAGAGAAGATTGTGACACTCAAACAAGGACACTGACACAGGAAGAGAAGATTGTGACACTCACACAAGGACACTGGCATGGGAAGAGAAGATTGTGACACTCGCACAAGGACACTGACACAGGAACAGAAGATTGTGACACACACAAGGACACTGACACAGGAAGAGAAGATTGTGACACTCACACAAGGACACTGACACGGGAAGAGAAGATTGTGTGAGTGACACAAGGACACTGACACAGGAAGTGAACACTGACACTCACGAGGGGAGTGACACGGGAAGAGAAGCTTGTGACATACACAAGGACACTGACACAGAAAATTGACTGTGACACTCACACAAGGACACTGACACAGAGGATCAACTGTGACACTCACAAGGACACTGACAAGGGAAGAGAAGATTGTGACACTCACACAAGGACACTGACACAGGAACAGTAGATTGTGACACTCACAGAAGGACACTGACACTGGAAGAGAAGATTGTGACACTCACATAAGGACACTGACTCAGGAAGAGAAGATTGTGACACTCACACAAGGACACTGACACGGGAAGAGAAGATTGTGTGAGTGACACAAGGACACTGACACAGGAAGTGAACACTGACACTCACGAGGGGAGTGACACGGGAAGAGAAGCTTGTGACATACACAAGGACACTGACACAGAAAATTGACTGTGACACTCACACAAGGACACTGACACAGAGGATCAACTGTGACACTCACATGGACACTGACACAGGAAGAGAAGATTGTGACACTCACACAAGGACACTGACACAGAAACAGTAGATTGTGACACTCACACAAGGACACTGACACGGAAAGAGAAGATTGTGACACTCACACAAGGACACCGACACGGGAAGAGAAGATTGTGACAGTCACAAAAGGACAGTGACACGGAAGATCAACTGTGACACTCACAAGGACACTGACAAGGGAAGAGAAGATTGTGACACTCACACAAGGACACTGACACAGGAACAGTAGATTGTGACACTCACAGAAGGACACTGACACTGGAAGAGAAGATTGTGACACTCACACAAGGACACTGACACAGGAACAGTAGATTGTGACTGTTGGACTTGGCCCTCTTTGGCTAAAGTTCCCTAAACTTTTTGCCTTCCCCCTAGACCTTTTTTCTGACATGGTGTTGCCAACTTAGATACTTTGGGCACTTTGCCACTGCTGATCAGTGTCAAAGTGCAAGTGCTCCCTGTGTAAAGTGTATGGTAATTGGTTGTCCATAATTGGTATATTTGTTTTACTAGTAAAGTCCCTAGTAAAGTGCACTATGTGTGCCAGGGCTGGTAAAGCAAATGCTACTAATGGGCCTGCAGCACTAATTGTGGCACCCACACAAGTAGCCTTAAAAAGAGATCTCAGGCCTGCCACTGCAGTGCGTGCGCGCAGTTTGTTAAACTGCCCTGCTGTCCTGACAAGTGCACCCACTTGCCAGGCCTCACCCTTCCCTTTTTATGCACATCAGACACCCCTATGGTAGGCCCAAGGTACCCCCCCTGGGCAGGGTGCAGTGTATGTGAAAGGTAGGACATGTACTCAGGTGTGTACCATGTCCTGACAGTGAAATACTCTCCATTTTGTTTTTCACTGTTGAAAGACCATCTTGCCCATAGGACAGAATGGGGAGGCTGTGTAATATGTTTCCAGCCTATCTTCCCATAGGCTTAAGATGGAGAGGTGAAGTTTAGTGTGCCTGAACTCACAATTTAATAACTCATCTTTTTGTGAAGGTGTTTTTTGCATTGTGTGTTTAGAAACCACACTTTTAGAAGTGGCTGGTTTTTTGTGTTCTAACAATTCTGTGTGTCGCTGCCTGGTTGTGGATTGACTGTCTGGATTTGGAAGTGATAGGATCTGGGGAATGTCTTGACCCAGGGGAGGAGGTGAGACAGCAACAGGCTGACCTGCATCTGAAGTGTAGGGGGGAGGAATAGCCCCTGGAGGTGAAGAGGCCTGGGCTGCCGCCATAAAACAATGGCTTCATCTCCTGCTGAGTGATTGAGGATCCAGACCCCCACTATCAAAGGTAGAAGGTGTCACTGGCAGGGAGATACCCAGAACTGGTTTGGACAGGGGTCAGTGCCCCCTGAACACAAAGACTTCAAAGACATTTAGGGGTATAACTATGAGAGCTGAAACCCCTGAACGTAGGACTGATCAAGACTGTAAAGGATTGAAACTACTTCGTGGTCAAAAGGAACCTCTGCAAAGGAAGAAACAGCTGAAGAGACTGAAGGAAAGGACTGACCCTTGCTGTGTGTTCTGGGGCTGGCCTGCAGTTTGCTGATTTAACCAAGAAGAGGCTAAGGGACTTTGCTGTGTGCTGTGTCCCCCTGCTTGAAGGACTTTGCTGTGTGCTGTGTCCTGAAGTAACTTGTCCCCAAGGGCCCGAGGAGAGCTGGCTCCCTGTTGTGGAAACTCAGGAACATAAAAGTTTCCAGTTGTGTCTCAGCGACGCTGTGTGCGTGTGCTTTTTGCAGCCTGAGACCCTCGTAAGAACTGCCCCGTGATCGTGTGCACCCGGAATCCAAGTGAGTCTCAGTGACGCTGTGTGCGTGTGCTTCGTGCAGCCTGAGACCTTCGTGAGGATTGCCCTGTGATCGTGTGCATCCGGAATCCAAGTGAGTCTCAGCGACGCTGTGTGCGTGTGCTTCGTGCAGCCTGAGACCTTCGTGAGGATTGCCCTGTGATCGTGGGCACCCGGAATCCAAGTGAGTCTCAGCGACGCTGTGTGCGTGTGCTTCGTGCAGCCTGAGACCTTCATAAGGATTGCCCTGTGATCATGGGCACCGGGATTCCAAGTGAGTCTCAGCGACGCTGTGTGCGTGTGCTACGTGCAGCCTGAGACCTTCGTGAGGATTGCCCTGTGATCGTGGGCACCCGGAATCCAAGTGAGTCTCAGCGACGCTGTGTGCGTGTGCTTCGTGCAGCCTGAGACCTTCGTGAGGATTGCCCTGTGATCGTGTACACCCTGAGCTCAAGTGAGTCTCAGCGACGCTGTGTGCGTGTGCTTCGTGCAGCCTGAGACCTTCGTGAAGATTGCCCTGTGATCGTGTACACCCGAAGCTCAAGTGAGTCTCAGCGAAGCTGTGTGCGTGTGCCTGTTGCAGCCTGAGACCTTCGTCATTGCCATCGACTCGGACCGGCATCCCCAGAGGAGCTGTGCCGCCGGCCCGAGCCTGCCTTTGCCAAGGAGGGACCTCTAACCATCCCCGTCGGGGGGGGGGCCCATGTTCCACTGCCCAAGATCAACGAAGTCGCATCGGAGGCCCAAGTCGCGAGGAGAGGAGAGTGAGATCGCACCCCCCAGGTAACGCTCAGCGAGCGTGCGTGTGTCGCTGCCTGGGGCGGGGTGCGGGCTACGAGAGAAACGCTCTCGGCCTTTCCCCACTTTGCAGCGCGAGCCTCCGCTGAAGTCCGTATTGCGGCCAGTACTTGCCGAGGACTGGCAGTACCGGGGCCGGAGTTTGGAGCTACACTTTGTTTTCCATCATAGACCGTGTTGGGGGCATATTTTGGCAGTAGTTGACCGCGAGTCAGTAAGAGTGGCATAGAGACCGTCCAGAGCAACGCGATCGGTGCCGGAGTACATTATTTTGGCATTACGAACTGCCTGATTGTTGCATTACGCATTACATTATTTTGGCCTTACGAACTGCCCGATTGTTGCATTACGCATTGCATTATTTTTGCATAACGAACTGCCTGATTGTTGCATTACCAATTGCATTCTTTTTGCATTACGAACTGCCTGATTGTTGCATTACGCATTTCATTATTTGTGCATTACGAACTGCCTGATTGTTGCATTACGCATTGCATTATTTTTGCATAACGAACTGCATTATTTTTACATTACGAAGTGCCTGATTCTTGCATTACGAACTGCATAGCATTGCATTAGGACTGCAGGGGATCATCGAGAATTGCTCATTAATACTGCAAGAACCTACAAGGGCTTGCTGGCCTAATAACCGGCAAGGTGAAATATTACAAATACGCATATGTTGGATTCTTATCGTGTGGTCTCATCGTATATCTTTTTATATAAACATATACTTGTATTTTTATGAAACTCGTGTGGAGTCCATTTGTGGTGTTATCATTGGGTTACTGAGAACGTGGTTGCAAATACTTTAGACATTTGCCTTGGAGATAAGCCTGGCTGCTCGTTCCAAGCTACCGAGGGGGTGAGCAGGGGCTATCTGAGAAGGTGTCCTTCCTTTCCCTGACTTAGAAGCAAGGGTCCCTATTTGGCCTAAGGTACCTACCTCAGTCAACTAGAGACCCCCAGTTCTAACAGTGACACTCACACAAGGACACTGACATGGAAAGAGAAGATTGTGACACTCACACAAGGACACAGACACGGGAAGAGAAAATTGTGACACTCACTCAAGGACGCTGACATGGGAAGAGAAGATTGTGACACTCACACAAGGACACTGACACAGCAAGAGAAGATTGTGACACTCACACAAGGACACTGACACAGGAAGAGAATATTGTGACACTCACACAAGGACACTGATACAGGAAGAGAATATTGTGATGTGACACTCACACAAGGACAGTGGCACAGGAAGAGAATATTGTGACTGACACTAAAAGCAAAGACTGTGACACTGACACAGGGCCACCAGCACTGCAAAGCACACTCTATGACAATGATACAAGGACCATCACACTGAAAGCAAAGACACTGATGCTGTAAGTGAAGACTGACACTGACACAGGGAAACTGATGCTGGAAGCGAAGACTGTGACATTCACACAGGGACACTGATTGTGGAAGTGAAGACTGTGACATTGACAAGAGACATTGACGCTGGTGTTATGAGCCCCAATGTACCCCAATATAGGCCTGGGTAGTTACACAACCTTTTACCTACATTCGTCCTACCTTGCTCTACATAACAGTTCTGACACTGACCTTTTACCTAGTTACGTGCTGAATAAATGTCGATCAGTTTTCTCCGAAACTATCCTCATTTATTATGCATGAGGATTCCTAGTATCATATCTTAATTCCCTACCCAGGACGTACACAGCAGGATTATCATCTTTTGTATAGTATCTCTGTACAAAAGTCACCGCTAACGTCATTCTTGGATGACAGGTCCACTATACATAATGGCAAGCCATTTCATATCTAGGCAGAACCCCTGAGGGTATTTTGTGGGTATAAAAGAATTACATCTTCGCTGGGAAACCAGAGGAGAAGCTTTCACGCTGACACTAGACGCTGTGGTCCCGGACTGCAGAAGCTCCAGCACGCAGTAGTCTGACATCCCTTGCGGGGTGTCCAGCTCGAGACCAAGACTGGGTCCTTCATTCTCTCCCATCAGGTAATGGGGTTGGCTCTTTCCTAGAGGCAGTCTTGGCTTTACACCCACATACATGCTAGGTACACTTAGGTACACTTAGATAGGGTTTGCATCTTAGGAGTACGCTTGATTACTGCAATGTATCGATATACCTGCTTATATTTACTGTTTTAGCACCATGGTAGAATTCTACCTTTTATTTACTCTGTCGGTGCTTGTAATCTTATATATCTGTTTCTGTCTAATGGTTGTGGCAGCACACATGTTTTATACTAGAATGATGCTGGTTCAAGAAATGCTTATTGAAAACGTCCCCATCGTTTATTCTGTGTATCTCTCTGAGTCTAAGTGAGCATGATTTACTGAGCAAAAAGTACTGTTCTGTATCCACGATCCCTGAAGGATCAAGGGTTGTTACATTCGATAGTTGCCAGAAGCTATTCACACCTTGGTAAGGATAGGGGGCTTATAGTGGCACTGTGAGCTAGCAGGTCTAAAGGCTCACATATCCTTTGGGGGTGTCTGGAATCAGTCTGGACACTAATCCCTTATTTTATGTTGTCTAAACTTGCAGATCCTATGTATTATTAGGAACTACATGACATGGCGCCGCCAACGTTGGTTTGGTTCTTATTTAACGGACAAATCTGAGTAGTTCCGTCGTGCTTTATCAGAGACTCCTACTCACACTTACCCAGAGACGTCTGGGGTGGAAAGGGAAAAATCTGCCGCAGCTGAGTAGGTATATCCTATGTTTTGGCCGTAGGTTTGTTCAAGCTTGAAGGATTATACTTCCCTACATTGTGCATAAACCTTACCTCGTTTTCGTAAATACTTCCTCTCTTAATCATCATCATCATAAAAACTTTATTTCGGCAATCAAATGCCATAAAAGCGTCAATAAAAAACAAGAACTAAAAGTACATAATTTCATCGGATATGTACAATTTAAAAAAAAAATAAAGCTTAAAAAGGCAAATGATACAATACAGTCAATAGTGAAGCCCCACCCTTATCCCTAGGTACAACCAGACCAATGCACTATTTAACTCACTCATGGTGTTCCTGGACTATCATTTTGCTGGGACAGAACCTTAAGGATAGCCCTTCGGGTGCACCACATATTAAATAAGAAGCGTGAGATGGAGTAAACAATGGGCATTTGCATATTTGTTTTGAGTATCCTATAGGCTTCAGAACAGCGGCGTGTCCCCAGATTTCTGCAAAGTTGGAGTAACCAACATGCTCTGGCCTTTCTGTACCCCTTGCAAAAAAATAACACATGCAACTCCGATTCATCGGGATAGTTGCAGGCCGGGCAACCCCTGTATGAGGTCCCCTCCCAGTTTCGAGTAAAGGTGCGTAGCGGGAGGACTCCATGCCTGAACTGGACATACAGTTTTTTAGCGAGTAAGGGCTGGATTACATCCAGTACCAGTTCAAGTTTATACCTATTTTTTATAGCCAAGAATTCCACGGTTAGACGGCCGGCGGTAGCTCTTTGTTCAAGCTCATTGAGCTTGTCCGCTCTGTAGCTCTCCATCAGGGTCTTTCTTGGTAATACTAGAGATGTGACCTCCGCATTGTTCCATAAGTCGCCCCTCCCCAGGCCCCCACAGATATTCCTAATATTGGTCAACCAGGTTATCCTCCCAGAGCCTCGCATGCCCATGACATCAGTTAATTCTTCTCTGTAGGCAGCTAGCTCCGGGGTGCTCCAGAGGCGACGCCAATAGAGGAGAGGCCTGAGGGCCATCTCTTCTGAAATCGGCCTAACCCCAAGATCTAGACGGAGAGGTGTTAATGGGGTACTATTGGGGAGCCTCAAAAGCTGTTTAATGAAGGTATTCTCTATTCTGGTTAGCGGATACACTGTACAATGGCCCCAAAGTTCTGCTCCAGAGAGGGCAGCAGGTCTAGCCTGAACCTTGTAAATTTCTAGCACTGGACTAAGTGTTTTTTTGGAACAGTTCCTGTGTAGTTTTAAAATACCCCCCGTTGTTTGGGTACATTTCAGCCCTGCTTTCTTTATTTGGGCGCCCCAGTCCATTTTCTCGGTAAGAGTCAGACCCAGATAATCAAAAATGGTCACTCTCTCGAGGGGTCTGCCATCCAGGCAGGGATTGGGGCGGGAAGATCTGCCTACGTTAAAGGCCATATACTTTGTTTTTTGCAGGTTGATTTCCAGTTTGATTTCCAGGCCCCGATGCTTGCAGAAATCGCTGAAGTTGTCAAGAGTCCTCTGCATTCCCATTGGGGATTTTGCAAGGAGAAGCGTATCATCCGCAAACATCAGGGCCGGGATCTTTCGCTGCGCTAGCCTGGGTGCATCAATATTCTTCCCTTTATTCAGGAAATCTATTAACCCATTGATGTAGAGGGAAAAAAGAGTTAGAGCCAGGACACAGCCCTGTCGAACCCTCTTTCCACGGGCAAGGGGGCAGAGAGTTCTCCGTTCTTTCCATATCTGATACGGGTATAATTGCCCTCATGGAGACGTTCTATCTGATGACACAGGTATTCTGGGACTCCCATATCTCTTAAGGTTGCCCAAAGTTTATCCCTCGGGACCAGGTCGAAGGCAGATTTTAAGTCTACGAAAATAAGGTAGAGACTGCCTCCCTCGATGGAGACTGTTTTCCAGTATATCAACTGCAACCTAAAAAGTTGATCAATCGTGAATGTCCTGGTCCGAAACCCGGCTTGGAGGGGGGTTAGAATATTGTGTTCCTCCATCCAGCTTTGTAGGCGCCCCAATAGGACTCGGGCAAAGATTTTCTGCCCGACGTCGATGAGGCTGATCGGGCGGTAATTAATGGGCAAGAGTGGGGATCCCTTTTTAAAAATCGGTATTATTTCTGCTCCCGCCCAAGTGGTGGGGATTACCATACCTTGTAATACAGCGTTGAATAGCGTAGTCAAGTACGGTGCCCAGATGGTGGGCTCTGATCGGTAGAGATCTCCGGGGATCCTATCCAAACCTGCCGCTTTTGCAGGTAGGATCTTCCCTAGTGCATCAGTGGTTTCTCTTACCGAAATTAAGAGGGCAACTTCCATGTTTGTGACTGTATACCCCAGGGGCCTAGCATTTCTTTCATCCCCTCCTTTATCCCTTCTATAGAGGGTTTCAAAGTGTACCCTCCAAACAGTTTCATCAATGTTTGGTCCAATAGCCGGTTTACCAGCCTTGGTATCATTATTTATTCCAGAAGGACCTCAGGTCGTGAGTGTTTAATGCAATTCTGAGGTCTTCCCATTTTTGGGCTTCCCAATGATATTTAGCTTTAGTAGTAGCACTTTTATATGCAGCTCTAGCTTTCTTGATTTTAACGTTGTCGCTACTTTTAATGGCAGTTATTAATTGTGTTTTAGCTGCTCGGCAGCTGGCATTGAACCATTTGTGTTTGGGCATTTTAAAGGCTCTCTGGGTTTTATTTTGATAAAAAAGTGGCCAAAATGCCAACCAAATCATGGTGATTTTGTGAAATCTTAAGGAGAGAGTTTGGTGTTCCAAGGTCCTCTATTATTTGGGAAGTGGCTACAAGGTAAGGAACTACTTGATGGTAGAGTTTGGCCGTTTTATCTTGAGATTGGGAAAACTCAACCCAACGAACTCTTCTCCCACCATTGGTCTGTATCAGGCTTTGCACTGATGATTGAGGTATCAACCTGTGACGTAATAGTGCATGGTGATGCTATTTCTAAAATAAGAGCATTGTGATCACTGTCATGTCGCGGGGTGATTTTAAAATCTAACACCTTATGCCAGGACTGCATGTCTAACAACATGTAGTCAATGATTGAGGTATGGCCTGGTCTGTTATAGGTGTGGTTTCCCAGGCTATCTGATCTGGTGCGACCGTTACATGCTCTTAAAGAAAAGTTCAGGGTAAGGGCTTGGATCTGGAGCACTAATGGAGTCCATGCTCTCGCTGGCGGAATATTAGGTTCGGGAACTGACCAATATTGGTCCTCCTCCTCAAATTGGGCCCCGGACAAACCAACAAGCGGCTCAAATTGGCAATTAAAGTCACCGCCAATAATTATACCGCAGTGCGAAGGAAGGGTTAAAAGTAAGGTGTTGAGTTGTTCTAGGGTAGTGGACTCCAGGACCCGGGGGGTCGGGCGAGAGTAAAGATTTATGAGCAGAATACTTTGATTTGACTGAGTTGTTATAAATACACAAAGAATATCACAGGAGGAACTCTCTATGTGTTTGGCCTTGCAACCTAAATGGACTCCAACCCATGTTGACAGTCCACCTGAAGGTCTTCCTCTCCCCGCGTGTGTCGCTAGAATATTAAAGACGGCGAACCCCTGCCTGCTCAAGTCATCTCTGGACCATGTTTCCTGGAACATGCAGAATTCGTGCTGATTAATAAAGGAACCCCAATCGGGGTTCTCCAGTTTGGATGTTAATCCTGCTATCCAGGAAAGTATTTTCAAGCTTGGGGTATGCCCTATAGCAACCTGTATGGGGGGATCAGAGGTTATGCTGTCTGGAACAGGCTCTTCTTGCGGGAGAGGGTTTAGGTTAGGTTTAAGTGCGTATCTATTTAATGAGGGAGATTTGCCGTCACTTGAGACTATTTTATTTAGGTGCATGCCTGCACGGGAATTCTCTTTCCTCGGTGTACCTTCATCCTCCTGGTTCAGTTTATCCTTGGGTGGGATGCTTTTCCCAGTCTCAATAGGTTGCATTGTTGCCTTATGGGGTGTTAAAGGGTCACTCCTAAGGACCATCCCATTTGTCTTTATAGTACACATGCAAGGTTGGGCTTTATCTTGTAAAGGGGCTGCCACTTTCGTTAGTCAGTCAACTGCCTCGAGGGGGCTGAACCTGTTGTTCACTGGAATATTAAAGAATAGTGGAGATGTTTGTGCCTGCAAGGGTATAGGGGGTTGGGTGTTCTGGATCGATGCCCACTTCAAGTGGACTAGACTTTTGTAGATGTTGGTGCGAGGGGTAGAAATAACCTAGGGGCAATAAATTAACAGAGCTCCCAGGTCTAACAAAGAGATGATCTAAAAGATCATTAACAATCCCCCTGTTCCTAAAATTAATGATGACACAGTCACCAAAGATGTCTTCCTCTCTTAATGTCTCAGAATGGAGACACTGGTACTAGTAGTACTAGTGCAGAGGAAGTTGAGTTTGAAGGAGCTCTTAACATTTCAGAAAATTGCAGACATGCGGTTACTATGAAATTATTAGACTTTGGAGTCACATCATTGGGTGGGACTGTAACCTTCGTGATTGAGGCACACGAGGCATTCAAAACTGAGGTATTCTATTCTTGGGTTAAATTCCCACCTGCAGATGCATGCACACATACGTTTCACTCTTATACTCCAGATGAACTACAGGAAGAATACATTCCATACGAGGACATAGAAGACCTGTTAACTTACCAACAGCATATAAATTGGTTTAAAGGCGCCCTCCCCCATGCCACAGATAAAGTGAGACTCGGTCCACTCAGCAAAGACGGAGCGACTTGGCCGGTCTTAGCTGCTTACACACCGCATCCAGAGATTGATACATTGCCAGCAGAAGACTTACGTCCACTACACAGAGAAATAATAAAACTATACAGAACTCTTATACAGTTCGTAATGTGAACACTCACAATTCAACCTTCAAGGGTCACTCAAGCTGGTCAACCACAAGGGACTGCAACAAAGAACACCCCACAAACGCTGAACGCGATTATAGGAAGAATGCCCACTAGACGTGAGCAAATGCCATTCTGGATAGCACAGAAAATAGCCCAGCTTGAGGCAGCATTTCCACATACGGGCCCACAAGAAAAACACAGAATATTAACAATTTGCTTGCCAATTGGAATAGCTCCCCTGATAGAGGATTGTACTACTTGGGGTACAGTTTTCGTTGTCGTTAATACCAGAACTCATGGTACCCCCTCAATAGCAGTCATACCAGAAGTATTGAAACAAATACAGAATGAGTACGGGGCAGAACCTGCCCTTGACTTGGGGATGAAATTAATAGACAATTTTGCCCAGGTATCAACAATTATGTTGGCCAACATAAAAGGAGAGGCAGCAGCGGTGGCTATACGCCAACGCTTGAGGGAATACACTCCTGTGCAACCGGAGCGAGAACAACCTAAGATTATCGAAGAGACCTATGATTCACTGGGTAGAGATAACTTGAGAGCTAGAACTGTGAAACCTCAATTAACGAGTAATCTGGAAAAAGACAACTCAAAGCAAGCACCCGATTCTTCTAGAAAGAAATGGGACAACAAACAATCAAAAAATAATAAGCAGAATGCATCACAATGACGGGGTGGGTCTCCTCAACAGGAGCCCTCTGATAGAAAATATATTCTTAGGAACTGTGATAATATTAAAAAACCTGACAGGCAGAAGGATACTGATACACATTCCTGTCGTTCCTTTCAGGGTTCATCAAAAAACTTGGAGAGGGAAGGACGATCAGAACGTGGATCAGAAGAGCGAGCAAAGCCAAGAGACACACATCGCACTTCAGACTACATTATCAAATAAGAAGATAAACCCAAAAGCAAACCTCAATTTAAAAAGAAGAAAGTAGCTGGCCTTAAAATAAGAAATGCCCAGGCTACTGAGGACTCTGCTACTGAACGGGGAATGGGCTCTGACGATGCTAGACAGCGCAGCAGAAGTAACAATCGCTCGCCAGAACCTGATGGAATTTCTGGTGACAGCAGCATTGAATGAGCACATCACGGTGGAAACACCTGATACGAGGGTAAGTGTCCCACATCAGTTATACGAAATAACACTCCAAATGGAGGGGGACATACCCAGAAAAGTGAAGGGTCTCTTCTGGGAGAACCCGAATTTTGGATACAATATCCTTTTGGCTGAAAGATATTGGCCGCCTGAGTTCATCATGGATTGCCCAAAGGGAGAAGAGGTAATTTTACCTGCTTTTTTTGACCTTGTTCCAGAGTCACTCAAACATATATACGTGCAGGAGTGGGCGTTAGCTCTAGCTCCCGAACTTTACCGCAATCATGTATGGTGGGATGCTGCGACACCTCACCATGAAATCCCAGTTAAAACTACTCCTACACCACAGAGGCAGTACTCAATAAAACATGACACAAGGAAACAAGTCAGGGAGATCTTAGAGCAACTTGAATACCAAGGTGTTATTGAAAATTGCACCTCTTCCATGAATAATCCTTTGTTTCCCGTAATGAAACCCGACAATTCATTTCGTCTAGTTTTAGACCGCAGGCATTTAAACACATGCACAAAAACATTTGAGGTACAGAATGCACACAGTGGCGCATTAATGAAAAATTGTGCGGAAGAAATACAAAACAACATTAGATATCTCAAATGGATTTTCTGCCAAAATATAGCGCCTGAGAGCAGACATTTGATAGCATTTTAAGCCCTCGGCTCTCAGCGCCAACTCTGTAGACTGCCCCAAACGTATAAGAAAATTGTGATGAAGAGGCATTGACCAATGTTGATGATATTTACCTGATGGGCGATGAATTATTGGATCACTTGCACAGGGTGAACAACATGATCTTGGGGTTCGCCACGGCAAGCTACAAATGTAACTTTAAAAATCAAAAATTGCCCACCTCAATGTCCTATTTTTGGGATATGAGCTATCAATTGAAGGGAAAAGCCTGGCAGCTAATTTTTTGAAAAATGCGCTGCTCCAACCTCCAAAACTCTGAAAAGCTTACAATCCATTTTAGGATTTCTAAATTTTGGCAGAACAGACATTTTGGATTACGCAGATAAAGTGAAACCTTTTTACGACCTAATCAGACCTGATTTTTCAGTTCAACATTGGACACAGGAACACACAGAAAACCTGCGTTCCATACAAGCTGACATGATAGCTTCCAAACACTTACACACATGTGTAAACACCACAAATTTGGTGGTCCGTGTAGTCGAGGGTTAGTCAGGATACACTTATCTAACCTTCAATGAAGGCAAAACAGTACCCATCGCATACAAATCTCATTTGTATACAAACGCTGAGATGCCCTTTGCATCCACTGAAAACATTCTGACAGCAGTACAGACTGCTGCAGTGAGAGAAAGAGCACTAGCATAGGGGAAACAAATAATTGTCGTGACTCCGGTACCAACCTTAGAGGCTGTTTCCAAAGCAAGCGTTCCAAATGCAAAAGCACTGCATCCACGATGGATACAATGGGATAAATCTCTCACTGAAACAGATGTAGACTACAAATTTCTACATTAAAAACACAAGCATTTCTGCAGTACGAACAAGAATATCCTCTCCCGAAAGAAATAATGCCCCTAGATCAGTATGAATATATCATTTACACTGACAGATCTGCCCAGCTTGCCGTAGGAAGTAAACAGCAATACAGCACAGCATGTGCAATTGTGAAGGACGTATGCAAGATGGCAAGTTGCCTCCTAGCAATACACAGACGCAGTCTCTAGGAGATTGCATGGCACAGCAGGCAGAACTAAAAGCCCTGATACTGGCACTAAAAAATAAGGATCGGGAATTCCCCACACTAATAGTGTGCGATTCGTTTTACTGTGTCCAGTCATACAATGAATTCCTTCACTATTGGGGTCAGAATGGGTTTAGAGATTCCAAAGGTTGCACAATAAAACACAAGTTGCTTTGTGAACATGTGGCAGAGCTGAACAAATGCCTGCCATGGGCTCATGCAATTCACACATTGAGTTATCAGCGTGTTGGCGAGCACGTTGAAGGGAATTCACTGGCTGATGAAGCCTCCAAGACGACAGTGAGAACTGCTGCCGTTGCTGCAATCACTCGTTCTAGTACGAGAATAGACCGGCAGATAACGATAGCTGTGAACGCTACGCCCAACAACAGCTCAGCCTTGCCAAAAGGGTTTCCACTCAAGCACTCCTACAAGTTAGATGCACAAAATATTCCATATGCTCAAATTCCAGGAGTAGGGGATAGAATAATACCAAACATGGATCGCAGATTAGGTTTAGTTTTAGCTGCACACAAGGGTCTGGGTTCAGCTCACACGGGTATCGCTACAATAACAGTACTTCTTCCTCCTCTTGCCAGCAAGAAGAAAAAAAAATAGTCTCAATTGATCTAATTAAACCGAATATGACTCGTTACAACGCAAGTCATTACATCGCGTGGCATAACAACGCGGTCGTTACAACGACCGCGTTGTTACCACGCAATGCCATTACTACGCAAGTCATTACATCGACTTACAGTAGATGGCGCGCTGACATTAGAAATGTATAATTTACTATTCCAACTCCAGCCTACGCAACAGTAGGGAAGTTGTTGGAATAGTAAACTATACTATTCCTAATGTCAGCGCGCCATCTACTGCAAGTCAATGTAACGACTTGCATAGTAATGGCATTGCATGGTAACAACGCGGTTGTTGTAACGACCGCGTTGTAATGGCATCGCGGTGTAATGACCGCGATGTAAAGGTCGTTTCCCAATTAAGCCACACTATGTGGCATATACTCGATAGTAGGCTGTGTGGGCTCCTGGGTAGCACCAGATTTCCTCTTGCTACCATACAGGAAGTTCAGACAGAAAGATGAATTACCTTTGAAGATTCTACTCTACGAAGTGAGGGATTTACCAACAACGGAATGGAATTCATACCTGTTGAAATTGAACAACAACAAAGTTCAAATGAAACACAGATTTCAATTTGGCCTAATACTGACATCTATGTGAATATGACTCGACAGGAGACATCTGCCAGTTCTACAAAACCTGCTGAGCTACCAAAGATAGATCGAACTGCGTCTGGCTACTTCATCGATTTTGATACTTTCTCATTGGATTCAAGTAAACCTGAGTTAACGCCACCGCTTGTTTCTTACAAACAACAAATTTGTGACTTTTACCTTTGGCTGAAAAAGACTTACCTTGTTTCTCCATGGCTACAGCTCTGGATTGCTATAGGTCTACTGTTCCTACTCCTCTGGATAGGTGTTGTGACAGCCTTTTTCCTGCTCCTGAATGGACATTACCTCCCAGAAAGCTCTACATTACAACATGTGAACTTGGTCCTGAAACCGCATGCATCATCACACCGTGAACAGAGACACCTTCCTTAGTGAACATTACAGCAGTTCCAGTTCCTGAAGGAACAGTTTGGGACAGGGTTTCATATGATGTATATGGTCCAACTGAACTTTTAGAAATACCACACTTGTTTAAAATTTCATTAAGTGATATCATCACCTCCAGTACTTTCGCTGATGATTGGGACTATGAAACTGTAAATACTATGCTGTCTGATTCAGAACAATCTGTTGCATTTTCCAGCGATGAATTGTATGATGATGCATCTAATTTTTACACCATGTTTTGAAACACCACTATGGTCATCATTTCTTGCACAAAACAAGTATCCCATGTAAAGTTTTCTCTTACCATCAATGGGAACATTGCCTAACTCCACCAAAAGGTTTTTCAGCTACGTTTGCACAAAAGTTTGCTTATGTTTCTGGGTTTAACACATTAGACCTGACCACATATTATTATACGGTTGCACCTACAACTGCAAAGAAAAATATGCTCACTAACACAAAACAGATATACTCTGCTTCCTTTAATTCCCGTTTGTCTTTACAGGGTTTTGACTTTTGGAGGGACACTATAGACACAAAATCTGTCTGGGGGGGCTAAAGATTGGCAAGTTCAGGGACTGAGGCCCTATTTAGAGCATGCTTCATACCACATCAGATAATATTCCTGAACGACACAGTGCAACAAACTTCCTGTCTTGGGTTAGCCAAGATCAAGGACTTGAACACACCACGGATTCCCTCACTTACACACTGTGAGGGATGGCAAAACAATACACAACATAGTGAGGATACATTATATGACATTATACATGATGGCTCATACAATTCATCTGACCCCAATTGGAAGGGATGGTTGGTTTGGCCTATCGACACGAAAAGGTGTCAGTCAAGATTCAGGGGTACCACCGAAGGGTTTAGTATCCATAGGCCTGACCAGCGTTACATACATCAAGAACACACGGGGTGGTGACATCTTACAGTATTGGGAAGTTATGCCTAGAGTGGCTAAGAACCTCAAGACTGTCCCAGGTGAAACAACACTTGTCCTTACTGTCAGATGACATGGATCTCAGGGATGTTTTGTTAGGTCCCCAGAAGCCACGTCAGAAACGCTTCTTATATGCTATTTACAATGATGTTTGGAAAATCTCTCAACAGGAAGCTGCTGAGAGACTACGTGAAATTGATAGGGTTAACCTTGAAAAGGCTTTGGCAGTGGTCAAGAATGGCATGACCACATTATCATCCAGGATTTATTCACTGGGCAACATTGTGTCTTCTGCAATTGAAATAATGGAACAGGATTTGTCTATATTACCACATGGAAAATCGCAATTGCGATCCATTCTATTATTGAGCTGGACGCTACACTTATTGCACTCTGGTCATGTGCCCTGGCGGTATATCTATAGTACAACTCTGTTTTCTGCATATAATTTAACAGAAAGACAGACAACAATGGCACGAAGAGTTGCACAGTATACAATGGTGCACATTGAGAAATTGGACCACTTACCTTTTACCGTGGCTGAGTCACCTTCCACAGAATGGTTAATCCATGGCCATATTACACTGCCAGTCATGACATTCCAATTTCAATATTCACTACAGTATCACCAGGTAGGCAGGTATGAAGCGTTGGGACAGGGATACATACATGAGTCTTGGGATTTACCTTACAAATTTAGATGAAAGGAATTGGGACACTGACATTTTTCACAGCAGTTCAGACTGTGAGAGTTCTTTAACCCCTTCCATGCGTCGGATGGCGGGGAGCCGTCCGACGTCACGGTGGGCGTGTGCGTCGGACGGCTCCCGGCCGTCCTAACACCCACCCACGGGGGAAGCGCTGGCGCTCCCCCGTGGGCTGCCCTTGAAGCTGCCCCCACCTGGGAAGGCAGGGGAAGCCCTTCCCCTACCCCCCCCCCTCCACGTCATCTAATGACGTCAGTGCGTGAGGCGCGCTGACGTCATTAGAGGATACCGGATGCACTGGAAGCCATTTGCTTCCAGTGCATTCGGAGGACAGCAGGTGAGTTTCTCCTCGGGAGGGTGGGGAGTATGTTTTAAAAGGCATCGGAGGAAAGGAAAGGGTTTTCCTTTCCTCCGATGTCTTTTTAAAAGCATTCCTGCTGCACGACCGCGCCTGGGGCGCGATCGTGCAGCAGGAATGCCCAGGTTTTTTTTTTTTAAATGCCCATTTTGTGTCGGGGAGCGGCCCTTGGGCAAGGGTCGCTCCCTTGGGGAGCAATGTGTGTTGTTGGTTCTGCCCCCCATGGGGGGGGGGGGGCAGATCGGATAATTAAAAAAAAAAAAAAAAAAGTATGTGTGTGCCCACTGGGCCACCAGGGATTTTTTTTTTTAAATGCCCTTTGTGTGTCGGGGAGCGGCCCCTTGGGCAAGGGTCGCTCCCCTTGGGGGAGCAATCTGTGTAGTTGGTTCTGCCCCCCTTGGGGGGGGGAAGATCAAAGAATTAAAAAAAAAAAGTATGTATGTGCCCAGTGGGCCACCAGGGATTTTATTTTTTTAAATGCCCTTTGTGTGTCGGGGAGCGGCCCCTTGGGCAAGGGTCGCTCCCCTTGGGGGAACAATTTGTTTAGGTGGGTCTGCCCCCCTTGGGGGGGGGGGGCAGATCGGATTTAAAATAAATAAAAAAGTAGCTGTGTGCCCACTAGGCCACCAGGGATTATTATTTTTTTTAAAATTATGTTTTTGGGGAGCGGCCCCTTAGGCTGATCGGCCTTGTGAGTCTAGGCCAATCTGCCCCCAAGGGGGGCAGAAGCCATTAGACATCAGGGATTGTTT
This sequence comes from Calotriton arnoldi, assembly GCA_963921515.1. Lineage (NCBI taxonomy): Eukaryota > Metazoa > Chordata > Amphibia > Caudata > Salamandridae > Calotriton > Calotriton arnoldi. Next base: position 223,075 of record CAWUFW010016473.1, read on the forward strand.
TAGTGTTGTTGGGGATTGCGGCCCCTTGGGCAAGGGTCGCTCCTCTTGGGGGAGCAATATGTTTTTGGGGAGCGGGTCCTTCGGCAAGGGTCGCTCCCCTTTGGGGAGCATTTATTTGGGCTGTTTCTGACCCCCTGGAAGGGCAGATCGACCCAAATAAACAATTAATTTTATTGTATGCCCACTAGGCCACCAGGGATTGTTTTAGTGTTATTGGGAGTGGCTCCTTGGGAAAGGGTCGCTCCCCTTTATGGGGTGAATATTGTGGCCGTTTCTGCCCCCTTTGGGGGCAGATCAGCCATATGTTTTCAGGCCCATCTGTCCCCTAGGGGGGCAGAAGCCACTAGACACCAGGGCTTTTTAAATGTTAGTGTTGGGGAGTGACCCCTTGGGCAAGGGTCGCTCCCCCTTTATGAGGGTGAATTTTTTGGCTGTTTCTGCTCCCCGCGGGGGCAGAGCGGCCTTATGCTTTTAGGCTCACTTACCACCTTTGCTTGGCTGGTGGATAGTGTGTGGACTAGTGCATTATTTGCATATGTGATTGTAATGTTTTATTTCTCCTTTTTATTCTAGTGCAAAGCTTTTGATTTTTGTTTGCGGTTTCGGCAGTGGTTGATCTGCAGTTTTGCGTAGTTGCATTTTTTTTGGTAAGAATTTTTTTTTGTTGTGGTTACTCCAAATGAATATTAATGTCATGCATGAATGAATTTTTTGTAAGTGGTGTCATAATAGCAGCATATTTAGTTAGTGTTTTGAGCATGAAATTCTTTGCGATGTGTTTTGCGTTGTCTTATGTGTAATTTTCTTTTCTTTTTTAGTGGGATACTGTTGGTCCTTATTGTGTCTGTGCAGAGTAGGTGGTGGTGAGTCTAGCTGCTTCTGGCAAGTGAGTGGTATAGTGTTGGAGTATATAGGTCTTTGTGATAAAGCCACATTTTGTTTATTACTTATTTTACAAAGTGTTTGTTGTTGTTGACTTGTTTGACAAGTTACCTTTATAGTAAGGATTATGGCTAGCCGTAGAATTACTGCTCAGCAGGTGGTTGGTATGCTTTTTGAATCTTCCTCTGAGCAGGATTATGAGACTGACAGTGCGTCTGAGGGAGAGGAGGGAGCACAAGATTCTGGAAGTGAGTTTTCTGTCCACGAGGAATCATCTGAAGATGAAGCTACTCTCAGTGCAGATGAAGCTACTCTCAGTGCGGATGAAGTGCCTGTTTTAGAGGAGGACACTGATGTGCCGATGGTGCAGCAAGAGACATCGGGATTGCAGCCTGAGGCTGCAAGGCTTCCTACTGGAAGTGCTGGACTCTGGGTTGATCCAAACATGGTGCAGCCGGTGTTGCCTGCCTTTAGTGGTGATCCTGGGTGTAGAGTGGATTGTGAAACTTTTTTGCCTATACAGTTTTTTCAGTTGTTTATGGATGATGTGTTTTTGGCTGAGATTGTTGAGCAGACTAATTTGTATGCTGAACAGTTTTTGAGGGACAACAGTGCCAGACTTAGGCCCTGCTCTAGAGCTACCCGGTGGACTCCCTCAAATCTGGATGAGATGAAGAAGTTTTTGGGTTTGACTTTTTTGATGGGCTTGATAAGGAAGCCGTCCCTGGCTTCATATTGGTCTACCAGTCCCTTGATGGCAACGGCCATATTTCCTGCAATTATGAGTCGTGATCGGTATTTACTTTTGCTTCGGATGCTGCATTTTGTTGATAATGCTTTGGCGTTGCCACGAGATCACCCTGACTGCGACCGTCTTTTTAAGATTCGGCCTGTTCTTGATCACTTTGTAGATCGATTTTCAGAGATCTATACTCCAGGGAAAGAAATAGCTGTTGATGAGTCTTTGGTCCTGTTCAAGGGCTGTTTGGTTTTTAGGCAGTACATTCCTAGCAAGAGGGCACGTTATGGAATTAAGATGTATATGTTGTCTGAGAGTAGGACAGGATATGTCTATAATTTCCGGGTGTACACTGGTAGGGATTCCACTATTGAATCCCCCTGGTTGTCCGTCCACTTTTGGAGTTTCAGAGAAAATTGTGTGGGATCTTGCTAGAGGACTGTTTAACACAGGCCACCATTTGTACCTTGATAACTTCTACACTGCTGTGCAATTGTTTAAGGAATTGTTCAAAGTGGACACTTTTGCTTGTGGCACAATCCGCTCTAACCGTAAAGGTTACCCAAAAGAGCTTGTTTGCAAAAAGCTTCAGAGGGGACAGTGCAGTGCCTTGCGTAGTGAGGAACTGCTAGCTGTGAAATTTGTGGACAGGAGGGATGTGTACATGCTGACTACCATTCATGATGAGAGTACTTCACCTGTGACTGTTTGGGGTCAGGTTGCTGAAGTGCGCAAACCTCTGTGCATTGTAGATTACAATAAGCACATGGGTGGTGTCGATAGAGTAGATCAGAGGTTGGAACCTTACACTGCTGTTCGTAAGGCTTACATTTGGTATAAGAAGTTGGCCATCCATCTCTTCAATTTAGCAACTTTCAATGCTTTTGTTGTGTTCAAGGAGTGTTCTCCTGCGTCAAAGATGACTTTTGTTCAGTTTCAGGAGTCTGTGATAGGCAGCCTTGTTGTTGTGGAACAGGCAAGTGTTCCTAGAGTTGGAGTGGTGGAGGATGTGGCTAGATTGAAAGATCACCACTTTCCTGATTTAATTCCTCCCACGCCCAAAAAACCCAATCCCTGTAAGAGATGTAGAGTCTGCTTGCGAAGAGGTATGCGGAAGGAGAGTCGTATGCACTGTGCCGATTGTCCTTCTAATCCTGGGCTGTGTGTGCCCACATGTTTTAGATTGTATCACACTCAAAAGAGTTTTTGGGAGCAACCGTGAGTCTAATAGTGTACTGCCTGGTCTGTATGGTTTTATATAGTTGTTGTTCAGTTTCACATTTGGCAATAGAATGATGTCTTTAGTCACTGCTGTTGTTTTTGTAGTTCTAGTTTTGTATCTAGTTGCAATTGGTTTGTGTTTTCTTTCTTGTTAAAAAGAATTTAATGACGGTGTGCGTGGACTGGCACTTGGCTGGCGGTGTGCGTGGACTGGCGCTTGGCTGGCGGTGTGCGTGGACTGGCGCTTGGCTGGCGGTGTGCGTGGATTGGTGCTTGGCTGGCGGTGTGCATGGACTGGCCCTTGGCTGGCGGTGTGCGTGGACTGGCCCTTGGCTGGCGGTGTGCGTGGACTGGCGCTTGGCTGGCGGTGTGCGTGGACTGGCGCTTGGCTGGCGGTGTGCGTGGATTGGCGCTTGGCTGGCGGTGTGCATGGACTGGCTCCTTGGCTGGCGGTGTGCGTGGACTGGTGCTTGGCTGGCGGTGTGCGTGGACCGGCGCTTGGCTGGCAGTATGCGTGGATTGGCGCTTGACCGGTGGTGTGAGTGGACTGGTGCTTGGCTGGCGGTGTGTGTGGGCTGGCGCTTGGCTGGCAGTGTGCGTGGACTGGCGCTTGGCTGGCAGTGTGCATGGGCTGGCGCTTGGCTGGCAGTGTGCGTGGGCTGGCGCTTGGCTGGTAGTGTGGGTGGGATGGTGCTTGGCTGGCGGTGTGCGTGGGCTGGCATTTGGCTGGCACTGTGTGTGTAGTGACTTGCTGCTGGTCATTACACACTCTGCTAGTCAAACGCCACTGCAGACACTATGCCAACCACCAGCAGGTGTGATTGCTGTGTCAGTCATGTGGGCGTATGAAAGTGATGGGCCCTTGAATGGCGCTGTCTGTTGATGTGAATGTTGTAATGTGCTGGGCCCGCGGCTGGCGGTGTGAATGGTCTTGTGTGTCACGTATGAAAGGTGTGTGAATGGCCTGTAAAGAGTTTGGTGCCTTGCCGTGGCTTTACAGCTCACGAGCTGTGAGTCATTGGTTCAGGTTTTTAACCTTTTAAATATTAACAGTGCATTTCCTTTTTGTGAAATCTCTTGTTAATAAAATTTTACGCTCTGAACCTTCACTCACCCTCGTGCCAAATCCAACCAGTATGTGTGAGTACTTAAGGAATTGTTCATTTTGAAGGAATATTTGTCTTTTCTGTCTCTCTCTGCCAGGGTGTACATTGTTTCCACATTGTCTGTGAATGTGAGTGTTGTAATGTGCTGGGGCCGGAGCTGGTGGTGTGAAAGTGTGTGTCAAGTATGAAAGGTGTGTGAATGGCCTGTAGAGGTTGGTGCCTTGCCGTGGCTTTACAGCTCATGAGCAGTGAGTCATTGGTTCAGGTTTTTAACCTTTTAATTATTAACAGTGCATCTCCTTTATGTGAAATCTCTTGTTAATAAAATATACATTTTGAACCTTTCACTCACCCTCGTGCCAAATCCAACCAGTATGTGTGTGTGCTTGAAGAACAGGTGGATAGGCAGTCATATTTGTCTCATTTGTCTTTCTGTGCTAAGGTGTAGTCTGTCTCTAGGGAAAATTTACCAACTTTAGATATTTCTGTAAAGTTTAAAAAAAAATGGGGGGTGCTGGGTGGTGTGCCTCTCATGGATCCCAACAAGTTTTTTTACTCACACCATGCAAACCTCAAAATGTGACTATAGTCACTCATTTTCCTTGCATTACTGTGTCATAATATTCTGTTGTCAGAAAAACCACAATTTTCCTACCACCCTGCATTCCCCTCAGGTCTCCCGATAAAAATGGTACCTCACTCGTGTGGGTGGGTCAAATACCTGTGACAGGCAAGGGCCCAAAACCTATTGAGGCGACATCAAAATTACCTATCACAAAACAACCTGGTTTTGCAAGGGGGGTCCCATGAGTTTTTGGCCCCGGGCTCGGCGGCCATCTAGGGAAACCTACCAAACCCATACATTTCTGAAAACTAGACACCCGGGGGAGTCCAGCGAGGTATGGCTTGCGTGGGTCCCCCAACATTTTCCTACCCAGAATCCCCTGCAAACCGCAAATTTAGCTGAAAAAATCACTTTTTTCTCAAATTTCTGTGTGTGAAAGTTCTGGAATGTGCGTGGATCCACAAATTTACTCCCACCCAGCGTTCCCTCAGGTCTCCCGATAAAAAATGGTACATCACTCGCGTGGGTGGGTCAGGTACCTACGACAGGCAAGGGCCCAAAACGTATTGAGGCAACATCAAAATTACCTATCGCAAAACTAGCCTCGTTTTGGAGTGGGGTCCCATGAGTTTTTGGCCCCGGGCTTGCGGCTATCTAGGGAACCTACCAAACCCACACATTTCTGAAAACTAGACACCTGGGGAGTCCAGCGAGGTATGGCTTGCGTGGATCCCCCAACATTTTCCTACCCAGAATCCCCTGCAAACCTCAAATTTAGCTGAAAAAAATCACTTTTTCTCAAATTTCTGTGTGAGTTCTGGAATCTGCGTGGATCCACAAGTTCCTCCCACCAGCATTCCCTCAGGTCTTCCGATGAAATGGTACCTCACTCGCGTGGGTGGGTCAGGTACTCGCGACAGGCAAGGGCCCGAAACGTGATTGAGGAGACATCAAAATTACCTATCGCAAAACAACCTGCAAAACCAGGTTGTTTTGCGATAAGTAATTTTGATGTCGCCTCAATAGGTTTTGGGCCCTTGCCTCTCGCGGGTACTTGACCCACCCACCAGAGTGAGGTACCATTTTTATCGGGAGACCTGGGGGAACGCTGGGTGGGAGGAAATTTGTGGATCCACGCAGATTCCAGAACTTTCCCACACAGAAATTTGAGAAAAAAGTGATTTTTTCAGCTACATTTGAGGTTTGCAGGGGATTCTGGGTAGGTAATGTTGGGGGACCCATGCAAGCCATACCTCGCTGGACTCCCCGGGTGTCTAGTTTTCAGAAATGTGTGGGTTTGGTAGGTTTCCTAGATGGCCGCCGAGCCCGGGGCCAAAACTCATGGGACCCCTTGCAAAACCAGGTTGTTTTGCGATAGGCGTAATTTTGATGTCGCCTCAATAGGTTTTGGGCCCTTGCCTGTCGCGGGTACTTGACCCACCCATGCGAGTGAGGTACCATTTTTATCGGGAGACCTGGGAGAACGCTGGGTGGGAGGAAATTTGTGGATCCACGCAGATTCCAGAACTTTCCCACACATAAATCTGAGAAAAAAGTGATTTTTTCCAGCTAAATTTGAGGCTTGCAGGGGATTCTGGGTAGGAAAATGTTAGGGGACCCATGCAAGCCATACCTTGCTGGACTCCCGGGTGTCTAGTTTTCAAAAATGTATAGGTTTGCTAGGTTTCCCTAGGTGCCGTGCAGAGCTAGGGTTCAAAATCTACAGCTAGGCACTTTGCAAAAAAGGGTCCGTTTTCACTGTGGAAATGTGGTGTGTCCACGTTGCGTTTTGGGCCGTTTCCTGTCGCGGGCACTAGGCCTACCCACACAAGTGAGGTACCATTTTTCTCGGAAGATTTTAAGGAACGCGGGGTGGGTGGAATTTTGTGGATCCACGCAGATTCCAGAACTTTCCACCACAGAAATGTGAGGAAAATGTGTTTTCTTTTACACATTTTTAGGTTTGCAAGGGATTCTGGGTAACAGAACCTGGTGAGAGCCAGTCAAGTCACCCCATCCTGGATTCCCCTGGGTGTTTAGTTTTAAAAAATGTATAGGTTTGCTAGGTTTCCCTAGGTGCCGGCAGAGCTAGGGTTCAAAATCTACAGCTAGGTACTTTGCAAAAAAAGGGTCCGTTTTCACTGTGAAAATGTGGTATGTCCACGTTGCGTTTTGGGCCGTTTCCTGTCGCGGGCACTAGGCCTACCCATACAAGTGAGGTACCATTTTTCTTGGAAGACTTTGGGGAACGCGGTGTAGGTAGAATTTTGTGGATCCACGCAGATTCCAGAACTTTCCACCACAGAAATGTGAGGAAAATGTGGTTTTTTTGACAAAGTTTTAGGTTTGCAAGGGATTCTGGGTAACAGAACCTGGTGAGAGCCAGTCAAGTCACACCACCCTGGACTCCCCTGGGTGTCTAGTTTTCAAAAATGTATAGGTTTGCTAGGTTTCCCTGGGTGCCGGCAGAGCTAGGGTTCAAAATCTACAGCTAGGCACTTTGCATAAAAAGGGTCAGTTTTCACTGTAAAAATAAAGTGTGTCCACGTTGCGTTTTGGGCCGTTTCTTGTCGCGGGCACTAGGCCTACCCACACAAGTGAGGTACCATTTTATCGGGAGACTTAGGGTAACACAGAATTGTAGAATTATCACGAGGGATTGACCCGGGACCTTTTCACTCCGCCGTCTGAAAAACAACATTTATCTGTCTTATTGCTCTGAAGACCTATGCGATGTATCATACAAGATTTTTATTGACTCTAAGTACAACTATGAAAGCCTTGAGAAAGCCCAGGTCGTATTGACCAGAGGGCGAAACACGTGTCGGCTGTTTGGCTGTTTCACCTCCAGAGCACAAATACAAAAATTACATATGAAGATTATACCATGTAATTAATAAAGACTTTCTTCAAGACAATATCTGAATACTGTTTCCTTCGGATACAACTGACCCAAAGAAACAATAGTTTCGCTGTGGCTTAAAATCACCTACATTACGCAAAGAGGAGCACACGCTCATACCTTCAACAAACAGAATTGTAGAGCAACTGTTATTACCTATTGACTTTCGATGCATTTCTGCCTTCCAAATGAAAGACAATGTGTAAAAAAGAAGTCATTTTGAAAAATGACCTATAATTCTCATGCTAGTATGGGTACTCACAATTTCGGAAATGTGCAAATATCTACTGTTTCTAAACTCTATATTTTGTTCCAATTTCAGAAATGCATAGGTGTCTTTCATACCGATTTTTCCATGTATATATTTTCCCAAATTAATTGCTATATACCCGGTACATAATGAAAAACCATTGCAAGACGCTGCTCAGTTATTGGCTCTGGGTTCGCCGGGTTCTTGGTGAACCTACAAGTCCTATATATCCCCACAACCAGAAAGGTCCAGCGGATGTAACGGTATATTGCTTTCAAACAGCTGTCACAATTAGAAGAAGTTACAGGTGAAAACGTTGGCACAAATGGCTGGTTTTTTCAACTAATTTTCAATTTTTCCTATATTTAACTGTTAGTTTCTATAAAGAAACCTTGAAGGATCTACACAAATGACCCCTTGCTGAATTCAGAATTTTGTCTACTTTTCTAAAATGTATAGCTTTCTTGGATCCATTATTGCTTTCATACCCATTTCTACCATTAACTGGAAGAAGGTTGAAAGCACAAAAAATAGCAAAAATAGGCTATGTCCCAGTAAAATGCCAAAACTGTGTAAAAAATGTTGGTTTTCTGACAAAAGTATGTCAGTCCCTAAAAGCTGGGAAAATGGTGATTTCAGCCCCACAAACCCTTTGTTGATACCATTGCAGGGAAAAAACAGATGCTTTCATTTGCAGCACTTTTTTCCCATTCTTCCCGAAAACAACAAAATGTAGCTGTATTTTGGCTAATTTCTGGGTCCCCTCAGGGGAATCCACAAACCCTGGGTACCTTTAGAATCCCCATGATATTGGAAGAAAAGGACGCAAATTTGGCGTGGATACCTTATGTGGTCAAAAAGTTACAGGGGCCTAAGCGCGAACTACCCCAAATAGCCAAAAAAAGGCTTAGCACAGGGGGGGAAAAGGCCTAACAGCGAAGGGGTTAAGTGGGTCTCTAATTTGTCAGGATATTTTGCTTCATGGAGCCTGTAATACTTCAGTTGCAAACCTATCATGTCATTTGAAAGGATCTCCAGCTGCTGTGATTCATCCAGTGTTCAAACTGCTCTCAAATGGGAGCTATTTGATGTTGAATGATCAAGGTTGTTGTGGAAGGGTACCAGGCATCGCATTTTAGTCACAGTAAGTTTCAGGGTTACTTGTTGTATGCAAGTATTGTTTCCACTGACCCACACAGTTAGTGAGGCAATGCTATGGCCTTCGTTGGATGTTTCCTTAATACGGTTTGAGTCTCTGAGCAGAGTGAAAGCCATGCTGTTACAGAAAGATGTGGCCTTAACCTCAGCCCGAGAGACTTTTGATCTCCAGGTTGCAAGGTCTTCGAATGAGATACAGGCGCTAGTCCGAACAAACTTCCCGCTCCATTTCAGAGAAATGGTACATCGTATCTTTAACTTGTCTGATACAAAGGGGACCGTGCACCTATTTCAGAGCATAGGTTCTGGACTATTGAGCACCTTTCAGACAATCTTCTGAGTTATTCCAGCATTCATACACTCCGTATTGGGAAGCGTTTTTGGAGGGCTTCCGCTGATCCTACTACTTGTAGTGGGAATCCTGGTTTTAATTCTCCTGATACGCAATGGACGGCCCAGTTCCACCAGAGATGGAAAAAACACTCCTTGTGCGATGTTGCAGTGAACGCATCTGGGTGCACCTCGGCTTCGGGAGCTAAGCAAGCATTGGTTCCTCTCGTTCAGATCAGTCTGGGTCGACTACATCTTGCCTGTGCTCAGCTGCCTATTCTGCGGATATGAATGTGTGTTGGATATATGTCTAACTTCCATCTGTTGCACCACCGGAAGTCGATGTACTTAAAGGCCCACGTATTACAGTGTCCTCAGCGTATTCCCATGTTGGTGACTGCATTCTTAGAGCCTCCACCGGATGCTTCAGCTCCTGTCGGAATGGATACCGGCCCCACATCAAGCACAAGGGTACTGAGTGTTTCCTCAGCGGCTGCTGTGGGAACTGAAGTTGATCGTCTTTGCTCCATTGACCTGATACAAGAGGTGTTATAGGGTCTGTCGTTTTCGAATGCAAGCAACAGTGATGTTGCGCCTCCCACACAGGACACATAAACATTTGGCTCTCTATGTGATAGGAACAATTCGGCCTTTTTCCAAAACAAGCCAAATTGGAACTCGAAAACATTGTTTTGTTTTATTTTTTCTCTCCTGCTCTCACTGAGCACCATGGCTTTCGGTGTGCTCAGTTGGTCTAACAGTATATTGACTATTTTAGAGGACTTATAGAGCTTTATTAATTTCTAACATCATTTTTACATATACCATGTTTTTACATGTTTTTACACTGATTTTATACCAATGTTTTTATGCTTTTTAGACAGGTATATTTTAGCATTAGTTGACCTTAACGTCCTTCGGATGAGGAGTGGGTGTTATGAGCCCCAATGTACCCCAATATAGGCCTAGGTAGTTACACGACCTTTTACCTACATTCGTCCTACCTTGCTCTACATAACTGTTCTGGCACTGACCTTTTACCTAGTGACGTGCTGAATAAATGTCGATCAGTTTTCTTCGAAACTATCCTCATTTATTATGCATGAGGATTCCTAGTATCATATCTTAATTCCCTACCCAGGATGTACACAGCAGGCTTATCATCTTCTGTATAGCATCTCTGTACAAAAGTCACCGCTAACGTCATTCTTGGATGACAGGTCCACTATACATAATGGCAAGCCATTTCATATCTAGGCAGAACCCCTGAGGGTATTTTGTGAGTATAAAAGAACCACATCTTCGCTGGGGAACCAGAGGAGAAGCTTTCACGCTGACACTAGACGCTGAGGTCCCGGCCTGCAGAAGCTCCAGCACGCAGTGGTCTGACATCCCTTGCGGGGTGTCCAACTCAAGACGGGGTCCTTCAGTCTCTCCCATCAGGTAATGGGGTTGGCTCTTTCCTAGAAGGATTATAGGGTTTACACCCAAAACTGTGACACTGACACGGGGACACTGACGCTGGAAGTGAAGACTGTGACACTGACACAGGGACACTGACGCTAGAAGTGAAGACTGTGACACCGACACAGGGACACTGACGCTAGAAGTGAAGACTGTGACACTGAGACAGGGACACTGACGCTGGAAGTGAAGACTGTGACACTGACACAGGACACTGACCCTGGAAGCGAAGACTGTGACACTGACACAGGGACACTGACGCTGGAAGCAAAGACTGTGACACTGACACAGGGACACTGACGCTGGAAGTGAAGACTGACACTGACACAGGGACACTGGCGCTGGAAGCGAAGACTGTGACACTGACACAGGGACACTGACGCTGGAAGCGAAGACTGCGACACTGACACAGGGACACTGATGCTAGAAGTGAAGACTTTGACACTGACACAGGGACACTGACGCTAGAAGTGAAGACTGTGACACTGACACAGGGACACTGACGCTGGAAGTGAAGACTGTGACACTGACACACGGACACTGACTCTGAAAGTGAAGACTGTGACACTGACGCTAGAAGTGAAGACTGTGACACTGACAGAGGGACATTGACACTGGAAGGGAAGACTGACACTGACAGCGAAGACTGCGACACTGACACAGGGACACTGACGCTGGAAGCGAAGACTGACACTGACAGAGGGACATTGACACTGGAAGGGAAGACTGACACTGACACAGGGACACTGGTGCTGGAAGCGAAGACTGCGACACTGACACAGGGACACCGATGGTGGAAGTGAAGACTGTGACACTGACACAGGGACACCGATGGTGGAAGTGAAGACTGTGACACTGACACAGGGACACTGGCGCTGGAAGTGAAGACTGTGACACTGACACAGGGACACTGATGCTGGAAGTGAAGACTGTGCACTGACATATGGACACTGACGCTGGCAGTGAAGACTGTGACACTGACACAGGGACACTGATGCTGGAAGTGAAGACTGCGACACTGACACAGGGACACTGATGCTGGAAGTGAAGAATGACACAGGGGCACTGGCACTGAGATACTGACACATGGATCAGACACTGGCACACAGACACTGATACTGAAAGCAGACTCGGAAGACACCATCACGACTTCTGAAAGCTGAACAAACATTTGAAAGGCACCAGCGGCGTGGCTACCATTGGTGCAACTGGTGCAGTTGCACCGGGGCCCAGCGCCCTGTGGCGCACATTGACCTCTGACAGTGCTGTATTTAACTACGGTCTACGAGGCCTTTCTCTGTGCTTGTCCCAGGGACAGGGGCACCCTTGCTGCGCTGATGAAGGCAGCGTTACTTCAAGCAGTGAAAGACTGACACACTCTACCTTCTTTCTAAGCATACATGACACGCCCTCACTGTTTGAAACGGTGATGCATACTTACTTCAAAGTCCGAACATCATTACATACAGTCTTCCATAACGTATTTTATTGGAATTGCATTGATATAGTGCTTACTGCCGCTGGCGAGGCGTTGAAGCACGTGACAGAGTCCCACAACGCATCTTCGAAGGCAGTCCACCCGTGACTCCCTGGTATGGCGCCAAGAAGGCCCGTGTTCCACCTTCCGACTTCGGCGCAGTTGCACCAGAGTATGTATCATCCGTCGTTCCTCTTGCGCTCTTAAGGCCCTGACAAGCAGGAGCCCCTGTTTACTTTATGAGTCCTGCTCCCGCCCACCCCTCCCCCTCCTTCTTCCCTTCCTCCCCCGTGTGCGTGCGTGTGTGTGCATGTGTGGGTGTGTGTGTGCACACTGTGCAGTGCTGCTGGCCACACGACGGGAAGGGGCGCACAGCTGAGGACTCCGGGGGAAGCTTAGAGTCCCAGAGGGGAAATTAACAGCTCTGAGAAGGAGGCGACGCCCCCCAGGGCCGAGCGGGACATACTTTATGCCCCCGGAAGAGGTTTATAAACTAGAACTGCCTAGAGGAAGCCCAGAGCCCCGGAGGATGGAGGAAGCGCCCAGAGGAAGCTGAGAGCGCTGGTGGGCGCCTTCCTGCCCCGGGCCCTGACCCGTCCCCTGTAGAGTGCGCAGCCCACCCCTGCCCATGCCTCTGTGCTTCTGCCCCAGGGTGCCCACCACCCTAATGCTCCTGCTCCTCTACACTACCTACTTGTTGCTGGGCGCCGGCGTCTTCTGGGCGCTAGAGAATGGGAGCGAAGCTAGCACCACCCAGAACCTACAGGAGCTGCTGAGGGGCCAGAACTTCACCTGTATGGACAACCAAACCCTGCGCAGGTTCATCCAGGTGAGAGGGGCCGAGCTTCAGCGACATGTAGACCATCAGTGTGTGTAGACCATCAGAGGTGCCTGTGTATGCAGGCATGTGTAAGGTGCCGATGGGTAGAGGTGCCCGTGTATACAGGTGCCCGTGTATACAGGCAGGTGTAGAGGTGCCCATGTATAGAGGTGCCCGTGTATACAGGCATGTGTAGAGGTGCCCATGTATACAGGCATGTGTAAAGGTGCCGATGGGTAGAGGGTGCCCGTGTATGCAGGCATGTGTAGAGGTGCCCATGTATACAGGTGCCCGTGTATACAGGCATGTGTAGAGGTGCTGATGGGTAGAGGTGCCCGTGTATACAGGCATGTGTAAAGGTGCCGATGGGTAGAGATGCCCGTGTATACAGGCATGTGTAGAGGTGCCCGTGTATAGAGGTGCCCGTGTATGCAGGCATGTGTAGAGGTGCCGATGGGTAGAGGTGCCCGTGTATACAGGTGCCCGTGTATACAGGCAGGTGTAGAGGTGCCCATGTATAGAGGTGCCCGTGTATACAGGCATGTGTAGAGGTGCCCATGTATACAGGCATGTGTAAAGGTGCCGATGGGTAGAGGTGCCCGTGTATACAGGTGCCCGTGTATACAGGCAGGTGTAGAGGTGCCCATGTATAGAGGTGCCCGTGTATACAGGCATGTGTAGAGGTGCCCATGTATACAGGCATGTGTAAAGGTGCCGATGGGTAGAGGTGCCCGTGTATGCAGGCATGTGTAGAGGTGCCCATGTATACAGGTGCCCGTGTATACAGGCATGTGTAAAGGTGCCGATGGGTAGAGATGCCCGTGTATACAGGCATGTGTAGAGGTGCCCGTGTATAGAGGTGCCCGTGTATGCAGGCATGTGTAGAGGTGCCCGTGTATAGAGGTGCCCGTGTATAGAGGTGCCCGTGTATGCAGGCATGTGTAAAGGTGCCGATGGGTAGAGGTGCCCGTGTATAGAGGTGCCCGTGTCTACAGGCATGTGTAGAGGTGCCCGTGTATAGAGGTGCGTGTGTATACCTGTATGTGCAGACATGTAGATGAAGGAGCTTATCATATATACCTGCATATATAGAGGTGCCCTTGTATACACATGTATGTATAGAGCTCCTCATGTAAACAAGTATGCAAAGAGCTTATCATTTATACCTGCATGTATAGAGGTGCCTGTGTATAGAGGTGCCCGTGTATACAGGCATGTGTAGAGGTGCCCATGGGTAGAGGTGCCCGTGTATACAGGCATGTGAAGAGGTGCCCATGTATAGAGGTGCGTGTGTATGTATACCTGTGTGCGCAGACATGTACATGCAAAGAGCTTATCATATATACCCGCATTTATATACATGTATGTATAGAGCCCCTCATGTAAACCAGCATGGAAAGAGCTTATCATATATACCTGCATGTATAGAGTTGTCCGTATATACCCGTGTGTGTAGAGGTGCCTGTGTACAGAGGTGCCCGTGTATACCTGTGTGTGTAGAGATGTCCATGTATAGAGGTGTCCATGTACAGACAAGCATGTATGGAGCTGCTTATGTAAACCATCATGCAAAGCGTTTATCATATATACCTGCATGTATATGAATGTTCATATATACCTGCATGTACTGAGGTGCTCGTGTACAGACAAGTATGTATATAGCTCCTCATGTGAATCAGCATGCAAAGAGATTATCATATCTACCTCCATGTATAGAGGGGCCCGTGTACAGACAAGTATGTATATAGCTCCTCATGTAAACCAGCATGCAAAGTGCTTATCATATATACCTGCATGTATAGAGGTGCCCGTGTACAGACAAGGATGTATGGAGCTCCTCATGTCTGCATGTATAGAGGTGTCCATGTACAGACAAGCATGTATGGAGCTGTAAACCAGAATGCAAAGTGCTTATCATATATACCTGCATGTATAGAGGTGCCCGTGTACAGACAAGCATGTATGGAGCTGCTCATGTAAACCAGCATTGAAAGAGCTTACCATATATACCTGCATGTATAGAGGTGCCCGTGTATACAGGCATGTGTAGAGGTGCCCATGGGTAGAGGTGCCCGTGTATACAGGCATGTGAAGAGGTGCCCATGTATAGAGGTGCGTGTGTATGTATACCTGTGTGCGCAGACATGTACATGCAAAGAGCTTATCATATATACCCGCATTTATATACATGTATGTATAGAGCCCCTCATGTAAACCAGCATGGAAAGAGCTTATCATATATACCTGCATGTATAGAGTTGTCCGTATATACCCGTGTGTGTAGAGGTGCCTGTGTACAGAGGTGCCCGTGTATACCTGTGTGTGTAGAGATGTCCATGTATAGAGGTGTCCATGTACAGACAAGCATGTATGGAGCTGCTTATGTAAACCATCATGCAAAGCGTTTATCATATATACCTGCATGTATATGAATGTTCATATATACCTGCATGTACTGAGGTGCTCGTGTACAGACAAGTATGTATATAGCTCCTCATGTGAATCAGCATGCAAAGAGATTATCATATCTACCTCCATGTATAGAGGGGCCCGTGTACAGACAAGTATGTATATAGCTCCTCATGTAAACCAGCATGCAAAGTGCTTATCATATATACCTGCATGTATAGAGGTGCCCGTGTACAGACAAGGATGTATGGAGCTCCTCATGTCTGCATGTATAGAGGTGTCCATGTACAGACAAGCATGTATGGAGCTGTAAACCAGAATGCAAAGTGCTTATCATATATACCTGCATGTATAGAGGTGCCCGTGTACAGACAAGCATGTATGGAGCTGCTCATGTAAACCAGCATTGAAAGAGCTTACCATATATACCTGCATGTATAGAGGTGCCCGTGTACAGACAAGCATGTATGGAGGTGCCCGTGTACAGACAAGCATGTAAAGTGCTTATCATATATACCTGCATGTATAGAGGTGCCCGTGTACAGACAAGGATGTATGGAGCTCCTCATGTCTGCATGTATAGAGGTGTCCATGTACAGACAAGCATGTATGGAGCTGCTCATGTAAACCAGCATGCAAAGTGCTTATCATATATACCTGCATGTATAGAGGTGCCTGTGTACAGACAAGCATGTATGGAGCTGCTCATGTAAACCAGCATGCAAAGTGCTTATCATATATACCTGCATGTATAGAGGTGCCCGTGTACAGACAAGCATGTATGGAGCTGCTCATGTAAACCAGCATGCAAAGTGCTTATCATATATACCTGCATGTATAGAGGTGACCGTGTACACACAAGGATGTATGGAGCTCCTCATGTCTGCATGTATAGAGGTGCCCGTGTACAGACAAGCATGTATGGAGCTGCTCATGTAAACCAGCATGCAAAGAGCTTATCATATATACCTGCATGTATAGAGGTGCCCGTGTACAGACAAGCATGTATGGAGCTGCTCATGTAAACCAGCATGCAACAAGCTTATCATATATACCTGAATGTATAGAGGTGCCCGTGTACAGACAATCATGTATGTAGCTGCTCATGTAAACCAGCATGCAAAGAGCTTATCATATATACCTGCATGTATAGAGGTGACCGTGTATTTCAGTGTGTAGACAAGCATGTATAGAGCTGCTCATGTGTAACTGCATGTATAGAGCTGATTATGTATACCTGCATACATATCTCATCTCATGTATCCCATGTATATCCGCATGCTAGACATGTATTTCAGCACCGGTACAGAAACATGTCTACAGCTGCTCATGTTTACAGGCATGTGTAGAGCTTATGTATACCTACATGTGTGTGATATATATATATATATATATATATATATATATATATATATATATATATATATATATATATATATATGCTATAGCATGGCTATAGCACGGAGACCGTTCGTCTGGAAGTTGCTGTGACAATCAGAGAGGCTTTGGATGGAGGGGCATCTGCTATGGTGGTGCTGCTGGATCTATCAGCAGCATTTGACACAGTTGCACATTCTAACTTGTTGACTAGATTGGGCCATTTTGGCTCTCAGGGCACCATGCTGTCGTGGATTCGATCTTTTCTAGAAGATCGAACTCAACGGGTTTTCCTTCGCCCTTTTTCATCTTCACCTAAACCGTTGGTTTGCGGGGTGCCACAGGACTCTTCCCTCAGTCCGATGCTATTCAACCTTGACCTGGCCCCTTTGGGCTCCCTCATTGAGTCCTGGGAGTGAAGGTTGTTTCATATGCCGATGACACTCAACTGGCATTCTCATTTGAAGAGCATTCTGAGGCTGCCTTTATCATTTTCAAAGAGTGCTTAAAGGGCATTGCCACATGGATGGACATCAATTCTTTGAAATTGGACGTGGAGAAAACAGAGGTGCTTTTCTTCAGTCATATGACATCCCCGCCTGCGTGTCTATGGTGGCCTACTGAATTGAATCCCGCACCTATATCGGCCACCTCAGCTAGAAATTGTGGGATAATGCTGGATTCTGACCTCACTTTTGCCACTTAAATTCGGCAGATCTTATCGTCTTGCTTTCTGAAGCTAAGATCAGTCAGGAAACTACTGCACCTGTTGCCGGTAGAGTCACGAATGATCCTAGTCCATGCACTTGTGATATCATGGCTGGATTACGCCAACAGCTTATATTTGGGACTTCCGGGCTGATCCGATGGGGACCCTTTCGTCATCATATCTCCCCCCATCTGAAGCAGCTTCATTGGCTCCTGGTGGCCAAGAGGGTTGAATTTAAAGCCCTGATATTGGCATTTAGAGCCATTAGGGGCAAATGGCCAAGAGCACTGAGAAACAGGATCAGACAGTACCAGCAGGTGAGAGATTTGAGATCTATCACTTGAGACTTCTGTATATCCTAAGGTTTTCCAAGGCCCGACGTGGTTCGAGGTCCTTCTCAGTACTGACGGCTAAGCTTTGGAACACCCTGCCTATCTATCTGCGAATGGCGAGTCTGAATTCGGTTTCAGAAGGGATTTAAAAACCGCTCTTTGATCAAGTATAGATAGTAGTGGCCGAGTCTGTTCCTCAGTCTGCTTTTAGTGCCTTGATGCCTCGGTTTAAGGCAGCCGTGCGCTTAGATTGATTGATTGATATTGTCTTTATTTATACTAGCATTTATAGAGGTGCCCATGTGTACCAGTTGGTGTAAGGCTGCCCTAGTATCGCTGCATCTTTAGAGTTCCCTGTGTATACCTGCATGAATAGAGCTACCCATGCATGGAAACATGTCCAGAAATGCTCATGTATGCAAACATTTTCACCAGCATTTATAGAACTGTCCATTTAGAACAGCATGTATAGAGAAACCCATGTATACTATCATGTGTAGATATTGTTGTATATACCACCATTTATGGAGGTGCGCATGTGTACGAGATGGTGATGTATACCAACATGTATAGAGCTGGCAATGTATACCAACATTTAGAGAGGTTGACATGCATAGAGTTTGCTGTGTATATCATCATGTATAGAGGTTCCAGTGTGTACCAGCACGTGCAGTTTCCCCTGTACACCAGCATGTGCAGCGTTGCCCATGTATACAGGCATGTATAAAGCTGCCCAGGTGAGAACAACTCTAGCTTCCCACACCATGTATACCAGGTTGTTTAGAGTTCTTCGTGCAAACATGTATATTTATTTATTTATTTTTATTTTTAGAGCTTTCTTGAGTGTAAGTGTGACTTGAAGTTGTGAGAGCGCTGTACAAGGTAATCAGTTAGTTAACCTCCAGTAGTACATTACTGTAGGGTTGGCAACTTCCGGCAGTGTGGCACTGATCGGAACATAAACTTGCAGTAAAAATCACCCTGGGGTGGAGGTGGGGATGGCTTGTCTCAAGCGTAAAAAATATTCAATTTGGCGATGTGGACTATATGGAATATTCTGACCTGAAATAATATCTTTCTGTAGTTTCCTAGTGAGTAATGGGCTTACAGGTGCTCAGCTTACCATAATGGCCTCATCGGGCAGAGAGGTTGCCGTGGAAATGATAACCATGATGGGCTCATGGAGTTAGGAGGTGACAGCGAGGAGAACCTGTTCATCTGTTTTTGGGTGTCCTTGGTAGCCGGCCAACCATGATAGTCTCATGGAGTTAGGAGATTACAGCGAGCAGAATCTGTTCATCTGTTTTTGGGTGTCCCTGGTAGCCGGCCAAACATGATAGTCTCATGGAGTTAGCAGATAGCAGTATCTATTTCATCTGGCGTAGACAAAGAAGGAAGACATTTTTGTAACTGCATGTCCCAAGTTGGACTATGGATGCAAAATAATTGTCTGAAACTGAACTCATTTATTAGGTCTCGCCTAGCGATATTAGGTCTCGCCTAGCGATGCAGCGCCATGCGCTGCCCGCGTAAGCGAGATCTATTGTTGCCGACTTGCTTGCGAAGGGGGACAGGACATGTGCACGCGTATGGCAAGTCCTGGACAGGAGATGTGCACGCGTATGGTGCGAGCAGGAGTTGTAATAACGCCGCAAGCCGTACACGTGCACATCGACTGTCTGTGCCAAAGCTTAACAGACAAGAGATGTGCACGCGTACGTCTTGCGGCGTTATCACAACTCTTGCTCGCACCATACGCGTGCACATGTCCTGTCCAGGCGCGGCGCCCTTTGCTGCATGTATATCAGCCGGCCGGTGGGCACGTACAGCATGCCTCCCGCTCAACCCCACTCACCGGCTCTTGTGGGGACTCTGCGCTGCTCCCCGGCTCGTCTCCTCAATGGCAGGGGGATTCGCCTCTTCACCCGGTCACTGGCGCAGCAACACGCGGGGCTCCGTCTTGCTCACAGGAGCCCCGCCTGAAATCTTGCTCCGGCCGCACCATGCGGCATTCACGAAGGCGGGGTGGGCTCCCGCCGGACTTCCTCTGCGGGGTGGGTTCCCGCCTCGCTTCTCCTACACGCGGGCTGCAACACGCGGGGCTCCCTCAGCTCACGGGAGCCCCGGACACTTCCGGCCGCGCGCACCATGCCCCGCCCATGTCCCAGGCAAGGTTGCCTGACTTCCGGGTCGCGCTGAGAGCGGCCCGGAGAAGGCTTCCAGAACGGCTCAGGCTTGTCTGACCATGTAGGTGGCTGGGCAGTAGTTGTAGGTGCTTTTTGGTGTGCCTCCTCGCACGCTCCATGGGCTTGTTCCACGGTTCAAGGCACGGTGCAGGTTGTATCAACCGTAAAGCCTGCCTCACCGGCCACATTAGATGGAGTCGTGCTTTCCGGAAAGCCAGCGCTACTTTCTTCAGTACAGCAAGATGCCGAACTGGTAGACAAGAGAGCTAATTAAGGAGCAGAGGATTTCAGCCAAAAGGTACAGGCACCTCTTGTTTATTTATTTATTACTTCGGAGCGCGGCGCCCGCTAAGGGACACACGCGCTCGGTTTTAAATCAGTGATTTGTAGATGAAAGGTGCAGTACTGGAAAAAATGCCCGTAATGATGTGAGTGCTTACTGGAGCTGGGCGCGGTTCTGTATTATTGTGAAGGGAGGTCGTTGTTACGCACTCTCCGTGTAGATCTGAAGTGATACAGAGCCACGCTTTGTACAATTAATTAGATGTATGCCATAACCACCTAACATATACACAGATCTTTGATCTGATTACGAAGCATTTACCATTTGAATCAGGGTACCCAGTTTAATAAACTTATCACCCACGGACAGGCGAGAGGCTGGGGCAACTCTGCTGGATTCGAACCGGCGGCTGCACACAGATCTCAGCAGCAAGTGTTTACTTCATTGACCACCAACCTGTGTGATCTTGGGCAAGTCCATCTTTCGCCCGTGCCACCAAGGCTTACTGATTTGCAACAGACAGATAGGCTTCAAAACTTGCTAGCCCCATGTTTAGGGGACAGAAGACGTTGCCTGCTTCCTACAGGAGTGCAGTGAACATGGCAGGCGGGCAGCAGGTGCACGCATTCACTGCGGAGGAAGGACAGACACGTGTCCCTTGCTGCATACTGCCGTCCCTGCTGTCACCAGTGGTGGTGCTCAGTCTGGGTTTGCTTGCGTGCATGAAGCAGCGTGTGATCGTGTGCACGGATCCCTGGTGCGGTGTCTGTCCTGTAAGGGCTGCCTTCACGAGCACAAGGCAGCGTCCGGTGTGCCAGCCGCTAGGCATGGAAATTACAGTGGTGCTCAGTTCCTGTGTGCTTGAGTGCATGAAGCAGCGTGTGATCGGGTGCACGGATGTCCTGGGAGTACTGCCTTTACGAGCTCCTGGCTGCGCCCGTTGTGCCAACTGGTGGGCATTGAAATTACAGTGGTGCTCAGCCCGTGTGTGCATGAGTGAAGTGGCCTGTGATCATGTGCACGGATCCCTGGTGCGGTGTCTGTCCTGGGAGGGCTGCCTTCACAAGCATGTGGCAGCGTCCAGTGTGCCAGCCGGTGGGCATGGAAATTACAGTGGTGCTCAGTCCGTGTGTGCTTGAGTGCATGAAGCGGCATGTGATCGTGTGCACGGATGTCCTGGGAGTGTTGCCTTCATGAGCACATGGCAGCGTCCGGTGTGCCAGCCGGTGGGCATGGAACTTTCAGTGGTGCTCAGCCGTGTGCGCGTGAGTGAAGCGACGTGTGATCCTGTGCAAGGGGCCCTGTGAGGACAGTCTTCACATTATCGACCACATGGCAGTGTGTGCCGTGCCAGCCGGCGGGCACGGGAGCTTACAACGTGGCACGGTTGATGCTACACTGAAGACGTGTGTTTAAAGACGCTGTCCAGATAGTCCCCCTGTAGGTGAAGTGACCCCTTCTCCCACACTGCATGCTCTACCACCCACATCCGTCTAACCCTTCTCCTTTTCTCCTTCAGGACAGGGTATCTAAGCGCGTTGTGCAAGGAACTGATATTAAATGTGTGTCCAGCTGGAAAATGATGCACTGTGCCTAGCTCTGTCTTTTCTCGCTCCAGAATCGCGAGGCGCTCTAATTTGTCTGAGAGGTGACATGCTGGCGCTATGCAATGGACTAATAAATAATAAACCACTCTCCAGCCAAAAACAATGCACTATGCACAACTGTGTCTTCTCCAAGAAAATGAGGCTCCCTGAAGTATCTTAAAGGCAAAATGCATGCGCTACACATATTCAAAAGTCAGCCCTGGTGAAATGTAAAATGCGTACATCTTTTTTTTTATGCAAATGATAGAGTGCGCCCTGATCTAACTACTCGCTGTCTCCAGAGTCTCTAAGTGGTGTAAATGAGCTATATTAAGCTCCAATAAATAAAAATAAATAAACCTGTCTCTTTACGTTTAAAAATTAGCACGAGCCTGGCGCTGTCTTCCTCCAATCAGGGATTCGAAACGCTATAAAGCGTATGGACGCAACATGTTGGCACTACACAAAATACAAATGAATAAATAAATACACAGATAACGAAAGAAATGTGTCTCTGCCTTGCAAGTAAGATCGCGTTACGTACCTAGATTTTCGTCAATGTTGCAGGCTTCTAAGCGCACTGAAGTGCCTGGAAGGTAGTGTGTTGGTGCTACGCAAAACACCAATAACTGCATTAATGTGTCTTTTGCTGGGTACGAATACAGCATGGCGTGTTTAGCTCCTTCTATCACTCTAGATTCTCAAAATATTCTGATGTGCCTTGAAGGCACCATGTTGACAGCTACAAAAAAGCATTTGCAATGCAATAGGTCTCGCATTTATGTGAATTTGAGCTGTTGACATTGTAAATGACAATGCCTTTTTATGTTTTGGGTTTTAAAACATAAATAAAAGGCATGGTCATTTACAATACTAATAGCTTAAACTCTCGCAAATGCGAGACCTATTGCATTGCAAATGCTTGTTTTCACTACTAATGGTCCCTAGGAAGGCAGGGATAAGCGTACAAAAATGAGTACAGACCCAATCAGTACTGTATTGGTTAAACTTGTCCAGCCGGACAGAGGTCTAATATTTAATTTTAACAATTCTTTGACATATATACAAACGAAGATACTGAGAGTGGGACACAAGCCTGCATCCTATTACAGAAACAAAAAACAGACAATTAGAGAACATTTAAGGGAGGCTCAGGCAACGCTTACGGTTTGTTTTTCGAAAAAAATTCTCAATAGGGTAAACAAATCGCACGGAACACCTTTACATAGTCAATAGTAACATAACGGTCATTGTATGAGGTATTTTTAGGGTGTCGACGGCGTTTCGATCCATGTGAAAGGTACGTGGTTCATCATCAGGACATGAAAGTAACGTGGATGACACACTCGGGTGGTCGCAGGACTGCCCGGTGGCGAGAATTACTTCGGTGGTGTTGGAGCCACCGACGTGTACTCCGATGGCGCAATGGCCTACGTAAGGTACAGTGGCGTGGCTAGGCACTCTGCCGCCCGTGGCGGTCCCTGTCCCTGCCTCTTGCCGCCGCCGCGCGCCTAAGAGCGGGGGGGGAGGGGGCTGGCGATAAATTTACCTGCCGCCCCCAAATCTCGTGCCGCCCCCCCCCTTGCTACGCCAGTGGTAAGGTAGAATCGCCGAGCTGCACGGGGGGCTTCCGATGATGCGGGTCATCGGGAGCTGACCCCCCGTGCAGCTCGGCGTAGACATCGGAAATAGACCACTACGCCGTTTGAGCACACACCTGTGGCTCCTTACCTTAATACGTCAAAAGGATTATACCTTACGTAGGCCATTGCGCCAGCGGAGTACACGTCGGTGGCTCCAACACCACCGAAGTAATTCTCGCCACCGGGCGGTCCTGCGACCACCCGAGTGTGTCATCCACGTTACTTTCTCAACCCCCGCAACTGCTGTAATCTAAGGCACTAATATAAGGGCATGCTTATTTAATGTCCTGATGATGATCCACGTACCTTTCACATGGATCGAAACGCCGTCGACACCCTAAAAATACCTCATACAATGACCGTTATGTTACTATTGACTATGGAGAGGTGTTCCTTGCGATTTGTTTACCCTATTGAGAATTTTTTTCTAAAAACAAACCGTATGCGTTGCCTGAGCCTCCCTTAAATGTTCTCTAATTGTCTGTTTTTTGTTTCTGTAGTAGGATGCAGGCTTGTGTCCCACTCTCAGTATCTTCGTTTGTATATATGTCAAAGAATTGTTAAAATTAAATATTAGACCTCTGTCCGGCTGGACAAGTTTAACCAATACAGTACTGATTGGGTCTGTACTAATTTTTGTACGCTTATCCCTGCCTTCCTAGGGACCATTGTAGTGTAAAATAATTGATTCCCGAGGTCCCTGGCTGACTCTACTTGGGTCCCCTTGTTGTTTAAAAATATGAAACTGAAGTCAGACAAAACCGAGGTGATGCTCTTCGGTAAAGAGATCAACTTCTGGAAAGACTCATGGTGGCCGTCAAGCCTAGGCACGTTACCTGTTCCGGTCCAGAAGGTAAGAAACCTAGGAGTTATTTTTGACTCAAAGCTAACTTTTTCGGCGCAAACAAATTCAATCACCTCTTCAGGTTTATTTGTACTGAAGGTTTTGAAAAAAATCTTTCCATATATTCCCACTGATCTGCAAAAAACAGTGATAACAACACTTGTGTTCTCAGAATTGGATTATTGTAATTCTCTGTATTTGGGGGCTCAAAAATGTGTGATAAAGAAATTACAGGCATTGCAAAATGCGGCGGCAAGATTGCTGCTCAGAATCCCTAAATTTAACTCGGTAGCACAATCTCTGCGTGATCTACATTGGCTCCCTGTGAAAAAGAGAATCATTTTCAAGGCTATATGTATAGTCTACAAGGCCCTACACCAGACAGGCCCTAAGTACTTTCAGGATCATTTTTCCTGGTACAGGCCAAGCAGAAATCTTAGATCTAGCTCCTCATGAAGTGTCATCATTCCCAGATCAAATAAAGCAAGATGGGGAGGTAGGGCTTTTTCTACAGGGGCCAGAAAATGCTGGAACTCATTACCTTTTAAGCTGCGTTGTCAACCATCCCTGATGCAATTTAGAAAGCAGCTGAAGACCTGGCCATTTACCGAAGATGTTGATGAATTTCGCTGTCACAATCTATGGCGTTTTCGGTATTGGACTAGTTTCTGATGCTCTGCCTATAGCGCTAAGACCTCTCTGGGTATTTACGCGCTTTATAAAATCATTTCATTCATTCATTCATTCATTAGGAGGTTACAGCGAGGATAATCTGTTCATCTGTTTTTGAGTGTCCCTGGTAGCTGGCCAACCATGATGGTCTCAAGGGATAAGGAGGTTACAGAGAGGAGAATCTGTTTATCCCGGTTTTGGTTGTCCGTGGTAGCCGGCCAACCATGATAGTCTCATGGAGTTTGGAGGTTACAGCGAGCAGAACCTGTTCATCTGTTTTTGCATGTCCCTGGTAGCCGGCGAACCATGATGGTCTCATGGGGTAAAGAGGTTACAGCGAGGAGAACCTGTTCATCTGTTTTTGGTTGTTTGTGGTAGCCGGCCAACTATGATGGTCTCATGGGATAAGGAGGTTACAGAGAGGAGAATCTGTTTATCTGGTTTTGGTTGTCCGTGGTAGCCGGCCAACCATGATAGTCTCATGGAGTTTGGAGGTTACAGCGAGCAGAACCTGTTCATCTGTTTTTGGATGTCCCTGGTAGCCGGCGAACCATGATGGTCTCATGGGGTAAGGAGGTTACAACGAGGAGAACCTGTTCATCTGTTTTTGGTTGTTTGTGGTAGCCAGCCAACTATGATGGTCTCATGGGATAAGGAGGTTAAAGAGAGGAGAATCTGTTCACCTGTTTTTGGGTGTCCCTGATAGCCGGCCAACCATGATTGTGTACATGGGGTAAAGAGGTTACAGAGAGGAGTATTTGTTCAACTGTTTTTGGTTGTTCATGGTAGCCGGCCAACCATGATGGTCTCATGGAGATAAGAGGATACAGCGAGGAGCACCTGTTCATCTGTTTTTGAGTGTCCCTGGTAGCCGGCCAACCATGATGGTCTCACGGGATAAGGAAGTTACATAGAGGAGAATCTGTTCATCTGTTTTTGGGTGTCCCTGGTAGCCGGCCAACCATGATGGTCTCATGGATTAGGAGGTTACAACGAGGAGAATCTGTTCACCTGTTTTTGGATGTCCCTGGTAGCCGGCTAACCATGATGGTCTCATGCGGTAAGGAGGTTACAGCGAGGAGAACCTGTTCATCTGCTTTTGGTATCCAGGTGACTGACTGACCGGGATGGTTTCATAGAGTAGGGAGGCTTACAATTAGAAGAATCTGTTCATCAAAATTTTGTTTGCCTCCCTTTTTAAAATGGCAACCTAAGGGTTGATGTGAATTCCCAGTAGAAGGGAGTTCCATAGTCTGGAGGCTGCTCCGGAAAAGGATCGAGCTTAGGTGCTGCTTTTCGTGAACCTCAGAGGTTCCAATTGGAGGGAGCTGGTGCTGCGTACGGAGTGGTTTCCTCCCGATATGGTGAGACTGCATGCTAGGTATTTAGGTGCAGAAATGTACAGCTTTGTGCATCAGAGCTTTAGTATGCTTCTAGCTGCTATGGGGAGCCCTTGGAGAGATGTAAGAGACGGAGTAATGTGATTGAAGTGTCTATTACCAGTTGCTGCTGCATTGAGGGTTGCCTTGAGTGGAGACAGGCGAGATTTTGGTGTACCAATGAGCGTAGCGTTATAATAGTCTGGTCTGGATAGTACAAAGGCTTACACTACATTATTGAAATTTGGGGGAGGGTTGAAAGGTTCGATCTTCTTGAGGAGACTGAGTTCGAAGTGAGCACTGTGTTTGGCTGCGTTTATATGGGCTCTCGTTCAAGTTTTGGTTCACAGTAATACCTAAGGATTTAGTGGGCTCAATGATAACTGGTTTGTAATTGAGAGTGTTTCAGTGGTTTAGCCATTCTTGTATTGGTGTAGAGCTGTGGGGTGTTTGGGGGTGGCGGGTAGAGCGAGGAGGATATCTGTCTTCAGGGAGTTCTGTTTGAGGTGCTTTAGGGCTAGCCAGGTTTGGACCTTAGCCACAACATTTTTTAAATGTAAGGTGTCACCTAGACAGGATATTTTCAAGTACAGCTGTGTGTAATCTACGTACATATAGCATGCCACATTAGAGTTACAGAGCGTCTCACTCAGTTGTTCCAAGCACAGGTTGAAAAGTATGGGGAGGGGGTGGAGCCTTGGGGTACACCTAGCCTCACCATGGCTGGGTTTCAACGTGAGCCCTCTAGTTTAATTAGTTGTGAGCGGTTCTTTAGATACAATGAGAACCAGTTGAGTACATTTCCTGTCAGCCCCATTTTGTCTGTTAGCGTCTTCATTAGTCTGATATGGTTGACAGTGTCGAAAGCTGAGGATAGGCCAAGGAGAATGAGGAGAATGGAGTTGTTTTAATTGAGGATTTTTAAAGTGTCATCCATGACGTGTATGATTCCTGATCCGAGCTGTGGTCTGGTCTGAAGCTGGATTGGAAGTTGCCTAGTAGATCAGTTTCTTGATATGTTGTCAGAGTTGGTTGAGGGCACATTTTTCCAGGACACCAGAAAAGGAAAGTTCATTGCTAGGCTAAAGTTGTTTATTTCTTTTCTTCAACAGCGGTGACACTTGCCCAATCTTCAGGCAGTCTGGGACTTTGCCTTGGGCAAGAGATGTATAGTTGGAGAGGGGGTGGGGGCAGTAGGTGACTAAGCTCTTTGGTGAAGTAGGAGCAAATAAGAACGGTGAAGTGTGATGTGGGTTTCAGTGATGCTATAACCTTTCAGAAATCAGCTTGATTGAGGGTTTTGAGTTCACTCCATGCTGCATTGTTCTTGAGGTTAAGAGATGAGTTTGAAGCTAGGGCTATCTCCGTCTGCAGTTGTTCAGGTTGAGTAGAGGGCAAGTCATATGTCAAAGTCATGCTTGCATTCAGTTTGTTAAAGATGGAGATTTCAGTCTTTTTATGTCGAGTCTGGGCAACGCATGCGCTGCTCTGTGAGTTGGCAGGGTATGCCCAGACGTGGGTCCCTTGCTCACTTTGCCACTGGATTCAAGATAGCCTGGCTGATGAGGGTTATGAACCCGAAACCGGTCCCAGGATGCTTGTTTCCGGTCCAGGGAAGACATGGCTTGGCAGTTCGGGCTGGACTTTTCCCATGAGGCACAGGGTCAGACTGATTTGCATATGGCCATGTCTGAACTGGGGTGGTGGAGTGAGCTAAAGAATGATGATGGATTAAACCCAGATCAGTTGACTGGGGGTGAGTGTTTGATTTGCTCTAGCGCTCCGTCCATCATCCCCTTTGGTATCGCTTTGTTCGCCCTAAGTTGGCAGGGTATGCCCAGACGTGGGTCCCTTGCTCACTTTGCCACTGGATTCAAGATAGCCTGGCTGATGAGGGTTATGAACCCGAAACCGGTCCCAGGATGCTTGTTTCCGGTCCAGGGAAGACATGGCTTGGCAGTTCGGGCTGGACTGTTCCCATGAGGCACAGGGTCAGACTGATTTGCATATGGCCATGTCTGAACTGGGGTGGTGGAGTGAGCTAAAGAATGATGATGGATTAAACCCAGATCAGTTGACTGGGGGTGAGTGTTTGATTTGCTCTAGCACTCCGTCCATCATCCCCTTTGGTATCGCTCTGTGAGGCATGCTGTATTCAGGTAGGGACTTGAACCTCCGCCCATATTTTTCATTGGCTTGTGTCATTGTCCTTTGTAAACTGTAGCTTTTCATTGATCAATAGGCTTAGTAGTCCCTCCTTAGTACCGCCTTGTCTCATCTTGTAACCTCCCATAAGGACAGGCCCTCTTACGTGTGTTGTTACTCGGTAGGTTTTAATTACAGCCTCCGAGCACTATTGCCTTAAATTGTTTTCAGCTGCCTGCTGTTGCAGGCAAGACACGCTCTCTCCTAACGATTTTTTTTGTCATAGCACAGCAGGCCACAGTGGCAGCCGCGCCTTTGGTTTATTTGCGGTGCCGAACTTGGCTGCATGTTTTTTTTTACTATTTATTTACTTTTGTGTTGTTGTTTACAAGCGCCCCATGCCGCACTTTCATGTTACTAGAGGCCGCAGACCTTTCTTTAGTTGAG
This sequence comes from Calotriton arnoldi, assembly GCA_963921515.1. NCBI lineage: Eukaryota > Metazoa > Chordata > Amphibia > Caudata > Salamandridae > Calotriton > Calotriton arnoldi. Next base: position 252,001 of record CAWUFW010016473.1, read on the forward strand.
CCGCGTCTAAAGAATGGGGCGCGGCCGCCATTAAAGTGAAACCGCGGCTCTGGGTGCTTTTACCAAAAAAATCATTTGTTTGTCAACTTGACAAGCATATGCTTTTTTTTTGTAAAAGTGCCCCATAAAGCGCTTTCACTTTAATGGCGGCCGCACCCCTTTCTTTAGACGTGGCTCATCTAAAGAAGGGGGCACGACCTCTGTAGGACTTGGCCCTTTTTGGCTAAAGTTCCCTAAACTTTTTGCTTTCCCCCTAGACCTTTTTTCTGAAATTGTGTTGCCAACTTAGATGCTTTGGACACTTTGCCACTGCTAAACAGTGTCAAAGTGCGAGTGCTCCCTGTGTAAAGTGTAATGGTAATTGGTTGTCCATGATTGGTATGTTTGCCTTACTAGTAAAGTCCCTAGTAAAGTGCACTATGTGTGCCAGGGCTGGTAATGCAAATGCTACTAGTGGGCCTGCAGCACTATTTGTGCCACCCACACAAGTAGCTTTAGAAATGAAACTCAGGCCTGCCATTGCAGGGCCTGCACGCAGTTTGTTAAACTGCCATGTTGTCTGACAAGTGCACCCACTTGCCAGACCTTACCCTTCCCTTTCTATGCACATCAGACACCCCTATGGTAGGTCCAAGGTACCCCCTGGGCAGGGTGCAGTGCATGTGAAAGGTAGGACATGTACTAAGGTGTGTACCATGTCCTGACAGTGAAATAAACTCCATTTCGTTTTTCACTGTTGAAAGGCCATCTTGCCCATAGGACAGAATGGGGAGGCTGTGTAATATGTTTTCCAGCCTATCTTCCCAAAGGCTTAAGATGGAGAGGTGAAGTTTAGTATGCCTGAACTCACAATGTAATAACACATCTTTTTATGAAGGTGGATTTTGCATTGTGTGTTTAGAAGCCACTCTTTTAGAAGTGGCTGGGTTTTTGTGCTCTAACATTTCTGTGTGTCTCTGCCTGGTTGTGGATTGACTGTCTGGATTTGAAAGCGATAGGATCTGGGGAATGTCTTGACCCAGGGAGGAAGTGAGACAGCAACAGGCTGACCTGCATCTGGAGTGTAGGGGGAGGAGTAGCCCCTAGAGGTGAAGAGGCTTGGGCTGCAGCCATAAACCAATGGCTCCGTCCCCTGCTGAGTGATTGAGGATCCAGACCCCCACTATCAAAGGAATAAAGGTGTCACTGGTAGGGAGGCACCCAGAATTGGTTTGAACAGGGGTCAGTGCCCGATGAACACAAAGACTTCAAAGCCATTGAGGGGTATAACCATGAGAGCTGAAGCCCCTGAACTTTGGAGAATGGCTTGATCAAGATTGAACAAGACTGGAGCTACTTCGTGGTCAAGAAGAACCTTTGCCAAGGAAGAAACAACTGAAGAGACTGAAGGATATGACTGACCCTTGCTGTGTGTTCTGGGGCTGGCCTGCAGTTTGCTGTTTTAACCAAGGAAAGGCTAAAGGGACTTTGCTGTGTGCTGTGTCCCCCTGCTTGAAAGGACTTTGCTGTGCTGTGTCCTGAAGTAACTTATCCCCAAGGGCCCGAGGTGAGCTGGCTCCTTGTTGCGGAAACGGAACACAAAAGTTTCCAGGAGAGTCTCAGCGACGCTGTGTGCGTGTACTTGTTGCAGCCTGAGACCCTCGTAAGAAGATCCCTGTGATCGTGGGCACCGGGAGTCCAAGCGAGGATCAGCGACTCTGTGTGCGTGTGCTTTTTGCAGCCTGAACCCTTTGTGAGGATTGTCCAGCTATCTTGTGCACCGGAATCCAAGTGAGTCTCATCGACGCTGTGTGCGTGTGCTTTGTGCAGCGTGAGACCTTCGTGAGGATTGCCTTGTTATCGTGCACACCCGGAATCCAAGTGAGTCTCATCGATGCTGTGTGCGTGTGCTTTGTGCAGCGTGAGACCTTCGTGAGGATTACCTTGTTATCGTGCACCCGGAGTCCAAGTGAGTCTCATCGACGCTGTGTGCGTGTGCTTTGTGCAGGGTGAGACCTTCGTGAGGATTGCCTTGTTAACGTGCACCCGGAGTTAAAGTGAGTCTCAGCGACGCTGTGCACGTGATCTTCGTGCAGCCTGAGACCTTCGTGTGGAGTGCCCGGTGATCGTGCACCCGGAGCTCAAGGGAGTCTCAGCGACGCTGTGTGCGTGTGCCCTGTGGCAGCCTGAGATCTTCGTAGCAGTAGCGGCCCGGACCGGCAGCCTCGGAGGAGCTGAGCCGCCGGCCCGAGCCCACCGTTGCCAATTCACAAAGATTGCATCGGAGGCCCAAGTCGTTGGACGAGGAGAGGAGAGTGAGTTTGCGCCCCCAGGTAACGTGTGTCGACTCTTGGGGCGGGGTGCGGGCTCGGAGGGAGACGCTCTCGGCCTCTCTCTCAGTCCAGCAGCGCGAGCCTCTGCTTTGGCTCGTATCGCGGCCCGTATTGCCAAGGGAGTGGCAGTACCGGGGCCGGAGTGCGGAGCTGCACTTTTAGTTACACCATACCCGTGTTGGGGGCAACTGTTGACAGAGGCTGACTGCGAGTCAGAAGGAGTGGCAGAGAGACCGCCTAAGGCATCGTGATCGGTGCCGGAGTGTATTACGCATTATCTTATTTCTGCATAACGAACTACCTGATGGTCGCATTACACATTGCATCATTTCTGCATAACGAACTACCTGATTGTCGTATGACGCATTGCATTGTTCATGCATAACGAACTACCTGATAAAAGAAGCGCGCTGGCGTGGCCGCGCATCGACCGCGCATAGCGCCAGCCATACCGTCCATCTGGAGAAAATCGAGGCTGGAGACAGGAGTTATTATTACTCCACGGAACAGCTGCGTGAAATTGGAGCAGCAGAGGGTAGGAGAGGCAGTCTCAGGTTAGAGGAGACTGCAGGGCCCGTATCTGACTTTGTGAAAAGAGGTAGCCTTAGATGTGGGTTACTTAATGTTAGATCCCTCCCCAAGCATCATTTGGAAATCCAGCTGTTAATAGAAATGTATGATCTAGATGTGCTGTTCATGACTGAAACTTGGACACACCTTGGGTCAGATTTGGAACTGGGATTGGCGTGTCCTTCTGGATACAAAGCCTTCCACAAGCCCCGAGTAAGTGGTAGAGGTGGTGGTGTGGGAGTTATTTTTAAAGAAATGTGGGATTTTGCTCCTCTCAATATTGAGGAGCTGGAGGGCATTGAGCTTCTGGGATTCCTATTAAAGGATACTAAAGGACAAGTATTAACTGGTATAGTCAGCTACAGACCCCCTGGAATAGCCAGTCCTCAACTACAGCAGGGGTTTATTGAGGTCCTGAACAATCTGGCACTGACTCACTCCAGACTGCTTGTCGTAGGGGATTTCAATTTATGGCCCAATGGGACTATGGATTCAGGATATCATAATCTTATTCAATCCTGTGGAAATTTAAACCTACAACAATGGGTTATGGAACCCACACACAAGGGAGGACACACCCTAGATCTAGTGTTCTCCGAAGAACAGACAATGGGAACAGTTGATGTCCTACCGGTATATTGGTCGGATCATCACATGATTGTTTTTCAGCTGTATAATCCCAGGATGAATAAACCAATTCCTAAGAAAGGCAGGAACTTTTTAAGCAGGAACTGGAAGGGCCTCCTGGAAAAGGCAAGGGTGTCCTCAATATTTCTGTCAAACGAGGGCTATGATGCAAATAAACAGGTGGAAGAGAATTACGTAACATACTGCGAACAAATAACTACTAGGTTGGATCAAGTTGCTCCAATCAAAAGTCATAGGAAACTTGGCAGACCGTCAGCCCCATGGTTCAACGAGAAATTAAGAAACCTGAAGTTGGGCTGTAAGCAAGCGGAAAGGAAATGGCGTAGGGAATACGCAGATGAGGAAAAAACCTCCTGGAAAATGGTAATAGCGGAGTATAGGAAAGAAATTTTAGTAGCAAAAACTGAGTTCTTTGCAGATTCTATTCGGAAGGCACAAGATAGTACTCGAAGTGTCTTCAGGATAGTAGATAATCTGCTTAATCCAGACTGCTCAAAGAATGAGATTGTGTCTAGCCAGGAATTATGTGATAGCCTGGCTACTTTCTTTGAGGATAAGATTAGTAACATCATTTATGGACTCAAATTGGATAATACGTCTAAGGAATTAACGTCTACAAAACAGATATGGCTGGACAACTCTCATTCCTTAGATCATTTTAATTTACTTTCTGTGGAAGAATTCTATAAAATGGCCATGGGGATATCATCAGGCTCCCTTTGGATCCACTACCACATAAAATCTGGAAGGAGCTGGCTCCTGAACTCTTTCCAGCACTACGGCAAATTTGCAATCAATCACTGGTTAGTGGTTCTGTGCCAACGTGCTGGAAACAGGCGATGGTAACGCCCCTTTTGAAAAAAGTATCACTTGACCCAGCGTGCCCGAAAAGCTATAGACCGATTTCTCTTCTACCCTATCCAGTTAAAATCTTGGAACGAGTAGTTAATAAAGCACTCTCCCAGTTTTTAGAAACAAACAACATTCTGGACAGGGTGCAGTTCGGCTTCCGCCCCGGCCATGGTACGGAAACTGCCTTGGTGACCGTCATGGATGACCTACGCTTGCGTGCAGACAGGGGACATTCAGCTATACTGATTCTTCTTGACCTGTCTGCCGCATTCGATACGGTAAACCATGAAATTCTTCTATCCAGGCTTCAAGAGGTGGGGGTTGTGGGCACTGCCTTAAAGTGGTTCCAATCTTACCTATCTAATAGACAACAGGCAGTAGCCCTTCCTCCTTTTCGCTCCAAGTTTTCCAATACCTTGCATGGTGTTCCACAAGGGTCGGCGATTAGTCCTATACTATTTAATATCTATATGAGCCCTTTACTTGCTGTTATAAGGGCTCATAATATTAATTTAGTAAAGTATGCAGACGACACCCAGCTTATCCTGTCCCTTGAGGGTGAGCAATCTGTACCCTTAGAAGACTTCCACGCTTGTCTACGGGACACAGCACTCTGGCTTAGGGAGAATTCTCTTCAATTCAATTCTGATAAGACAGAAATCTTACATTGTGCCGTAGGTAGAATTCCCCCTATACTTCCGTTTGATTTCTGGCCTACCTCTACTACTACTTCATTGGCTCCTAGCAAATCAGTACGTAATCTGGGAGTCATGTTTGATGATAAGTTGACACTCGAAAAGCATGTTAATAAAACAGTCGGGTGCTGCTTTACTTTGATTAGAGCACTCCGAAAAATTTTCCCACTGTTCTCAATACAGGCCAGAACACTGATAATTAGAGGTACTATCCTTAGTAGGTTGGACTACTGTAATGCTCTGTTGCTGGAATCACCGAAGTATCTGATTGAGAGATTACAGCGAATACAGACCATGACGGCCAAGTTGGCATTGATGAGATCACGCCGTTCTTCCGCCTCTCAGGCACTCTCAGAGCTGCACTGGCTTCCAATCTCGCAGCGGATACTTTTTAAGGCCTTGTGCATTGTGTTCAAGGCCTTGCATGGCAGTGGTCCTAAATCATTGCAGGAAAAATTTGCATGGTATGTTCCCCCTCGGATGCTCCGTTCCTCTTCGGCTAATCTGGTGAAAGTGCCTAGGGTCAGGAAAACTAAATCAGGAGGCAGGGCCTTTAGCACAGCGGCTTCACGCCTTTGGAACAGACTCCCGTCTGATATTAGACAAATAGACGATCTCTTGCAATTTAGAAAAAGGGTAAAAACCTGGCTCTATCCTCAAGCTGGCCTATCTACATCTTGCTATCCTCACGTCTAGTAAAGGGCTTTCACGGATATTTACACTCAGTCAGGCACTTGTATCACAGCGCCAGGGTACCCGTAGGGTGTTAGTTGCGCTTTATAAATGCTGATAATAATTAGCGTATTACGCATTGCATTATTCCTGCATAACGAACTACCTGATTAGTGTATTACGCATTGCCTTATTTCTACATTGCAAAGTGCCTGATGGTTGCGTTACGCATTGCATTATTCTTACATTGCAAAGTGCCTGATTGTTGCGTTACGCATTGCATTATTCTTACATCGCAAAGTGCCTGATTGTTGCGTTACGCATTGCATTATTTTTACATTGCACAAGTGCCTGATTCTAGCATTACGAACGGCATAACATGGTATTAGGATTACAGTGGAATATTTAGAAGTGCTTATTAATAACGTCAGAACTTACAAGGGCTGGCTGGCCTAACAACCAGCCCGGAGAAATATTACCCATACTCATATGTTGGATTTATATTGTGTGGTCTTATCGTATATCTTTTTATATAAAATGTATACTCGTTTTTATAAAACTCGTGTGGAGTCTATTTGTGGTGTCATCATTGGGTTGCTGTGAGCGTGGTTGCAAATACTTTACACATTTGCCTTGAAGATAAGCCTGGCTGCTCGTGCCAAGCTACCGAGGGGGTGAGCGGGGGCTATCTCAGAAGGTGACCTTCCTTACCCTGACATGGAAACGCGGGTCCCTATTTGGCCTAAGGTACCTACCTCAGCCAACCAGGGATCCCGGGTCTAACAACCTCTATTAACGTGAAAGCACGGCATGGGATACTTGTAAACAACAAAAAATATTTGCAATGCAATAGATCTCACATTTGCAAGAATTTAAGCTATTGTCATTTACAATGCCAATAGCTCAAACTCTCGTAAATGCGAGACCTATTGCATTGCAAATGCTTGTTTATCTTCTCATCGAAAAAGTTCTAAAATGTCTCACAGGTTTCTTCAAGGTCTTGAAAGTGAAACAAGAATGCTCAGTGCTCTTTACAGCTTCAAAGATTTGGTCTCAAGCCTAGACCCTCAGACTTTAGTGCGGTCTCTAGCTCTAGCGAGACCATACTACAGAATATCTCTGTTTACAGGCATTTCGAAATCACGCCTGTACCCCTTGAATGCAGCGTCCAGACTCCTCTCTAACACGAACGGCCTGATTTATAGTTCCGTAGATGGGTTACTCCATCAGAAACGTGATTCACAGTATTACAAGTGTATTGTAGCCAATGGTACTTGGAATATGGCAGACAGGATATCCGTCACCTTTACACCAGACCCTAAGGTGCTTATTTACAAAACTCTTGCGCCGCCGGTGCATCAGTTTTAAAATGGGAAAAAGTGACACAGAGGTGGCGCAAGGAGCTTGTAAATAAGCCCCTAAATGTCCTATGTAACAAGCACTGGCAAAGCCAATAAGCATTTTCAGTTCTGACAAGAATAATTAAAAAGTCTTCTAAAATGAAAATCAAAACAAAAGCAGTTGCTTTCTCTATACGTGCCTCCATGAGATAATTAATTAAATGAATCTTGAGTCAGTGTATGTTATAGATGTAAAATAATCCCGTGTGTATTGGAATGCAAGAATTTCAATGCAGGCAGAAGGATACCCTAAGCAGCAAAAAGTGCGAAGTGAAAGAGAAATACTCCCTTGGGCAGAGTTAAAGCACACTCTGTGTATATTTTATATAATGAATGAATGAATGAAGGAACATTTATAAAGCGCGTGGTTACCCAGGGGCATCCCAGCGCTAAGACGTCCAGTAAGCTACGAGGAAAGTAAGCTACGAGGAGATTAATGAAAAAGAAAAGTTTTCAGAAGCTTTCTGAACTTGAGGTATTCAGGTTCGGAGCGTATGTGGAGGGGAATGCTATTCCAGAGGCTAGATGCATTATATGTGAACAGTCGGCCTCCACTACGTGCACGTTTAATCTTCGGTACACAAATTAATCCTTTTTTCCCCGATCTAAGGGCTCTGTTGGGTACATAAGGTTTACTCCAGGGACGGATCAAGGGCGGGCCCTTTCCTGAAAATGACTTATGGGTGATACAAAGGGCCTTAAATTGCATTCTTTCCTGGACGGGTAACCAATGCAGGGTAGCGAGGGCAGGCCTTGCGGAGGAACGTTTGGGAATGTTCAGGAGCGTACGGGCCGCACAGTTCTGTACTGTTTGTAGTCTTTTAATGGTAGCCTGGGGGGCTCCCAGGTATAGGGCATTGGCGTAATCGAGCCGTGAGAGTACGAGAGCCTGCACCAGCAGTCGTCTCGCCGCAAACGGGAGCATGGGAGTATCTTTCTAAACCTTCTTAGTAGGCCATAGCAGCTCACTGCCACTATACGTGATTGCTCTCTGAAATCGAGATTGCAATCAATCCATACTCCTAGACTCTTTACTTGTTTTTTTGGGGCAGTAGGGGAGCCTAGGCATTTGGGCCACAGGTGATCCACATTTAGGTGAGCAGACTTCCCCAAGAGCAGAAGTTCAGTCTTGGATCCATTAAGTTTCAGAAAAGAACTGCTCATCCAATTAAAAACTTTCTGAAGGCAGGTGGCTAAATCAGGGTCTGGTTGGTTGGCTTGCTTCAAGGAGACAATTAGTTGTGTGTCGTCGGCATAAGTAATGATCGGTACCCCAAATGGGAGTACTAATTCAGCCAACGAACTCATGTAGACGTTGAACATCGTGGGGCTCAGGGAGGATCCCTGCGGAACCCCACAAGTCAACGGAATGGGTTTTGAAGAGCATTCCCCTTCGAAAACCGAATAAACCCTGTTTTGAAGGAAAGACTGTAGCCACTTTAGTGCCAACCCAGTCACTCCGGCGTCCCTCAGTCTTTGTATCAAAAGCTGGTGATTGACAGTATCAAAGGCCGCGCTGAGGTCCAACAGGATAAGAGCAGCGCAGCCTCCGTTGTCAAGGGTCTTCCTAATTTCTTCTGCTGCAGCTAAAATGGCAGTCTCTGTGCCTTGTTGGGGTCTGAAACCAGTTTGCGTAGGATGTAGACGATTGTTATCTTCCAAGAAGGCCGATAAAATCGAATTGATGTATTTTTCGGTAAGTTTACTGACTCCTGGCAGTAAGGAAATTGGACGATAGTTTCCCCAATTCTCTGGACCAAGGTTTTTTTTTTTTAGAAGCGCTTTCACCCTAGCATGTTTCCATTGCAGTGGCACAATCCCGGTTTTAAGTGATGAATTTATACAATGAAGTATAACTGGTGACACCACCTCCGAAATTTTATGGAGAATAGTGGGGGGGGGGCAGCATCTAGGGGAGAACCCGATTTAAGTTCTTTGAGCAATCTTTGCAGGGTGTTAAGATCCAGAGAATAGAATTCCTCCAGCAAGATGGGGACGTCAGGAGTGATTATATCACTTGATTCACACATTTGTGGAACGGTAATAGGAGGGAAAGAGTTGTAGATGGTTTGTATCTTTTCTGAAAAGAAATCGGCAATTTGCTCACACCGCAATTGAACATTGTTGGTATCAATAGGGGGGTAGGGGGGGTAAGAAGAGAGTTGGCGATTTTAAATATCTCCCTTGAGGAGTTTGCAGATAGAATAATTCCTTGATAATAGAGGGCTTGAGTGTTTTTAATTTCATTTTTATATATTTTGATAGCTTCTCAGTATTTAATTCTACTGGCAACGGAGAAGTCCTTCCTCCAACTTCTTTCGTGCCTTTTACATGTCTGTTTAAGCTGGCGTAGTTTTTGGGAATACCAAGGGTTTTTTTTTTCCCCCACCTTTTCTGAGATTTCCTTTTTCGGGAGGACACAATTAAGTGCAAGATCAAGCCAATTATTAAAATTGTCGTTGGCAACAATGGGGTTAGGGTGAGAAGGGGGAACGGTGTCCTTTAGATTGCTAATAAAGGTGTCTAAGGGGAGTTTCGACCATTTGCGAGCAATTTTAGTAGCTCTGACAGTTAGTGTGTTAGCGTCTGGTAGTGTCCAATTAAAAGGGAGTAGGAAGTGGTCTGACCATGGAATAGGAACAGCATCCTCTACCAAAAGATGATTTATGTTGGAGAAAATAGGGTCCAACAGATGTCCTTTGATATGAGTGGGACTGTTCGTTTTTAACATGAATTGGAACATTGCCAATTCATCAACTAATTCCACTGTAGACACAGATAGATCGTCATCGAAATGCAGGTTAAAATCACCCAAGATTGTAAAATATGGGGAGGCACTGGCTAAATTTGCTCCCACATCCGGTAGATCCTTCCTGAAGAGCCCAAGAGGGCCCGGTGGGCGATAGACCAAGATCCCTGAGAAGGTATACGTGGGAGCTAGATCAATCACAAAGGACATACTTTCACAGTCAGGGACAGGGTTCGCAGTTGTTCTGCAAACGAAGTTGTCCTTGTGGATTATGGCCAGGCCGCCTCCACGCCCTGTATTGCGGTCAAGCCTTTGGATAGCATAATTTGGGGGAAGAGATTGGACAATATCAAAGTCCAAATCGTTATTTAGCCAGGTCTCAGTTAAAAATAAAGCATCGGGATTTCTCTCTTCAAGGAGTAGATAGATTTCACTAGAATGTTTGGGGAGCGAGCGACAGTTAAGTAGCAACATCTTGATCTTTCTTTCATTGGGAATATCTAATAGAGTATGGGTGGAAGTTTGAAAGCTAAATTTGCAGTTGGTACAATGTGAGCTAATCATATCAGGCAGCATAGCATGGGCACACTTACTATCAGCCTCTATTCTCAGGGCGTGAAGTTGTGCAGCATTAAAGGTAATTTTTTCCCTCTCCTAACCGGCAGAGGTTCCTGCCCATGGCCCCATCTGGGCGCGGACGGGCGCAGACGGGCTTGCCAATTTATCGGGGCCGGAATGACGTGCGTTAGCGTCAATAAACTAGACCGCTAACTTGTGCCCAATAAGTCTTCCCCCGAGCTTTAACACAGCTCTTTCAGTGCAAAAGTCAGCAATTTTAGATACACAGTTGTTTAAAAACACACACAGTCAAATTTGCTAAAAACAATTTAAAATAAAGCGAGGCTAAATAGAATGGAGTTAACACTCGTAGAATCACTACAGTGGTAACAATATGTCATGGAGATGGTTGTAGTGCCAAACCGGACCTAATAATAGAAACTCAAGGTGAAAAAAACGTGCTCACCCTGGAAAATCCAAAGTTAAAAAAACAACAAAATCTCAGTCAATTCTTTTTGAATACTGCACCAGGAATCTGGAGCTGCTTTTCTCCAGCATACCAAACAACAATCTCTTATGCTTTCTTAAACAAGCATTGGCAAAGCCAATAGGTCTTGCCTATTCCGGCTTTCAATGTCAATCCAAGTTCCCCTGCAAAGTTGAAATTGCTCTTGCTAGATGTGCATCGAGCACTCTCCATTTATGTCAGAAGTACATCACCATTCAAGAAAGGGGACTTAATGTTTGTGGCTTCCCGACAGCCCGGGCAGGGTTTGAAGACATCTACCTCCACACCGAGTTAATTATTATTAAGGCTTATGAATCGGAAGTGAAAACTGTCAGAGACTGTCTTTTTTTGTAGCTTCTTTTTATTGGGTTTTTAAACATAACATACTCATATCCTCCGAGTGCTAAACTCACAGAGCAACACAATATATAATGTACCACCGTTCGGCGAGACGAATTGGCTACAATATAGTGTATGGCCCAAGCCGGCAGACAGTGAGCCTCATATTTACAGAGTAAAATCATATGGGGTGTACAAAGTTTCAAGGGGGCATTTGTCCGGGAGGGTGGGGGCGTGGTAAATCAATGGATGTGACAGTGCTTTCCACAATTCGAGATGGTCCTGGTATCTATCATCATTTCTAGTCAGTGACATTCTGATTTCCTCTGCTCGTGTCTATTCTGCCACATCACGTATCCAGCTTCGGACCTCTGGAGCTTTTGTGTTGAGCCAGTGGATCACCACACGCCGCTTCGCTAGCAGGGGTGTGAACTGTACAAATCTCTTCTTAGTTTTATATTTAGATTTTATGACATCCATTCCTAATAAAAACGTGGCTGTGGTCAGCTTCACAGTTATTGCAGGTGTTCCGAGTTTCGCTCCACCACCTCCCCCAATATGTAGCAATTTTAGGGCACCCCCATACCGGGTGGTAATATTTATTTATTTATATATTTATATAGCGCACTAATACCCGGAGGCGTCTAGGCGCTGTCATCCAGTCTCCAGCCCGCCATGGGGAATTGGAAGAAAGAGAACTAATCACTGCTTAACTTTAGACCTGAAAAAGCCAGGTCCTGAAGGATATCAGGTCTGATGAATTTTTCAGTGAGAGTGGCAATTGATTGCATAATCTGGTGGTAATGTATAGAAAGCTTTTGCCACCCCAGTTAGAGAGACGCGCCTTGGGTACTTCCACCAGCCGATGGGAAGCAGACCGCAGCATTCTGGGAGTCGTATACCAACGAAAGTGATCCATCAGATAGGCAGGACCCTGATTGTGCAGCGCCCTAAAGGCGATGCAGAGGGCCTTAAACGTAATCCTCTTTTCCACCGGGAGCCAGTGAAGGGAATTAAGGGCCGCCTTTGCAGAAGCATATTTAGGTAATTTAAATAGCAGGTGGGCGGCTGAATTCTGCAAGACTTGCATTTTGACAAGGAGGGCTTTATTAATTCCGATCAGAAGGCCGTTGCAGTAGTCCAGCCTTGACAGCCCCACAAGGAAGATTAAAACTCTGAGAACTCAGGCCATCCATCTCCACAAATTGTTCCCGGTTAGAAAGGAAGGAGTTAAATAGTTGTAAGGCGGTGCCGGCAATGCCTGTTTCTTGAAGGCGACGTAGTAGGAGGCCATGGTCCACCGTGTCGAATGCTGCCGACAGATCCAGAAGGATCAGTGCCGCCATGCCTCCCTTATCTACTGAGCGCCTAATTTCTTCCGCAGCCGTAATCAATGCAAGCTCCGTGCTATGACCACCGCGAAAACCATATTGGGAAGGCTCCAGAATGTTGTTGTTATTGATAAACGTGGTAAGTTCTTGATTCATGTATTTTTCAAGAATTTTTGCAGGCAGTGGCAGACGAGCTATTGGACGATAGTTGCCGGGCTCCGTTTTGTCCAGATTGGATTTTTTTAATAGAGGTAAGATGGAGGTCTTTTTCTATAATTTGAGGAAGATACCAGTTTGCAGAAAAAGGTTAAATAGCTCTGTGAGATGGCAGGCTATCGGTTCGATTACTGAGATTACAATCTTGGGGGGGCATGGATCCAATGGTGAGCCCGATTTGGCGGCAGCGAGAAGTTTAACCACCTGCTCGTAAGTAATTGGTGGGAACTCGGATAGAAGCACGGAATTCGGGCTGCTGGAGTGCTTTAACTCAGGGGGATCCCAACTACTTGCCACCTGAATAGGGTTCAATGTAAATTTGTTGTAGATGTCCTGAACCTTACTGCAAAAGGTGGAAGCCAGGGTGTCACAGAAGGCTTGATCCGGGATCGTCTCTTTATATACCTGCACTTGGCTCAGTTTTTGAACTGTGGCAAACAGTTCTTTGGCATTATTCTTGGCTTTGTCAATGGTCTCTGAGAAATACTTGATTTTTGCAGTATGAATCCTACCTTTATACTGGGTGAGTATTTCCCTATAGCGCTCTTTTTCCTTGGGATCATAAATGAGTCTCCAGCGCCTTTCTTGCCTGCGGCACTGCCTTTTAAGAAGTCTCAACTCATCCGAAAACCATGGTTCAGTGGGGGCTGTCCTCGTGACTTTTCCCGTTTTTGTGGAACGGTTGCCCGTATTGAAGACCCGATCCAGTCATGGTAATCTAGGGCTGCTCTCTCTGGGGTAATATGTAGCCTCCAGTGCGTCACACTTGGGGCATCGGCTTGGGACGTCAGGGCTTAAGCTGTGTAGCATTGCAGGTGTCATGTATGTGCAGTGTACATAGTTAAAATGAAGTAAGCGAAATGTAGCATTGATGAAGCCCTCTTTTATCAGCAGTAGCGCCTGTCTGCATTGTGTGTCAGAGAAGGCCTCAGAGTAGATCCACACGTGGTGTAGCTACATTGTGGGCTTTTTCCAAGGTGTAGCGATGAAGGACATACGTGCATCTGCACACGTGGAAACTCGGCATTTTGGAAATCCGTGTAAAGGTCCAGAGTCGGCTATTCCTGCGCGGACTTATCACTGTCATTGTGCCTCTTAAACGGTTGAATTGTGGTACATAAGTGACGGACTTGGATGCAATGAAGAATATGAAATTTAACATGGCTTGAAGAGATGTGCTTTTAATGGCATTGAACCAAATGAGGCAGATATAGGACTTCGTTGTGGGAACTTTTTATCGTGAAACTCCTTCCTGTGACGTTTTTGGAAGGTATATCCTTCACATTTTGGAAGAAGCCTTGAGAAAGTCCAGGAGGACGAAACGCGCGTCGGCTGCCGTCTTCTTTTTCTATGAATGGAATAAAATGGAGTAATATGACACATCAACTTCTATGGATCATTGCCTGAACTCTTGTTAACGGAACTATTACATTAAGAATTGTGTGTTGCTTTGGTGCATTTGTTGGACATTCTGATCTAGACTGCGTGCTTGCAGATCAAGTGGACTTATACCCAAAGTGGGTGGGTATTACAGCACCATGGGAGCACCCATTTAAACAAATGAGCACAAGAAAGAAGTGTTTAAACATATATTACTGACTTCTAGATGTGCAGATCGGATAGCATATCCACTGTATGTGTTTCCGTGCATCGGCCACTTGTTCTACTCCGCACACATTTATGACTCACCATAGACTGCAAGTGGATGGGGAATCTTCTTCAGACATTGAGGTTAAGGATCTGCAATCAGTAAATACCTAGGGCCCGATTCACAAAGGTAAAATAAGACGAAAGTCTAACTTTACGACTTTCGGTATTCACAAAGGGCATTTACTACTTGTAAATGCCCTTTGTGAATACCAAAAGTCGCAAAGTTAGACTTTCGTCTCAGTTTACTTTTGTGAATCGGGCCCTTAGTGATTCCACTATATGTTTACTCAATAAATCCACACGGTTAGCAGATTAATATGTGTTGCTTGGGTCTATTATCTTTTCCTAACTAGCTGTTTGAAGGCTGCTTGGGTATTGACTCCACAGGTTACTTACCCTAATCTTCATTATTCCGACTCCAGGTCTTCCTCGCCACAGTCCTAGTTTACCCTCCCTCCCTCCCAGAGGGGTGTGTTCAAACAGCAAGTTTTTATTTCTTAGCTTGGTGATTTACAAAAAGTGCCTTAGGCCCAACCCGCTACTGTATACTCCATCAGGAAGTGGCGGGCGGCCATTTTGGTACTTTCTTTCACTTGGGAAGCGATCGGAGATGGGAGAGAACTCCACAGGTAAGGACTGTAATGAGGAAGACCTGTTGTGAAAGGGAATACGTCCCATCCAGTAATTAAAATAAATCATGTGTGTACAAGTCCCATAAAGATAGCCAACCACATTCCTTCCCACTGTGGTTCTCAATAACAGTAATAATGCCCCCCACAAGTTTGTTCTACTCAACTTTCTTGACCATGTCATTGTTCCCTCACTCTTATAGGCCATTGAGCATTTTGCAGTGGCTTGATCCTAAGATGTTGCTCTTTCAGGTTTTTGGAAACTGAATTATACAGCATTATGCAAAGTGTGTACATTATCCAAGTCAACAGAGGTCATAGTTCATCATCTGGGGTCCCACATACTTATTGGTTGTTAGACTACCTATTGGAGAGGAACCACTTTCAACAGAAACATGTCAAGGTAGAAGACCGTGTTGATCTGGTTGGCAGTTTTCATATAATCAGACACATGCTGGGGACATGTATCGTAATGGCATCGCATGGTAGTGCCCAGGGTGCCGGCCGCAACCAGCAACTCACCAGCGCTACCTCCAAAAGCTCACCTGAATGTGATCATGCAGCTATTCTCACAATTATTGACGCAAAGGCCCAGACATTTACGGTAAGTCAGGCATCCCAGATCCTAAGAGGATCAATTAATGGGCCCTATACTCATCGGTTCCTGTCCCTCAAACCGGTATGGACATGTTTAAGACCAGACCCTTTACCGCTGATTGACACTTCCTTAACAATGTGAAGGAGCACAGTCCTGAAATTGCTCACTCGTCAATTTATTGTTCATTCTCAATCCGAACATGGCCTTGTAACCAAGATAATGTTTTGAAAGTGATATATTAGAGTGGACACTTTAATTATGAGAGCTTAGGTATCAATGTCCCATTTTTCAGATACCCAACTGAAACCTTTTTGCTTGAGACTGGCTGACATGATCTTGTTCACCTGCTTCAGCAAGGGGTGGAGGGCCTTTTTAGTATGGAGTTTGGAGCATACCCTCTGGAAATTCAATTCTAATTCCAGTCAATTGTTAAGGCCCGTATAAGAGACGAACAGGCTTGTTCATTGCCAACATGTCCTGCAGACTTGCCATCCACACCTGATCCTCTTGGGCCGTCCATCATTTCAAAGGCTTACAACTCCCTCATTGCTCTCAGCTTTGCCAAGAATCTCATCAACACCAACTGAAGCTGTTCCCCACCACTATCTCTCCTAGTCACTGCTGACTCCAGTGTCTCAGTTTATGGTACCACCCATCCTGGTGGCCACTAATTGTGCACCTAACACTGTATCTAACTATTCCTGCCTCAGGAATGTGCAGCTGTGCCACAAGGAGCCATGTGGTAACTCCAAAGAGTTATGTGGAAAAAGCGAGGTTGTTGCCTCATTCACCCTCTGTTACAATGCCGCAAACTCTGTTTGCAGATTTAGTTGGATCCAGTTGACTGACAGTCCATGTCTCCAGGCTCGCTTCTCAGCACCTTGTTTTGGCTTATTAACCACGGAACACATTATATTTAAAGATCTTCTCTGGTGGACCCCGTGCCCTGAAGTTCACGAACACCGGCATACGATATCCAGTCAGAAGCATGAAGGCACTGCTGCCATCTTGGGGACTCTTGCATCTGTTGGCGATCATCAGTCTTAATGGGAATTTATTCAGAACAGCAGAAACAGGCATGGAGCTCTGTTACCAGGATGTTTGATGATGTAATTTGAGTGACCTGTTGTCTATGACACACAACCTAAAAACCAGTTAAAATGTATCACTTGAGATACGGTTACAACATCTTCCGTGCACAGCTCGTGAGCTCAGATGACATCACAGATGGCAGAACAAATTGAGGCAGTGATGTTAAAACCGCTTGACATGTCAGTACTTTGTCAGTGGCCTTAGGCCGGTGTGTGGGATGAAAAGAGACTTTGATAGGGGAAAATTAGGGGAACAACAGCATAAAATACAAATCAACAACAATCATGTGTGGATCACGTGAAGTATTCTACACCCATGATGTATGATGGCATGTTATCCACAAGTCAATGAACATATACACCGTGTACACATTCGCATAGATGTGAACTCACTATCAAAATGTACACCAGTGATCAAACCTTTGTTCAAACGCACATCAACTCAATCTCTGACTCAATGACAATCACTTGCGCTCTCACGCACTCAATAACATGCTCACTCCTTCGTCCACATATTGAATTGCTCTCTTAGGGAGAGTTCATGCTTTGGATGGGACTGAGGTCATGTTGGTATCTTCACGGGCAAATTTCAGTTGTATTTAGATTTTACTTCTTGGAGACAACATCACTCCAACAACATCACCCGACCACTTACACCTACTACCCTACTGAACACAGGTTTTATCACTGTTAGAAACATATAGAGCGGTGGTGCACAGTACAAGAGCTAGGCTCTATATGTTTTATGAATTTATTAATTTAATAAGTGTGAGCACATTTCGTTCTCCACAACCCAAACCATATTTGGCAAACATACCTCCCACTCCTGTCAAACACCTCCTCTGTCCCCTTGCTCCTGCTATTACATACACCAATTCTAAACTAAATGTTCTACTGTTTGTAATACTATTAATAATAGCCTTCCTGCTGCTACATGTACTAATATTTAACATGCTGAGTTTACTGCTGGATGACTGCCACTTCTACTAGTAGTCATGCGTATAATACTTCGACACGTGTTATGTATGAGATAAGTTAGCTTCTGCCGTATATTATAAGGATATTGCAAGTCACAGAGGACTTCCATGACCATACACAGGAATGAGGCTGAAGACCAGGTTGTACTTTATTCCTTACAATACATGGTCACACCATCACCTTTCCCACACGCCACTTAAATCCTTAGTCCATAGCTCTTTCATTTTAAAGAGCGAGCACGTTCTGCAGACATGAAAAATAAAAATATAATCACTAGTGCAAAATTAAACACACAAAAAAGCTGTTGGATATTTGTTGCAAAAAAATATTAGAATCGGATTAATACAAGTACGTTTATTTTTAATGGCATGGTAGTTAAGAATGTTTAGCACGATTCTAATATTTCTATAATTACCTAAGATGTATAAAAATAAACATGTTTCCCTAATTGCCTTCTATGCTTGTCAATGTACAGCTAGTAAAACAGATAAGAAAGAAAAGCAACATTTTGTTTTTGTTCTTTAAACAGCTGTTTTCTATATGCTCCGTGACCGAACCTGCCTTTTTAGGTCTCGCCTACGCAGCGCGCATGCGTTGCATAGGAGGAGACCTTTAGTAATCGATTCACTTTTTGGGCCAAAAACGTGCACGCATTGCATTGCTTTCAATGGCAACGCGTGCACGTTTGGCGATTCCCTTGCGGGAGCGAGCTTTGAAACCATCTGTTTGTAATTAAAAGTTGGTTCCTGCTCGCTCCCGCAAGGAAAACAGGCGCAGGCCCCCTCCTCTCTCCCCTCCCCCTGCTGCCTCCTCCTCTCCTCGTCAAACGTCAACAGTGCGGGACAAGAGATACTGACTGTCTGTGGTGGCGCGCGTGTGATGACCTCAAGTATAGCACCCGGCTAATCTCCGCCATCTTCCTTGTGGCGGATTGAAGCAAACTAATGGGTTAAAAACTAGGAAGAGTACAGCTTGTATTACGTGGTTCACTATGTGAGGTTTTGAACTTTAACACCACATCGTACAATGCATTGCTGGCCCCACGTTCTAACTGGCAACATGTATTACTGAAGGAGTTCCGTTCCACTGTGTTTTTGCTTGAGTCCTCCTTCTCTCTTCTAAGGGGCGATGGCCACGCCCCAAAAGCGGGCGCGCGTTCCATAGAACTGCTGTAACCCACCACGCCTCTCCTGCTGCCGACTCCCAGCGTGGCGCGTTGGCTGTCCTGAAGGCGAAGAGTTTGCGTTTCTGAGCCCCTTGCCCCTACCCCCTACCATGGCGGACACCCGGCTTCCCCAGCGAATGTTTTTAGTCGCACTTGCCGGCATCTACCTGTGTGCTTTCGGGTCGCTCTATGTGCAGGTCCCTGGTGAGTAGTGTAGGAAGGTGGAATCTGACTATATGGTTGCCCCCACTTTTTTTATGGTGTTTTGCTGGTTTATGACTTAGTTGGACTGGGATCCTGCTATTCAGGGCCCCAGTCTATCTGCTTTCTCTGTAAAAAGGTTTCCATGTGCCTTAGGCACATCTCTGATTGGAATCTGGAGTGCCCTTATAAGTCCCTAGTATATGGTATACTATGTACCAAGGGCATAGGTACCTCAGAGGCCTACCAGGGGCTGCAGCATGTATTATGCCACCCCTGGAAGGCCATCCAAACTGACACCACAGGTCTGCTACTGCAGCCTGGGTAAGGTGGTGCATGCACCCCTTACTGTGATATAGGTTACCTATATCACTAAATACATACACACATATAAACCTATAAGTCACTCCTAAGGCAGGCCTTATCAATCCTAAAGGCAGAGTGCATGGTTCCTATGTGAGAGGGTGCCCCTGCATGAGCAGGGCCCCTCTGCAGCGTTCGGAGACCATCTCTGATGCTGTTTGTAGTGCAGCCTGACCATATACTCTTAAGCGCATTATATCCTCGCGGTAAAATGCTAACTTTGGAATGGCTGCACCTAAACATGTCGTGTTTGGTGTCAAACATCTTGGAATACTACCCCCCGCCAATCCTGGCGGCGGGGGTAGCATTCCACCCTTCTAGAGGGAAAGACATGTTAACTCTGACTAGTCCGGTAACTTCTTTCCAGAGCCCTGGCATCACAAAATGGATGCTGCTGCCACAGACACGAGTCTGGCCTCCTGCTGCTGGACGAAACTCCGGCAGGGGAGGCCTGGACAATAGGTTTCCTGTCCCAGGGAGGTGTGACCACCTCCCCAGACAGGATAATGTGTATTGGGGCTGGGCGGGAGCACTTTCGGGTGCTTTGAAGTCCTGCACTGGGGGCACATTTGGTGTCCCTGTGCATACCCCAGTTCAAACCGGATCAGGGGCTTGCAGCCCCTGCTTTGGCGCGAACTGGACAAAGGGAAAGGGGTGTAGCCACCCCTCTGCCCTGACCCACCCATAGGTGGGGCCACAGAGTAGTCCAACCCCTATCTTTAGTATAAAGATAGGAACCCAGTCCTTAGGACTTTAGATTATCCCTGGACGAAACTCTGTAACTGAATCCTGGACCTTCGACGCTCTACTCACGATTAGAGGACAGAAGAATCTCCCTTGGGGTCAAGGAGTGACTCCCCTGCTTGGCAGGCACCAAAGAAGCATCTGTCCGGTTCGCATTTCTGAAGCTCCCGTCGGACGCCGAAGTCATCGCATCACCAGAGGTGGATTCTCAGACTTCCCCGAGCCTACCCTGAGTCCCCAGCAAAGCTGAGGCCCGTGGCTATCGTGGGTGACTTGAGACCGTGACCCCTGGACACCGAGCACATTTGCAAGTGCATCCTCTTCTGGGTCTCCCAAGAAGTCGTGCTTTGGGCTCCGAGTAGCCCTAGCCTCCAGCACCACCTGCACCGAAGATCACTGGCCCCCACTCCACGAGTGTCCTGTAAGCCAGCTCCACGTGCGGCGTCACGAGGCTCCTTCGCGGTCGCTAGCCCGTTGGCTAGTAGCCCTTAACGAAGGCCAATCCTTTTCTAACTTGGCATCCTGGTTGCTCCAGGCCTGCCCTCACTTACCCTCGCTGGGTGAGTTCCACAGACCTTACTGGTCTGCACCATCGACGATCTACATCTTCACCGAGACTTGCCGTTGCCAAGGCTTGTTGGGTCCAATCCGGTCGCCGACACCTCAGCACTCGACAGACATCGTGTACCAGCCCGAATCCTGCTCCTGGTCGCCGACAACGCCTCCTGGACCTCGTGGCTGAAGAGTCAAGACGACCGTCAACGCACCTGAAGCACTCGACATCGGTGGGCATCTGTCCATCGCCTTCCTGGTCACTGGCTAGTGACCCAGACTCTGTCCCCTCTGCTTTCAGGTTCTTCAGAACTCCGATCCACTCTTGGATCCACCCGGACACTTTTCTCTTGGCCGCCAGCAGCACTTTGCAGCAGATCGCCATTCGAATCGACGACGAAACCCGACCCCGAAAGGCACCTATGCACCCGGCTTCCCTGGGTGAGGTAACACGAGTACTCCGGTGCTCCCGTGGGTAGAGACTCTTCAAAGTCCTAGATCTCAAAGGGTTTTGTCCTAGTCCTCTTTTAAGTGTCCCTTTTCTCTAATTTCCCGATCCCGACTTTCTCCATAGAAGTCAACGGCGTATCGCGGTTGTGTATTTACACTGCACGCGTCTCCCGTGGGTCCCCTGTGTCACTACCTTGGGTGGTTCCTTGTGGTCCAAGCACTTCTAGAGGCTCTAGGCCTAGTGTCTAGTTCAGTCGTGGTTCGCATACCACTTTATTGGTATATGGTTTGGTACGCCCCTAGGGCCCAAACGTGTATTTGTGCTATTACTGTGATTTAATAACTTCTAACTTATGTACTTCGAACTCTAGCCTCATAAAGAGACTAGAGGGGTGTGTTTAGCAATAAATACATATATTTTGAATATATACCTGGTGTGGTGCTCTTTCATTTGGTCACTCAAGAGATTATAGACTGGTAAAACAAGCTGCTTTACATTCCTTCAAGTCTTAGCCTGAAGGCTGCTCTCCATAGCTACCACTAGGATAGCTTTCAATAAGGTTGTCTTTAACCTATCTCCAATAAGGGGTTGTTTGGACTGGTGCAAGGTGCCCACTATAATTAGTGGACAGCATATACCAGGCCAACTTCTCACAAGTAGCACATACGACAATGGCTACGTACGAGATCACTAGTCGTAAGGGCATATAGTGTGTAAGGCGAGGAAAGGGAGGCTGAGAGGGCAAAGTATTCCGTTTGCCAATTGGTGAAATTCACGCTTTATGTAGCAAATCTGTACATAGTCACATCAAGAAATGCTTGTTTTGGGACAGTTAGTGTCACACCCATTCGTGGAATTAAGTAGAGGGAGCAGATGGGCAATGTTCGAAAAGGGTAACGTGTGGGTGCGAATGAAGTGGCGGAACCCTGGAATGGAGGGGATAGAACCAGGGAGCAAAAGGCAAGAGAAAGGCCAACTAGATAAGGATGGACGGCAAGTATAAACTAATGGTGTGCAAAGTGTGTTTTGCAGCCTTTGTAAACATCCATAGAAAGTTTTGCTTAGTGTTTTTTTTTTTTGGGGCTTTACCGCATTCCATTGAAATATTTACTTTTTCCACCAATTTAAGTTATGTTTTCATGTGTAGCGCTAATACAGTTTCCATGATATTTGGACTCCTTTGTTGGGGAACTGTAAAAAACAACAGTTGTATCTTATGTTTGTGTGAGATTAGTAGAGAGTATGTGCAATCTATCCGTTTAGAAGCGAAGGCGCTGCGTAGACGGGTCACCCCTGGGCCCATGCCTCATAATTGACGAGTCGGGCCTATGATGTTACCGCACCCCCGGTCAGGTTCTGGGCGCAGGCTTCTCAGGTCGCGAGCCACTGGATCCGCTTGCCAGACTAAGTCTGCCCCTGAACATACCTGTGTACGCAGACAGTGTATTTACCAAGAGCTTTTCTGCTGTGTGCGCTGTTGGCTGACAGTCTGTTCTCTGTGTGTGTTTATGCAGCAGTTGTACTGTATGTGTGCTTTGTGCTGTGTCTCTGCTGTGTGTGCATTTATTGCTGTAAATCTTTTGTATGTACTTTGCACGTGCATGTGTCTGAAGTTGCCTGTCTCCTGTAAGTCTGTTGTACGCTGCAAGCCTGCTGTTTGCGCTTTTATGCTACAAATCTTTTCTATGCCCATTGCACATGACAATCTATGGTGCTTACACGGCTGGACTATTGCAACTCCTTATATTTGGGGGCGCCAAAGACCACCACTAACAAGTTACAAATAGTACAGAACTGCGCTGCTAGGCTCCTATACAATGTCCCTAGAAATCTGTCTGCCAAACAGGCGCTGATGGCGCTTCATTGGCTGCCTATCACGGAACGTATAAAATTCAAAGCGTTATGTATAGCACACAAATCACTGGGGGAACCGGCCCCAAAATCCTCAAGAGCATGCTGTCGTTCTACCACCCTTCCCGGAATCTGAGATCAGCTGACTAACTGCAAGCCACAGTTCCAAGGATCAAGAGATCTAGAACGGGAGGCCGGATGTTCTCATTCAATGCTTCGGTCTTATGGAACTCGCTCCCCACCAAAATGAGGAAATTGACCCATCATCTCGAATTCAGGAAGGAACTGAAAACGTGGCTATTTCAGCACTTGTAGTAAGAGTGAATATCTACAGTGATGGCTTGAGCGCTGGGAGGCCTACGGGTAGCCATGCGCTATATTAAGAAATATTAATAATAATAATATGTTCCATATCTGCTGCGGTGGGTCTTATGGTGCAAGTCTGTTGTATGCTGTCTGCTGCAAGCCTGCGGTATTTGCTTTTTATACTGCAATGTTCTGTGTGTCCATTGCGTGCTGCAAGTATGGTGCAAGTGTCTAATGGTGCAAGCCTGCTTCATGTGTGCTTTATGCTGGAAGTCTGCCTTATGTGCGTTTTATACTGTACCTCTTGTGTGTCAATTGTACGCTACACTGCAAGTATGCTGCAGGTGTGTTTTATGCTCCATGTCTGTTGCATGTGTTTTACGATGCAACGCTGCTGCATATGTGGATTACACTGCTTGTCTGCTGTATGTACAGCAGATCCTGTATGTCCACTGTAAGCTGCAAGCATGTTGCATATCTGCTGATGCAGTTCTTCTGTGTGTTTTATTTTGCAAGCTCTTTGCATGTACTTTTATGCTGCAAATCTTCAGTATGTCTATTATTATTCTCAAGTTAACTGCCTGTATGTCTTATGCTGCATGCCTGTGCCACGTGTGTCTTCTGATGGAAGTCTGCTATATGTTGGCTCGATGCTGCTAGAGTGCTGTTTGGCCTTTTATACTGCAGATCTTCTGTAGGCCCTCTACGTTGCATATCCGCTGAACATGTCTTTATGCTGCATGTCTGCTGCATGGGTGCCTTAAACTGCAAATCTGTTCCATGTGTGCCATATGTTGTAAATCTGCTGTGTTGCATGCTGCAATTCTGCTTGGTGTGTGTTTAACACTGATTTGCTGGATGTTTTATCTTTTGGAAGTCGGCTTTGACTGCATCTTGTGCTGCATGTCTGCAATGTGCACTGTATGCTGCAAGTTTGCTGCATGCTTCAAGTCGGATGGTTTTGTGTGTTCCTCTGCTGTCTGCGGCATGTGTCCTGCACTGCAGCCAGGTGCGTTTTGGTGATGTGCTGCAGTTTCTGCCTTCTTGGCCCAGGTACCATCATCACATGCAAACAAATTTCTGAATTATGATGCCAGGAGAGACATGCAACCTCAACGAATCTACTGTCGGCCAGCGCGTAGGGGCGTAACACAAGCCCCTGTGGCGCAGGAGAACCCCATCCCTTCAGGGACACCCTAACCCTTCAGAGGCACCCCAACCCTTCCGAGGGGCGTCTTTCAGGCCAATGTGAATGAATATCTGTGCGATATGGCAGAATCGGGGCCGGGGGCCCTCATTACGTTCTGCGGGGGGCCTTATTTTGCGTTATGCCATTGTCAAGGCTCTGGCACAATGTTTGCTTCCTCCAGACACGGGGGTATTTACTACCACCAGGCTTTAAATGACGTTGTAATTCTCTTCATGGCATGAAGCTCACTAAACAAGCATTGGCATAGCCAATAGTTCTCGCTTTTGGGACCTTATAAGTATTTAGTTATGCAGCACAATATCCTTGGTGCAACAACACCAACCGTTGCATGGCTAGACACTTATAAGGTCCCAAAGGCGAGACCTATTGGCTATGCCAATGCTTGTTGTATACGTTAGTGTGGCGCTCTAAGTGGGACGGGTATGCCCAGACCTATGTCACTGGAACCAAGCTGATGAGCCCCAAGAAGGACGAAGCCAGCTCTGGGTTGCTTGTGTTTCGGTTCAGGGGCGACCTGGCCTGCTAATTCGGGCTGGACTGTTCCAACTGGAACTGGGTAAAGACTGATTTGCATCTGACTGGGTCCTATCAGAGGTGACATGGGGTGCAAAATAATGATGGACTGGAATGCAGCCCGAGTAATTACTAAAGGCTGGGATTAATTCAAGCATTCTGTTTCTCACTTTTTGTATACTTCAGTGGGACGGGTATTCCCAGACATGGGTCCTGTGCACACCAGCTATGCCTGGCAGGTGAGCCCTAATAAAGGTGAAACTGGTCCTGGGTTGCTTGCGTTCCAGTAAGGCCTGTCTTCGCAGTTCGGAATGGACTGTCCCCATTGGAACAGGGTCAAGACTGATTTGCATATGGCTGGATCCAGACTGAGATGGCATGGTGTGCAAAATAACGATGGACTGGGATGTGGCCCGAGTAATTACCAGTGGCTGAAATAAATTCAAGAATTCAATCCATCACTTTTTGAATACTTGAGTCAGCCTTTCCCCTGTGGCTGCTGGCTCTGGCAGCAGGCATTGTGATGTCAGAACTCAACTGTAATAAGTTATTACAGTTGAGCTCTGATGTCACTTCTTTAGAAGCAGCGACTGGGTGTGTCATCAATCGCCTGATATAAAGAATTAAGAGACACATTTTTATACAAGGATTGCAGAATCCCATTTATTACAATGGCTACTAGCAACAGTACTTCACACACTACTGTATGTTTGCTACTACTATTGTTAGCGCTATACTACTACACATATTACTACAGGTAATACCACTACTAATGCCTCTATTCTCACTAGTGTTACTGTGAGCAATACATATGGTATTGCTTCTACTACAACTATCAATAATACCTGAGCCTTTGATCAAGCCAATAGACTTACCGTATATGTTTGTATGACCCTTTAGGGGTCGAATGTGATTATGCAATGTCATCTATGGTATTTGTAATCTGCCTAATGTATATATTTGTGAAACCTTGACCTCTGGGCCAAGGCCAGCACTCTCCCCAGCAGCTCCGCCTCACTGCCGACCGCGCTAGTACTGAGACCGTCTCCCGAGCAGGGTTCGAGCCAGCAGCCCGTCCCTGTGCCTCAGGGTTCGCTTGGGTGCCATCCGGTATTCCCCAGTGTTTCCGCTTTTTTCTTATTCCCGACTGTTTTTCTCGCCATTTCCTTGCTGACTGCATAACTGTTTACTGTTCCTACGTTGTATTGTCCATAATTGTTTTTCCCTCTGTTCCCGCCGCTGCTGCCCCTGCAGCCCCGTCCCCGACTCAGCCCGCTCCCGCCTCTGCTCCCGCCCCTCCTCCCCTACATATGGCGACCGCTGCGGGGAGCGCGCGTGAAACCTTGACCTCTGGGCCAAGGCCAGCACTCTCCCCAGCAGCTCCGCCTCACTGCCGACCGCTCTAGTACTGAGACTGTCTCCCGAGCAGGGTTCGAGCCAGCAGCCCGTCCCTGTGCCTCAGGGTTCGCTTGGGTGCCCTCCGGTATTCCCCAGTGTTTCCGCTTATTCCTGACTGTTTTTCTCGCCATTTCCTTGCTGACTGTTTACTTTTCCTACGTTGTATTGTCCATAATTGTTTTTCCCTCTGTTCCCGCCGCTGCTGCCCCGACTCAGCCCGCTCCCACCTCCCTGCCTCTGCTCCCGCCCCCTCCCCTACCTATGGCGACTGCTGCGCGGTCGCGCAGCGGACGCGTGCAGCAGCCGCGCCGCTGGCGCGCCTAAGGCAAGCCCATCTGCGCCCGTCCACGACCAGCGCCAGAAACCCTGGTTCACCTGGACCCCACCGCTACGACTCAGCCACCCTCCACGCTCTCAATCCCGGAAGTCACGCCGACTGCGTAAGATCCTTGCCTACCACGACCCATGGGCAGTTCTCGTGCAGACCTTCCGCAGATCCTTCACCATCGACAAAGCTCCCGCAACCACCGAAGGGCCGCCTGATGCACGCACCATCGAAACCCTGACTTGCATCCTCCTCAACGTGCGCTCCCTGCACTGACACACCATCGAAATCTGGGACCTGATCGATACACTCTTGCCCGATGTCGCCTTCTTCACGGAAACCTGGACCAACGCCACCTCCGGCCCCGACATCGCCACGACCATCCCCGACGGCTACAAGATCCAGAGAAAGGACCGCCCACACCGCCCAGGAGGAGGACTCGCCATCGCACACAAGACCCCCTCCGACTCTCCACATCCAGCACGAGTGACCCCCACTCCAACACAGAATACCTCCACTTCCAGATCCAGACCAGCCCCAGGACCACGCTACGCGGCACCCTCATCTACAGACCGCCAGGACCTCACACCCAGCCCGCAACTACCATCGCAGAGCTCGCTGCACCCCACGCCATCACCTCCACGGACTACATTCTACTCGGGGTCCTGAACTTCCACCTCGACAACAGCAATGACCCCGACTCCACCACTCTCCTTGACAACCTCGCCAACCTAGGACTGAAGCAGCTCGTCAACACGCCCACCCACAGAGCGGGTCACACCTCGACCCCATCTTCGCAGGAGGATCAAACATCCGTTTCAGCCACACCACCCAGCCCATTTGGACGGACCACCACTGCGTCCATTTCACCTTCAACACCACCACCGCACCCGCGCCCGCCCCGCGCCCACCACGACGGAACTGGAGCAAGGTCATAGAGGAACACCTCAACACCACCCTCCTCCAAGACCCCCAGCGATACGACCGACACCAACTCCGCAGCCAGGAATTTCACCGCTGGGTCTCCTGCTGCGCCGACAAGCTGGCACCCATCCGCGACCCCGCCAAACAACGCCCTCTGAAGGCTGCCTGGTTCACCACAGAACTTCAAGAAGCCAGACGCTCCTGCAGACGCCTAGAGAAAACCTGGTGAAACCAGACAACCACGGAAGCACGGAACAACCACAAGAGCGCCCTGAAGGAATACCACCAGCGCATAAGAGACACCAAACGGACCTTCATAAGAGACAAAGTCCAGACCAACGCGACCAACGTCAAGGAACTGTTCAACGTCATCCAGCAGTTTGCAAAACCCACCTGCGAAGCCACGGACGTCACACCCTCTCAGGAACTCTGCGACAAGCTCAGCTCCTACTTCCATCTGAAGATCAAGGCCCTCTACGACAACTTCAGCGAACCAGCACCGGACAACACCCCCTACCTACCGCCGCTGATAAGCCAACCATCACGTCCTGGGACCCCGCAACCGTCGAACACATCACCGCGACCATGAAGAAAACTCACTCAGGAGCCCCAACGGACCCCTGCCCACCGCACATCTTCCACAGGGCCGCTGCTGCCATCGCACCCGAACTAGGACGTACGATCAACACCTCCCTCAGATCCGGCATCTGCCCAGATGACTGGAAACGGGCGGAGGTGAAACCCCTCCTCAAGAAACCTACGGCCGACCCAACGGACCTGAAAAACTACCGGCCCATCTCTCTCCTCCCCTTCGCAGCCAAAGTCACCGAGAGACTCGTGAACGCCCAGCTGTCCGCCTTTATCGAAGAGAACTCCATCCTAGACACCTCCCAGTCTGGTTTCCGCAGCAACCACAGCACCGAGACCGCACTCCTCGCCACCACTGACGACATCCGCATGCTACTAGACCAGGGACACATCCTTCTAGACCTCTCCGCAGCCTTCGGCACCATCTCACATCGCACGCTCGCAGCCAGACTCTATGACGCTGGGATACAAGGAGCCGCCCTCAACTGGATCCAATCCTTCCTCTCCGGCAGAATCCAGAGGATCAGACTCCCTCCCTTCCTCTCCGAACCCACTGACATCAACTGCGGAGTACCCCAAGGATCAGCGCTCAGCCCGACGCTCTTCAACATCTACATGGCCCCCTCGCCGCCATCGTTAGACAGCATGGGCTCAGCATCGTATCCTACACCGACAACACCCAGCTCATCCTCTCACTCACGAGGAATCCCGAAGACACCAGACTTTGCTTCCAGGAAGGAATGAAGAACGTGGCAGACTGGATGAAAAGACAGCTGCTTGAAGCTCAACTCAGAGAAGACCGAGGTCCTCGGACCCTGCACCTCCGCCTGGGACAACACCTGGAGGCCCTCCGCCCTCGGGGACCCACCCACCCCGACAGAGCACGCTCGGAACCTTGGCATCATCCTTGACTCCTCCCTCTCCATGAACCGCCAGATCAACGCCGTCGCTTCCAACAGCTTCAACTGCCTTCGCATCCTCCGTAAGACCTTCAAATGGATCCCCCGACTGCAGAAAGACCGTCACCCACGCACTCATAACCAGCAGACTGGACTACGGCAATGCCCTCCACGCCGGAATCAACAGAACTCTTCTACACAAACTCCAAACCATCCAGAACGCCGCAGCCAGACTCGTCCTTGGGACACCGCGTCATGAGCACATGACCCAACACTTACGAGGCCTCACTGGCTCCCCGTCGAGAAGAGGATCACCTTCAAACTCCTCACCCATGCCTACAAATCCCTCAACAACATCGGACCCAAATACCTCAACGACAGAGTATCTTTCCACGTACCCAAGAGGAACCTCCGCTCCGCCGACCTCGCCCTGCCAGAGGTCCCCGGCATCCGCAGAAACAAAACCGGCGGGAGAGCCTTCTCCTACATCGCAGCCAAGACCTGGAACGAGCTCCCGGTGAACATCAGACGCTCCCCGACCCTGCACACGTTCAGGAAGGACCTCAAGACCTGGCTCTTTGACTGATCCGGAGCCGCTTCCCCCCCCCCTCAGCGCCTTGATACCCTCATGGGTGAGTAGTGCGCTTTACAAACCCCCTGATTGATTGATTGATTTGTAAATTAATGCATAGTATTTAGAAGTGTGTGTGTAATAAATGTACTTTTCCTTTTCTAAAGAAAAAGCACAGACTGGACAATCCTTTATTGAGTGTTATTATTGTGTGCGACCAAATGGTGATTAATAGCCCACACCACTTCCCCTGAGTAGGCCTTGGACTGCTCTGCCTCGCTACCCTGAGAGAGTCAAGCACTACAATGAGGCGCTTGGTTCCCAGTAAGGGGGAATTGTGGACCTATTACTTGCGCAGGCCACACAATTAATAACCCACTTTCCTACATCTCCATTCTAGGTTCTCTTCTGCCCACTCTACTAAAACTGCTTACTTCCTCCCTTTATGCTCAGTAACCCTCTCTGACTTCTACATCTCCCTTACTTTTCAAGTGGTGAATCATTCTGTCCTGCTCTCTGCTCTGTATTCTCTTTGAGTCCCTGATTCTACAGTAAACTGGCTCTCACCTTTTTTGTCGAGCTGCTTCTTCTTGGTGTATTGGGTGGCCAACTCTCTAACCCTGTTCCTTTTCGATGTAGAGTTCCTTCACATCTCTAATTTAATGTGTCTCTTTTAGGCTGATGACTTGCAGACCTGTATTTTCTTTCATGCCCTTTCATCTTATCCCACTAGAACATACATTGTTTTCCTCTTTCCCTTGTCTTGTACCTGCACCTGTAATTTCTCTCACTTCTCTCTCTTTTCTCCCCCTAATCTTGGTTTGCTCTTTGATCTGTCTCTTTTCCTTCTGTACACACATGACCTGTTTTCACTTATCTGTCGCTTCCAGCTCTAGAATCTCCATAAGATCTGACCACATCTCACTTCTTATGTTTTGGGGAATGCTGCTCTTGTCTTCTGATCGCCCCCTGACCTCTGGGGGCTTCTTTATCAATATGTGACGCAGCACAGTAAGTCACTTTGAGAGTGTTGCGTGACAGGGAGAGGGCGGGAATGCTCAGTATTTAACATGATATGGCACATTCCTGTCCTTTCACCCTGTGCTGGTGCACAATGTGCCTCCTAACTCCAACACAGGCACTCTTGCACCATGGTGCAAGGGTGCTTGCATTGTAAGAAGGATCGTTTTTGTGCAGGAAGGGGCACTCTTAAGGGTTGTGCCACACATGCACCATGTTGCGTGGTGCAAAAGCGATGCAACCCTTTAATAAATATGGCCTCTGGTTTCTTTGAAGCCCCCGAATCAGTTACAACGATGGCAGTATTGCAAAATCTTCAGCCATTTAGCCAGCGTAATGAGAAATTGCCCTCCGTGCAGGGGGTGCTGGAGGAATTCATTCAACAAAGAACGCATGAGGTGTGAACCCCTTTATGACCTAGTCTCTGTTTTGGGGACAGGAAAGGTGGAAGGGGAGGTAGAGTTGCGGTGCCCAGGACACTTCCAGCGGTGTGCCATTGCTCCATCACAAAGCTGTAGTCCACCTCCTCCTGCAGGGGGCGCGAATGTGCAAGCTCTAATACATGTGTTGTTACAGTTGGTGTGTCAAGGAGGTCTGGCCCCTTCAGCCATATTGAGATATTCAAAGGCTCCTGGACTGCTACAAAGGACCCTCCAGGCAGTGAGTTGGGTGAGCCTTGCTGCTGGTACAGATGTCCAATTCCAAACACAGTGAGTGACTACAAGATCACCAGCTCAAGAGTCTGGCCTTAGTGCACTGGGTTCAAGTGTTCCTGGACCTGCCTCATGCAGTGTTCTTGGGGAGAGAGGACTGGCAGATCACAGAGAAAGAGCTGCCATCCATAGGGGTTCAGCCTCCACATGGCCTCATGGCCTTCACCCAACCTAAGGGTGAAACACCAGGGAGGGGCTTCAGTCTTACTGAGTCAGGGGCCGCTCAAGAACGTCTGAAATAACAAACTTCCGGCGAGGCAGAGGGGGCTGGGGGCAGTTCACAGTAATAGTTTCCCTTTCACTTTTACTAGTGTTTTTATTTTATCTGTCAGTTCTCCTGTATGTATTTCAATATAGTAATTAATTTACATGAAGGTCAGTGCATAGTTATTTTTTCTTTGTTTTATAATGCTTAGACTCTGCTTGTATATATTTTTTTTAACAAATTAAACATTGTTACACACAGAGGGTGTTTATACACATTGGTCTACCACAAGCATTGGTGTAGCTGTTGGGCCATGGGCCTCACAGAAAGTAGGGAAATTGCCCCTCCCACCCCCTACGATAGTGGGCTCTTCTACTCCTGCGCCCGGTGCCACTGCACAGCTGCACTATTGACAGCCACACCCCTGACTAGAAGGGCTGAGCTGTGGCTGATGAACATTTTCTGAAGAAATGTGAAAGTATTGTCTGTGTTGCAACTCTTTGTATAAATCTCTAACTGTGGTGTAGTTTGAACTTTTCACCTTGTGTCTGAGCCAACCACAAGGCGTCAGCAGAGGCAGATTACTGTGACTTGCCTTTTATTTGGAAATCCCAGGTGTCCGAGATTCTCCTGTTTTATTTTCTTATGCCACTAGTTTTCTTCACCATAACATTAGATGCGTATTTGTAAAGCGCACGTTCACCCAAGGGTATCTTGGCGCTAAATAATAGATGTTTATTGTTACCCAACTGATTGGTACTTATTTTATCGACCCCAGAAGGATGAAAGACTGAGTGGACCCGCCGGAATTTGAACCTGTAACCATGAGGTCGAACACAGGCCCCTACAGTGGACCCATTAGACCACCAGCACCAGCTAATCCCATCCAGACCATTTTCATTTTAACGAGTACGGTTATATGCAGTGAAACACGCAACACATACTTTTCGGTTTTGGACTAAGGGGCAGATTTACAAGCCCCTTGCGCCACCCTTACGTCACTTTTCCCATGTTAAAAATGACGCAAAAGTGGCGCAAGGGGCTTGTAAATAAGCCCCTTAATCCCTGCTGTAGACCTGGGTGGTGATGCTGCGTCACAGAGGCTGCAGTAAACCCACCGTCAGCAGGGTGTCCACCCGCAGACCTTCCTGCAACACGCTGTAATATGGCCATAGTAACAGATTGGAGATGCCACCTAAACCAATCCCCAAGTTTGTGGGTGCGAGAGATGGTGTATGATGCCATGACATAGTCTAATCAGGCGAATCCAACAGCAAAGTCTCTGCGTAAAGAAGATAGCATTCTTACTCCTCTGGATAAATAGCCTTGAATGGGTTTAACTCAGTGCTTAATTTGTGCCGGGGCTTTCCGGTGCTTAGCACCGGCACTTATTTACCAGGGCCGGGTCTACACTGCCACTGCAAACTCACATCAACGACGCGACTGCACTGCAGTCTGTACATCATGTGTCAAATATAATTAGACTGACTTACTGCAGTGTTGTTCACACTCTGTCGCAGTCTCCAGAGTCCCTCGGTGAAGAAGAGTGTAGCTGTGCTGCTGAGAGAGCGAGTCCGATAATAAATCCCTTGTCTATGCATGC
This sequence comes from Calotriton arnoldi, assembly GCA_963921515.1. Lineage (NCBI taxonomy): Eukaryota > Metazoa > Chordata > Amphibia > Caudata > Salamandridae > Calotriton > Calotriton arnoldi. Next base: position 285,399 of record CAWUFW010016473.1, read on the forward strand.
AAATCAATTTGCCTTCAGTTCAGTGTTGCCGGTGGGCGGGCCACTGATTGGGCTCCATTTGGTTGTATGGGGCTGCGGGAGCGTGCGTAACGTTTTTTCATTCCAGGGACCACGCCCGGCACACATGCATCGCACTAGTCGCCACCAGTTAGCACGACATTGAGGCGGGCACTTAGAAGCAGCAGCAGGCCTCTTAATGAAGGCAGTGCCACCAGCAGTAACCAGTAAGTAATAAAATAAACCAACGCTGATTTTTCTTGCGCGTGGTGACGGTCATGGAGCCAGAGGCCTGAGCAATCATGCCACCGGCGCCGGGCGGGCACCGTGTGCTATGCTCTGGCCCCCAGGCCAGAAGGGCAGGGCCTTGCCCTTAGCTTAACCCCTGTCTAAAGTGTCTATAAATACTGGTTTGACTTACTTTTTACTTGGCTCAAATCTGAAATGAAATGCTGTTTTCTTCTCTTTCGGAATCCGGATATTTCTATCCTGATTCCTACGTCATCAAGCCTCGTGGATCAGCCGCTCAGGTTGTTTGTGTGTTGTATGTAGTCGATTTATTCTCTAACAATGGGGTTAGGGTGAGAAGGGGGAACGGTGTCCTTTAGATTGCTAATAAAGGTGTCTAAGGGGAGTTTCGACCATTTGCGAGCAATTTTAGTAGCTCTGACAGTTAGTGTGTTAGCGTCTGGTAGTGTCCAATTAAAAGGGAGTAGGAAGTGGTCTGACCATGGAATAGGAACAGCATCCTCTACCAAAAGATGATTTATGTTGGAGAAAATAGGGTCCAACAGATGTCCTTTGATATGAGTGGGACTGTTCGTTTTTAACATGAATTGGAACATTGCCAATTCATCAACTAATTCCACTGTAGACACAGATAGATCGTCATCGAAATGCAGGTTAAAATCACCCAAGATTGTAAAATATGGGGAGGCACTGGCTAAATTTGCTCCCACATCCGGTAGATCCTTCCTGAAGAGCCCAAGAGGGCCCGGTGGGCGATAGACCAAGATCCCTGAGAAGGTATACGTGGGAGCTAGATCAATCACAAAGGACATACTTTCACAGTCAGGGACAGGGTTCGCAGTTGTTCTGCAAACGAAGTTGTCCTTGTGGATTATGGCCAGGCCGCCTCCACGCCCTGTATTGCGGTCAAGCCTTTGGATAGCATAATTTGGGGGAAGAGATTGGACAATATCAAAGTCCAAATCGTTATTTAGCCAGGTCTCAGTTAAAAATAAAGCATCGGGATTTCTCTCTTCAAGGAGTAGATAGATTTCACTAGAATGTTTGGGGAGCGAGCGACAGTTAAGTAGCAACATCTTGATCTTTCTTTCATTGGGAATATTAATAGAGTATGGGTGGAAGTTTGAAAGCTAAATTTGCAGTTGGTACAATGTGAGCTAATCATATCAGGCAGCATAGCATGGGCACACTTACTATCAGCCTCTATTTTCAGGGCGTGAAGTTGTGCAGCATTAAAGGTAATTTTTTCCCTCTCCTAACCGGCAGAGGTTCCTGCCCATGGCCCCATCTGGGCGCGGACGGGCGCAGACGGGCTTGCCAATTTATCGGGGCCGGAATGACGTGCGTTAGCGTCAATAAACTAGACCGCTAACTTGTGCCCAATAAGTCTTCCCCCGAGCTTTAACACAGCTCTTTCAGTGCAAAAGTCAGCAATTTTAGATACACAGTTGTTTAAAAACACACACAGTCAAATTTGCTAAAAACTATTTAAAATAAAGCGAGGCTAAATAGAATGGAGTTAACACTCGTAGAATCACTACAGTGGTAACAATATGTCATGGAGATGGTTGTAGTGCCAAACCGGACCTAATAATAGAAACTCAAGGTGAAAAAACGTGCTCACGCTGGAAAATCCAAAGTTAAAAAAACAACAAAATCTCAGTCAATTCTTTTTGAATACTGCACCAGGAATCTGGAGCTGCTTTTCTCCAGCATACCAAACAACAATCTCTTATGCTTTCTTAAACAAGCATTGGCAAAGCCAATAGGTCTTGCCTATTCCGGCTTTCAATGTCAATCCAAGTTCCCCTGCAAAGTTGAAATTGCTCTTGCTAGATGTGCATCGAGCACTCTCCATTTATGTCAGAAGTACATCACCATTCAAGAAAGGGGACTTAATGTTTGTGGCTTCCCGACAGCCCGGGCAGGGTTTGAAGACATCTACCTCCACACCGAGTTAATTATTATTAAGGCTTATGAATCGGAAGTGAAAACTGTCAGAGACTGTCTTTTTTGTAGCTTCTTTTTATTGGGTTTTTAAACATAACATACTCATATCCTCCGAGTGCTAAACTCACAGAGCAACACAATATATAATGTACCACCGTTCGGCGAGACGAATTGGCTACAATATAGTGTATGGCCCAAGCCGGCAGACAGTGAGCCTCATATTTACAGAGTAAAATCATATGGGGTGTACAAAGTTTCAAGGGGGCATTTGTCCGGGAGGGTGGGGGCGTGGTAAATCAATGGATGTGACAGTGCTTTCCACAATTCGAGATGGTCCTGGTATCTATCATCATTTCTAGTCAGTGACATTCTGATTTCCTCTGCTCGTGTCTATTCTGCCACATCACGTATCCAGCTTCGGACCTCTGGAGCTTTTGTGTTGAGCCAGTGGATCACCACACGCCGCTTCGCTAGCAGGGGTGTGAACTGTACAAATCTCTTCTTAGTTTTATATTTAGATTTTATGACATCCATTCCTAATAAAAACGTGGCTGTGGTCAGCTTCACAGTTATTGCAGGTGTTCCGAGTTTCGCTCCACCACCTCCCCCAATATGTAGCAATTTTAGGGCACCCCCATACCGGGTGGTAATATTTATTTATTTATATATTTATATAGCGCACTAATACCCGGAGGCGTCTAGGCGCTGTCATCCAGTCTCCAGCCCGCCATGGGGAATTGGAAGAAAGAGAACTAATCACTGCTTAACTTTAGACCTGAAAAAGCCAGGTCCTGAAGGATATCAGGTCTGATGAATTTTTCAGTGAGAGTGGCAATTGATTGCATAATCTGGTGGTAATGTATAGAAAGCTTTTGCCACCCCAGTTAGAGAGACGCGCCTTGGGTACTTCCACCAGCCGATGGGAAGCAGACCGCAGCATTCTGGGAGTCGTATACCAACGAAAGTGATCCATCAGATAGGCAGGACCCTGATTGTGCAGCGCCCTAAAGGCGATGCAGAGGGCCTTAAACGTAATCCTCTTTTCCACCGGGAGCCAGTGAAGGGAATTAAGGGCCGCCTTTGCAGAAGCATATTTAGGTAATTTAAATAGCAGGTGGGCGGCTGAATTCTGCAAGACTTGCATTTTGACAAGGAGGGCTTTATTAATTCCGATCAGAAGGCCGTTGCAGTAGTCCAGCCTTGACAGCCCCACAAGGAAGATTAAAACTCTGAGAACTCAGGCCATCCATCTCCACAAATTGTTCCCGGTTAGAAAGGAAGGAGTTAAATAGTTGTAAGGCGGTGCCGGCAATGCCTGTTTCTTGAAGGCGACGTAGTAGGAGGCCATGGTCCACCGTGTCGAATGCTGCCGACAGATCCAGAAGGATCAGTGCCGCCATGCCTCCCTTATCTACTGAGCGCCTAATTTCTTCCGCAGCCGTAATCAATGCAAGCTCCGTGCTATGACCACCGCGAAAACCATATTGGGAAGGCTCCAGAATGTTGTTGTTATTGATAAACGTGGTAAGTTCTTGATTCATGTATTTTTCAAGAATTTTTGCAGGCAGTGGCAGACGAGCTATTGGACGATAGTTGCCGGGCTCCGTTTTGTCCAGATTGGATTTTTTTAATAGAGGTAAGATGGAGGTCTTTTTCTATAATTTGAGGAAGATACCAGTTTGCAGAAAAAGGTTAAATAGCTCTGTGAGATGGCAGGCTATCGGTTCGATTACTGAGATTACAATCTTGGGGGGCATGGATCCAATGGTGAGCCCGATTTGGCGGCAGCGAGAAGTTTAACCACCTGCTCGTAAGTAATTGGTGGGAACTCGGATAGAAGCACGGAATTCGGGCTGCTGGAGTGCTTTAACTCAGGGGGATCCCAACTACTTGCCACCTGAATAGGGTTCAATGTAAATTTGTTGTAGATGTCCTGAACCTTACTGCAAAAGGTGGAAGCCAGGGTGTCACAGAAGGCTTGATCCGGGATCGTCTCTTTATATACCTGCACTTGGCTCAGTTTTTGAACTGTGGCAAACAGTTCTTTGGCATTATTCTTGGCTTTGTCAATGGTCTCTGAGAAATACTTGATTTTTGCAGTATGAATCCTACCTTTATACTGGGTGAGTATTTCCCTATAGCGCTCTTTTTCCTTGGGATCATAAATGAGTCTCCAGCGCCTTTCTTGCCTGCGGCACTGCCTTTTAAGAAGTCTCAACTCATCCGAAAACCATGGTTCAGTGGGGGCTGTCCTCGTGACTTTTCCCGTTTTTGTGGAACGGTTGCCCGTATTGAAGACCCGATCCAGTCATGGTAATCTAGGGCTGCTCTCTCTGGGGTAATATGTAGCCTCCAGTGCGTCACACTTGGGGCATCGGCTTGGGACGTCAGGGCTTAAGCTGTGTAGCATTGCAGGTGTCATGTATGTGCAGTGTACATAGTTAAAATGAAGTAAGCGAAATGTAGCATTGATGAAGCCCTCTTTTATCAGCAGTAGCGCCTGTCTGCATTGTGTGTCAGAGAAGGCCTCAGAGTAGATCCACACGTGGTGTAGCTACATTGTGGGCTTTTTTCCAAGGTGTAGCGATGAAGGACATACGTGCATCTGCACACGTGGAAACTCGGCATTTTGGAAATCCGTGTAAAGGTCCAGAGTCGGCTATTCCTGCGCGGACTTATCACTGTCATTGTGCCTCTTAAACGGTTGAATTGTGGTACATAAGTGACGGACTTGGATGCAATGAAGAATATGAAATTTAACATGGCTTGAAGAGATGTGCTTTTAATGGCATTGAACCAAATGAGGCAGATATAGGACTTCGTTGTGGGAACTTTTTATCGTGAAACTCCTTCCTGTGACGTTTTTGGAAGGTATATCCTTCACATTTTGGAAGAAGCCTTGAGAAAGTCCAGGAGGACGAAACGCGCGTCGGCTGCCGTCTTCTTTTTCTATGAATGGAATAAAATGGAGTAATATGACACATCAACTTCTATGGATCATTGCCTGAACTCTTGTTAACGGAACTATTACATTAAGAATTGTGTGTTGCTTTGGTGCATTTGTTGGACATTCTGATCTAGACTGCGTGCTTGCAGATCAAGTGGACTTATACCCAAAGTGGGTGGGTATTACAGCACCATGGGAGCACCCATTTAAACAAATGAGCACAAGAAAGAAGTGTTTAAACATATATTACTGACTTCTAGATGTGCAGATCGGATAGCATATCCACTGTATGTGTTTCCGTGCATCGGCCACTTGTTCTACTCCGCACACATTTATGACTCACCATAGACTGCAAGTGGATGGGGAATCTTCTTCAGACATTGAGGTTAAGGATCTGCAATCAGTAAATACCTAGGGCCCGATTCACAAAGGTAAAATAAGACGAAAGTCTAACTTTACGACTTTCGGTATTCACAAAGGGCATTTACTACTTGTAAATGCCCTTTGTGAATACCAAAAGTCGCAAAGTTAGACTTTCGTCTCAGTTTACTTTTGTGAATCGGGCCCTTAGTGATTCCACTATATGTTTACTCAATAAATCCACACGGTTAGCAGATTAATATGTGTTGCTTGGGTCTATTATCTTTTCCTAACTAGCTGTTTGAAGGCTGCTTGGGTATTGACTCCACAGGTTACTTACCCTAATCTTCATTATTCCGACTCCAGGTCTTCCTCGCCACAGTCCTAGTTTACCCTCCCTCCCTCCCAGAGGGGTGTGTTCAAACAGCAAGTTTTTATTTCTTAGCTTGGTGATTTACAAAAAGTGCCTTAGGCCCAACCCGCTACTGTATACTCCATCAGGAAGTGGCGGGCGGCCATTTTGGTACTTTCTTTCACTTGGGAAGCGATCGGAGATGGGAGAGAACTCCACAGGTAAGGACTGTAATGAGGAAGACCTGTTGTGAAAGGGAATACGTCCCATCCAGTAATTAAAATAAATCATGTGTGTACAAGTCCCATAAAGATAGCCAACCACATTCCTTCCCACTGTGGTTCTCAATAACAGTAATAATGCCCCCCACAAGTTTGTTCTACTCAACTTTCTTGACCATGTCATTGTTCCCTCACTCTTATAGGCCATTGAGCATTTTGCAGTGGCTTGATCCTAAGATGTTGCTCTTTCAGGTTTTTGGAAACTGAATTATACAGCATTATGCAAAGTGTGTACATTATCCAAGTCAACAGAGGTCATAGTTCATCATCTGGGGTCCCACATACTTATTGGTTGTTAGACTACCTATTGGAGAGGAACCACTTTCAACAGAAACATGTCAAGGTAGAAGACCGTGTTGATCTGGTTGGCAGTTTTCATATAATCAGACACATGCTGGGGACATGTATCGTAATGGCATCGCATGGTAGTGCCCAGGGTGCCGGCCGCAACCAGCAACTCACCAGCGCTACCTCCAAAAGCTCACCTGAATGTGATCATGCAGCTATTCTCACAATTATTGACGCAAAGGCCCAGACATTTACGGTAAGTCAGGCATCCCAGATCCTAAGAGGATCAATTAATGGGCCCTATACTCATCGGTTCCTGTCCCTCAAACCGGTATGGACATGTTTAAGACCAGACCCTTTACCGCTGATTGACACTTCCTTAACAATGTAAAGGAGCACAGTCCTGAAATTGCTCACTCGTCAATTTATTGTTCATTCTCAATCCGAACATGGCCTTGTAACCAAGATAATGTTTTGAAAGTGATATATTAGAGTGGACACTTTAATTATGAGAGCTTAGGTATCAATGTCCCATTTTTCAGATACCCAACTGAAACCTTTTTGCTTGAGACTGGCTGACATGATCTTGTTCACCTGCTTCAGCAAGGGGTGGAGGGCCTTTTAGTATGGAGTTTGGAGCATACCCTCTGGAAATTCAATTCTAATTCCAGTCAATTGTTAAGGCCCGTATAAGAGACGAACAGGCTTGTTCATTGCCAACATGTCCTGCAGACTTGCCATCCACACCTGATCCTCTTGGGCCGTCCATCATTTCAAAGGCTTACAACTCCCTCATTGCTCTCAGCTTTGCCAAGAATCTCATCAACACCAACTGAAGCTGTTCCCCACCACTATCTCTCCTAGTTACTGCTGACTCCAGTGTCTCAGTTTATGGTACCACCCATCCTGGTGGCCACTAATTGTGCACCTAACACTGTATCTAACTATTCCTGCCTCAGGAATGTGCAGCTGTGCCACAAGGAGCCATGTGGTAACTCCAAAGAGTTATGTGGAAAAAGCGAGGTTGTTGCCTCATTCACCCTCTGTTACAATGCCGCAAACTCTGTTTGCAGATTTAGTTGGATCCAGTTGACTGACAGTCCATGTCTCCAGGCTCGCTTCTCAGCACCTTGTTTTGGCTTATTAACCACGGAACACATTATATTTAAAGATCTTCTCTGGTGGACCCCGTGCCCTGAAGTTCACGAACACCGGCATACGATATCCAGTCAGAAGCATGAAGGCACTGCTGCCATCTTGGGGACTCTTGCATCTGTTGGCGATCATCAGTCTTAATGGGAATTTATTCAGAACAGCAGAAACAGGCATGGAGCTCTGTTACCAGGATGTTTGATGATGTAATTTGAGTGACCTGTTGTCTATGACACACAACCTAAAAACCAGTTAAAATGTATCACTTGAGATACGGTTACAACATCTTCCGTGCACAGCTCGTGAGCTCAGATGACATCACAGATGGCAGAACAAATTGAGGCAGTGATGTTAAAACCGCTTGACATGTCAGTACTTTGTCAGTGGCCTTAGGCCGGTGTGTGGGATGAAAAGAGACTTTGATAGGGGAAAATTAGGGGAACAACAGCATAAAATACAAATCAACAACAATCATGTGTGGATCACGTGAAGTATTCTACACCCATGATGTATGATGGCATGTTATCCACAAGTCAATGAACATATACACCGTGTACACATTCGCATAGATGTGAACTCACTATCAAAATGTACACCAGTGATCAAACCTTTGTTCAAACGCACATCAACTCAATCTCTGACTCAATGACAATCACTTGCGCTCTCACGCACTCAATAACATGCTCACTCCTTCGTCCACATATTGAATTGCTCTCTTAGGGAGAGTTCATGCTTTGGATGGGACTGAGGTCATGTTGGTATCTTCACGGGCAAATTTCAGTTGTATTTAGATTTTACTTCTTGGAGACAACATCACTCCAACAACATCACCCGACCACTTACACCTACTACCCTACTGAACTGTTAGAAACATATAGAGCGGTGGTGCACAGTACAAGAGCTAGGCTCTATATGTTTTATGAATTTATTAATTTAATAAGTGTGAGCACATTTCGTTCTCCACAACCCAAACCATATTTGGCAAACATACCTCCCACTCCTGTCAAACACCTCCTCTGTCCCCTTGCTCCTGCTATTACATACACCAATTCAAAACTAAATGTTCTACTGTTTGTAATACTATTAATAATAGCCTTCCTGCTGCTACATGTACTAATATTTAACATGCTGAGTTTACTGCTGGATGACTGCCACTTCTACTAGTAGTCATGCGTATAATACTTCGACACGTGTTATGTATGAGATAAGTTAGCTTCTGCCGTATATTATAAGGATATTGCAAGTCACAGAGGACTTCCATGACCATACACAGGAATGAGGCTGAAGACCAGGTTGTACTTTATTCCTTACAATACATGGTCACACCATCACCTTTCCCACACGCCACTTAAATCCTTAGTCCATAGCTCTTTCATTTTAAAGAGCGAGCACGTTTGCAGACATGAAAAATAAAAATATAATCACTAGTGCAAAATTAAACACACAAAAAAGCTGTTGGATATTTGTTGCAAAAAAATATTAGAATCGGATTAATACAAGTACGTTTATTTTTAATGGCATGGTAGTTAAGAATGTTTAGCACGATTCTAATATTTCTATAATTACCTAAGATGTATAAAAATAAACATGTTTCCCTAATTGCCTTCTATGCTTGTCAATGTACAGCTAGTAAAACAGATAAGAAAGAAAAGCAACATTTTGTTTTTGTTCTTTAAACAGCTGTTTTCTATATGCTCCGTGACCGAACCTGCCTTTTTAGGTCTCGCCTACGCAGCGCGCATGCGTTGCATAGGAGGAGACCTTTAGTAATCGATTCACTTTTTGGGCCAAAACGTGCACGCATTGCATTGCTTTCAATGGCAACGCGTGCACGTTTGGCGATTCCCTTGCGGGAGCGAGCTTTGAAACCATCTGTTTGTAATTAAAAGTTGGTTCCTGCTCGCTCCCGCAAGGAAAACAGGCGCAGGCCCCCTCCTCTCTCCCTCCCCCTGCTGCCTCCTCCTCTCCTCGTCAAACGTCAACAGTGCGGGACAAGAGATACTGACTGTCTGTGGTGGCGCGCGTGTGATGACCTCAAGTATAGCACCCGGCTAATCTCCGCCATCTTCCTTGTGGCGGATTGAAGCAAACTAATGGGTTAAAAACTAGGAAGAGTACAGCTTGTATTACGTGGTTCACTATGTGAGGTTTTGAACTTTAACACCACATCGTACAATGCATTGCTGGCCCCACGTTCTAACTGGCAACATGTATTACTGAAGGAGTTCCGTTCCACTGTGTTTTTGCTTGAGTCCTCCTTCTCTCTTCTAAGGGGCGATGGCCACGCCCCAAAAGCGGGCGCGCGTTCCATAGAACTGCTGTAACCCACCACGCCTCTCCTGCTGCCGACTCCCAGCGTGGCGCGTTGGCTGTCCTGAAGGCGAAGAGTTTGCGTTTCTGAGCCCCTTGCCCCTACCCCCTACCATGGCGGACACCCGGCTTCCCCAGCGAATGTTTTTAGTCGCACTTGCCGGCATCTACCTGTGTGCTTTCGGGTCGCTCTATGTGCAGGTCCCTGGTGAGTAGTGTAGGAAGGTGGAATCTGACTATATGGTTGCCCCCACTTTTTTTATGGTGTTTTGCTGGTTTATGACTTAGTTGGACTGGGATCCTGCTATTCAGGGCCCCAGTCTATCTGCTTTCTCTGTAAAAAGGTTTCCATGTGCCTTAGGCACATCTCTGATTGGAATCTGGAGTGCCCTTATAAGTCCCTAGTATATGGTATACTATGTACCAAGGGCATAGGTACCTCAGAGGCCTACCAGGGGCTGCAGCATGTATTATGCCACCCCTGGAAGGCCATCCAAACTGACACCACAGGTCTGCTACTGCAGCCTGGGTAAGGTGGTGCATGCACTCCTTACTGTGATATAGGTTACCTATATCACTAAATACATACACACATATAAACCTATAAGTCACTCCTAAGGCAGGCCTTATCAATCCTAAAGGCAGAGTGCATGGTTCCTATGTGAGAGGGTGCCCCTGCATGAGCAGGGCCCCTCTGCAGCGTTCGGAGACCATCTCTGATGCTGTTTGTAGTGCAGCCTGACCATATACTCTTAAGCGCATTATATCCTCGCGGTAAAATGCTAACTTTGGAATGGCTGCACCTAAACATGTCGTGTTTGGTGTCAAACATCTTGGAATACTACCCCCCGCCAATCCTGGCGGCGGGGGTAGCATTCCACCCTTCTAGAGGGAAAGACATGTTAACTCTGACTAGTCCGGTAACTTCTTTCCAGAGCCCTGGCATCACAAAATGGATGCTGCTGCCACAGACACGAGTCTGGCCTCCTGCTGCTGGACGAAACTCCGGCAGGGGAGGCCTGGACAATAGGTTTCCTGTCCCAGGGAGGTGTGACCACCTCCCCAGACAGGATAATGTGTATTGGGGCTGGGCGGGAGCACTTTCGGGTGCTTTGAAGTCCTGCACTGGGGGCACATTTGGTGTCCCTGTGCATACCCCAGTTCAAACCGGATCAGGGGCTTGCAGCCCCTGCTTTGGCGCGAACTGGACAAAGGGAAAGGGGTGTAGCCACCCCTCTGCCCTGACCCACCCATAGGTGGGGCCACAGAGTAGTCCAACCCCTATCTTTAGTATAAAGATAGGAACCCAGTCCTTAGGACTTTAGATTATCCCTGGACGAAACTCTGTAACTGAATCCTGGACCTTCGACGCTCTACTCACGATTAGAGGACAGAAGAATCTCCCTTGGGGTCAAGGAGTGACTCCCCTGCTTGGCAGGCACCAAAGAAGCATCTGTCCGGTTCGCATTTCTGAAGCTCCCGTCGGACGCCGAAGTCATCGCATCACCAGAGGTGGATTCTCAGACTTCCCCGAGCCTACCCTGAGTCCCCAGCAAAGCTGAGGCCCGTGGCTATCGTGGGTGACTTGAGACCGTGACCCCTGGACACCGAGCACATTTGCAAGTGCATCCTCTTCTGGGTCTCCCAAGAAGTCGTGCTTTGGGCTCCGAGTAGCCCTAGCCTCCAGCACCACCTGCACCGAAGATCACTGGCCCCCACTCCACGAGTGTCCTGTAAGCCAGCTCCACGTGCGGCGTCACGAGGCTCCTTCGCGGTCGCTAGCCCGTTGGCTAGTAGCCCTTAACGAAGGCCAATCCTTTTCTAACTTGGCATCCTGGTTGCTCCAGGCCTGCCCTCACTTACCCTCGCTGGGTGAGTTCCACAGACCTTACTGGTCTGCACCATCGACGATCTACATCTTCACCGAGACTTGCCGTTGCCAAGGCTTGTTGGGTCCAATCCGGTCGCCGACACCTCAGCACTCGACAGACATCGTGTACCAGCCCGAATCCTGCTCCTGGTCGCCGACAACGCCTCCTGGACCTCGTGGCTGAAGAGTCAAGACGACCGTCAACGCACCTGAAGCACTCGACATCGGTGGGCATCTGTCCATCGCCTTCCTGGTCACTGGCTAGTGACCCAGACTCTGTCCCCTCTGCTTTCAGGTTCTTCAGAACTCCGATCCACTCTTGGATCCACCCGGACACTTTTCTCTTGGCCGCCAGCAGCACTTTGCAGCAGATCGCCATTCGAATCGACGACGAAACCCGACCCCGAAAGGCACCTATGCACCCGGCTTCCCTGGGTGAGGTAACACGAGTACTCCGGTGCTCCCGTGGGTAGAGACTCTTCAAAGTCCTAGATCTCAAAGGGTTTTGTCCTAGTCCTCTTTTAAGTGTCCCTTTTCTCTAATTTCCCGATCCCGACTTTCTCCATAGAAGTCAACGGCGTATCGCGGTTGTGTATTTACACTGCACGCGTCTCCCGTGGGTCCCCTGTGTCACTACCTTGGGTGGTTCCTTGTGGTCCAAGCACTTCTAGAGGCTCTAGGCCTAGTGTCTAGTTCAGTCGTGGTTCGCATACCACTTTATTGGTATATGGTTTGGTACGCCCCTAGGGCCCAAACGTGTATTTGTGCTATTACTGTGATTTAATAACTTCTAACTTATGTACTTCGAACTCTAGCCTCATAAAGAGACTAGAGGGGTGTGTTTAGCAATAAATACATATATTTTGAATATATACCTGGTGTGGTGCTCTTTCATTTGGTCACTCAAGAGATTATAGACTGGTAAAACAAGCTGCTTTACATTCCTTCAAGTCTTAGCCTGAAGGCTGCTCTCCATAGCTACCACTAGGATAGCTTTCAATAAGGTTGTCTTTAACCTATCTCCAATAAGGGGTTGTTTGGACTGGTGCAAGGTGCCCACTATAATTAGTGGACAGCATATACCAGGCCAACTTCTCACAAGTAGCACATACGACAATGGCTACGTACGAGATCACTAGTCGTAAGGGCATATAGTGTGTAAGGCGAGGAAAGGGAGGCTGAGAGGGCAAAGTATTCCGTTTGCCAATTGGTGAAATTCACGCTTTATGTAGCAAATCTGTACATAGTCACATCAAGAAATGCTTGTTTTGGGACAGTTAGTGTCACACCCATTCGTGGAATTAAGTAGAGGGAGCAGATGGGCAATGTTCGAAAAGGGTAACGTGTGGGTGCGAATGAAGTGGCGGAACCCTGGAATGGAGGGGATAGAACCAGGGAGCAAAAGGCAAGAGAAAGGCCAACTAGATAAGGATGGACGGCAAGTATAAACTAATGGTGTGCAAAGTGTGTTTTGCAGCCTTTGTAAACATCCATAGAAAGTTTTGCTTAGTGTTTTTTTTTTTTGGGGCTTTACCGCATTCCATTGAAATATTTACTTTTTCCACCAATTTAAGTTATGTTTTCATGTGTAGCGCTAATACAGTTTCCATGATATTTGGACTCCTTTGTTGGGGAACTGTAAAAAACAACAGTTGTATCTTATGTTTGTGTGAGATTAGTAGAGAGTATGTGCAATCTATCCGTTTAGAAGCGAAGGCGCTGCGTAGACGGGTCACCCCTGGGCCCATGCCTCATAATTGACGAGTCGGGCCTATGATGTTACCGCACCCCCGGTCAGGTTCTGGGCGCAGGCTTCTCAGGTCGCGAGCCACTGGATCCGCTTGCCAGACTAAGTCTGCCCCTGAACATACCTGTGTACGCAGACAGTGTATTTACCAAGAGCTTTTCTGCTGTGTGCGCTGTTGGCTGACAGTCTGTTCTCTGTGTGTGTTTATGCAGCAGTTGTACTGTATGTGTGCTTTGTGCTGTGTCTCTGCTGTGTGTGCATTTATTGCTGTAAATCTTTTGTATGTACTTTGCACGTGCATGTGTCTGAAGTTGCCTGTCTCCTGTAAGTCTGTTGTACGCTGCAAGCCTGCTGTTTGCGCTTTTATGCTACAAATCTTTTCTATGCCCATTGCACATGACAATCTATGGTGCTTACACGGCTGGACTATTGCAACTCCTTATATTTGGGGGCGCCAAAGACCACCACTAACAAGTTACAAATAGTACAGAACTGCGCTGCTAGGCTCCTATACAATGTCCCTAGAAATCTGTCTGCCAAACAGGCGCTGATGGCGCTTCATTGGCTGCCTATCACGGAACGTATAAAATTCAAAGCGTTATGTATAGCACACAAATCACTGGGGGAACCGGCCCCAAAATCCTCAAGAGCATGCTGTCGTTCTACCACCCTTCCCGGAATCTGAGATCAGCTGACTAACTGCAAGCCACAGTTCCAAGGATCAAGAGATCTAGAACGGGAGGCCGGATGTTCTCATTCAATGCTTCGGTCTTATGGAACTCGCTCCCCACCAAAATGAGGAAATTGACCCATCATCTCGAATTCAGGAAGGAACTGAAAACGTGGCTATTTCAGCACTTGTAGTAAGAGTGAATATCTACAGTGATGGCTTGAGCGCTGGGAGGCCTACGGGTAGCCATGCGCTATATTAAGAAATATTAATAATAATAATATGTTCCATATCTGCTGCGGTGGGTCTTATGGTGCAAGTCTGTTGTATGCTGTCTGCTGCAAGCCTGCGGTATTTGCTTTTTATACTGCAATGTTCTGTGTGTCCATTGCGTGCTGCAAGTATGGTGCAAGTGTCTAATGGTGCAAGCCTGCTTCATGTGTGCTTTATGCTGGAAGTCTGCCTTATGTGCGTTTTAAACTGTACCTCTTGTGTGTCAATTGTACGCTACACTGCAAGTATGCTGCAGGTGTGTTTTATGCTCCATGTCTGTTGCATGTGTTTTACGATGCAACGCTGCTGCATATGTGGATTACACTGCTTGTCTGCTGTATGTACAGCAGATCCTGTATGTCCACTGTAAGCTGCAAGCATGTTGCATATCTGCTGATGCAGTTCTTCTGTGTGTTTTATTTTGCAAGCTCTTTGCATGTACTTTTATGCTGCAAATCTTCAGTATGTCTATTATTATTCTCAAGTTAACTGCCTGTATGTCTTATGCTGCATGCCTGTGCCACGTGTGTCTTCTGATGGAAGTCTGCTATATGTTGGCTCGATGCTGCTAGAGTGCTGTTTGGCCTTTTATACTGCAGATCTTCTGTAGGCCCTCTACGTTGCATATCCGCTGAACATGTCTTTATGCTGCATGTCTGCTGCATGGGTGCCTTAAACTGCAAATCTGTTCCATGTGTGCCATATGTTGTAAATCTGCTGTGTTGCATGCTGCAATTCTGCTTGGTGTGTGTTTAACACTGATTTGCTGGATGTTTTATCTTTTGGAAGTCGGCTTTGACTGCATCTTGTGCTGCATGTCTGCAATGTGCACTGTATGCTGCAAGTTTGCTGCATGCTTCAAGTCGGATGGTTTTGTGTGTTCCTCTGCTGTCTGCGGCATGTGTCCTGCACTGCAGCCAGGTGCGTTTTGGTGATGTGCTGCAGTTTCTGCCTTCTTGGCCCAGGTACCATCATCACATGCAAACAAATTTCTGAATTATGATGCCAGGAGAGACATGCAACCTCAACGAATCTACTGTCGGCCAGCGCGTAGGGGCGTAACACAAGCCCCTGTGGCGCAGGAGAACCCCATCCCTTCAGGGACACCCTAACCCTTCAGAGGCACCCCAACCCTTCCGAGGGGCGTCTTTCAGGCCAATGTGAATGAATATCTGTGCGATATGGCAGAATCGGGGCCGGGGGCCCTCATTACGTTCTGCGGGGGGCCTTATTTTGCGTTATGCCATTGTCAAGGCTCTGGCACAATGTTTGCTTCCTCCAGACACGGGGGTATTTACTACCACCAGGCTTTAAATGACGTTGTAATTCTCTTCATGGCATGAAGCTCACTAAACAAGCATTGGCATAGCCAATAGTTCTCGCTTTTGGGACCTTATAAGTATTTAGTTATGCAGCACAATATCCTTGGTGCAACAACACCAACCGTTGCATGGCTAGACACTTATAAGGTCCCAAAGGCGAGACCTATTGGCTATGCCAATGCTTGTTGTATACGTTAGTGTGGCGCTCTAAGTGGGACGGGTATGCCCAGACCTATGTCACTGGAACCAAGCTGATGAGCCCCAAGAAGGACGAAGCCAGCTCTGGGTTGCTTGTGTTTCGGTTCAGGGGCGACCTGGCCTGCTAATTCGGGCTGGACTGTTCCAACTGGAACTGGGTAAAGACTGATTTGCATCTGACTGGGTCCTATCAGAGGTGACATGGGGTGCAAAATAATGATGGACTGGAATGCAGCCCGAGTAATTACTAAAGGCTGGGATTAATTCAAGCATTCTGTTTCTCACTTTTTGTATACTTCAGTGGGACGGGTATTCCCAGACATGGGTCCTGTGCACACCAGCTATGCCTGGCAGGTGAGCCCTAATAAAGGTGAAACTGGTCCTGGGTTGCTTGCGTTCCAGTAAGGCCTGTCTTCGCAGTTCGGAATGGACTGTCCCCATTGGAACAGGGTCAAGACTGATTTGCATATGGCTGGATCCAGACTGAGATGGCATGGTGTGCAAAATAACGATGGACTGGGATGTGGCCCGAGTAATTACCAGTGGCTGAAATAAATTCAAGAATTCAATCCATCACTTTTTGAATACTTGAGTCAGCCTTTCCCCTGTGGCTGCTGGCTCTGGCAGCAGGCATTGTGATGTCAGAACTCAACTGTAATAAGTTATTACAGTTGAGCTCTGATGTCACTTCTTAAGAAGCAGCGACTGGGTGTGTCATCAATCGCCTGATATAAAGAATTAAGAGACACATTTTTATACAAGGATTGCAGAATCCCATTTATTACAATGGCTACTAGCAACAGTACTTCACACACTACTGTATGTTTGCTACTACTATTGTTAGCGCTATACTACTACACATATTACTACAGGTAATACCACTACTAATGCCTCTATTCTCACTAGTGTTACTGTGAGCAATACATATGGTATTGCTTCTACTACAACTATCAATAATACCTGAGCCTTTGATCAAGCCAATAGACTTACCGTATATGTTTGTATGACCCTTTAGGGGTCGAATGTGATTATGCAATGTCATCTATGGTATTTGTAATCTGCCTAATGTATATATTTGTGAAACCTTGACCTCTGGGCCAAGGCCAGCACTCTCCCCAGCAGCTCCGCCTCACTGCCGACCGCTCTAGTACTGAGACTGTCTCCCGAGCAGGGTTCGAGCCAGCAGCCCGTCCCTGTGCCTCAGGGTTCGCTTGGGTGCCCTCCGGTATTCCCCAGTGTTTCCGCTTATTCCTGACTGTTTTTCTCGCCATTTCCTTGCTGACTGTTTACTTTTCCTACGTTGTATTGTCCATAATTGTTTTTTCCTCTGTTCCCGCCGCTGCTGCCCCGACTCAGCCCGCTCCCACCTCCCTGCCTCTGCTCCCGCCCCCTCCCCTACCTATGGCGACTGCTGCGCGGTCGCGCAGCGGACGCGTGCAGCAGCCGCGCCGCTGGCGCGCCTAAGGCAAGCCCATCTGCGCCCGTCCACGACCAGCGCCAGAAACCCTGGTTCACCTGGACCCCACCGCTACGACTCAGCCACCCTCCACGCTCTCAATCCCGGAAGTCACGCCGACTGCGTAAGATCCTTGCCTACCACGACCCATGGGCAGTTCTCGTGCAGACCTTCCGCAGATCCTTCACCATCGACAAAGCTCCCGCAACCACCGAAGGGCCGCCTGATGCACGCACCATCGAAACCCTGACTTGCATCCTCCTCAACGTGCGCTCCCTGCACTGACACACCATCGAAATCTGGGACCTGATCGATACACTCTTGCCCGATGTCGCCTTCTTCACGGAAACCTGGACCAACGCCACCTCCGGCCCCGACATCGCCACGACCATCCCCGACGGCTACAAGATCCAGAGAAAGGACCGCCCACACCGCCCAGGAGGAGGACTCGCCATCGCACACAAGACCCCCTCCGACTCTCCACATCCAGCACGAGTGACCCCCACTCCAACACAGAATACCTCCACTTCCAGATCCAGACCAGCCCCAGGACCACGCTACGCGGCACCCTCATCTACAGACCGCCAGGACCTCACACCCAGCCCGCAACTACCATCGCAGAGCTCGCTGCACCCCACGCCATCACCTCCACGGACTACATTCTACTCGGGGTCCTGAACTTCCACCTCGACAACAGCAATGACCCCGACTCCACCACTCTCCTTGACAACCTCGCCAACCTAGGACTGAAGCAGCTCGTCAACACGCCCACCCACAGAGCGGGTCACACCTCGACCCCATCTTCGCAGGAGGATCAAACATCCGTTTCAGCCACACCACCCAGCCCATTTGGACGGACCACCACTGCGTCCATTTCACCTTCAACACCACCACCGCACCCGCGCCCGCCCCGCGCCCACCACGACGGAACTGGAGCAAGGTCATAGAGGAACACCTCAACACCACCCTCCTCCAAGACCCCCCAGCGATACGACCGACACCAACTCCGCAGCCAGGAATTTCACCGCTGGGTCTCCTGCTGCGCCGACAAGCTGGCACCCATCCGCGACCCCGCCAAACAACGCCCTCTGAAGGCTGCCTGGTTCACCACAGAACTTCAAGAAGCCAGACGCTCCTGCAGACGCCTAGAGAAAACCTGGTGAAACCAGACAACCACGGAAGCACGGAACAACCACAAGAGCGCCCTGAAGGAATACCACCAGCGCATAAGAGACACCAAACGGACCTTCATAAGAGACAAAGTCCAGACCAACGCGACCAACGTCAAGGAACTGTTCAACGTCATCCAGCAGTTTGCAAAACCCACCTGCGAAGCCACGGACGTCACACCCTCTCAGGAACTCTGCGACAAGCTCAGCTCCTACTTCCATCTGAAGATCAAGGCCCTCTACGACAACTTCAGCGAACCAGCACCGGACAACACCCCCTACCTACCGCCGCTGATAAGCCAACCATCACGTCCTGGGACCCCGCAACCGTCGAACACATCACCGCGACCAT
Organism: Calotriton arnoldi; assembly: GCA_963921515.1. Lineage (NCBI taxonomy): Eukaryota > Metazoa > Chordata > Amphibia > Caudata > Salamandridae > Calotriton > Calotriton arnoldi. The sequence continues at coordinate 304,342 of CAWUFW010016473.1, forward strand.
GAAGAAAACTCACTCAGGAGCCCCAACGGACCCCTGCCCACCGCACATCTTCCACAGGGCCGCTGCTGCCATCGCACCCGAACTAGGACGTACGATCAACACCTCCCTCAGATCCGGCATCTGCCCAGATGACTGGAAACGGGCGGAGGTGAAACCCCTCCTCAAGAAACCTACGGCCGACCCAACGGACCTGAAAAACTACCGGCCCATCTCTCTCCTCCCCTTCGCAGCCAAAGTCACCGAGAGACTCGTGAACGCCCAGCTGTCCGCCTTTATCGAAGAGAACTCCATCCTAGACACCTCCCAGTCTGGTTTCCGCAGCAACCACAGCACCGAGACCGCACTCCTCGCCACCACTGACGACATCCGCATGCTACTAGACCAGGGACACATCCTTCTAGACCTCTCCGCAGCCTTCGGCACCATCTCACATCGCACGCTCGCAGCCAGACTCTATGACGCTGGGATACAAGGAGCCGCCCTCAACTGGATCCAATCCTTCCTCTCCGGCAGAATCCAGAGGATCAGACTCCCTCCCTTCCTCTCCGAACCCACTGACATCAACTGCGGAGTACCCCAAGGATCAGCGCTCAGCCCGACGCTCTTCAACATCTACATGGCCCCCTCGCCGCCATCGTTAGACAGCATGGGCTCAGCATCGTATCCTACACCGACAACACCCAGCTCATCCTCTCACTCACGAGGAATCCCGAAGACACCAGACTTTGCTTCCAGGAAGGAATGAAGAACGTGGCAGACTGGATGAAAAGACAGCTGCTTGAAGCTCAACTCAGAGAAGACCGAGGTCCTCGGACCCTGCACCTCCGCCTGGGACAACACCTGGAGGCCCTCCGCCCTCGGGGACCCACCCACCCCGACAGAGCACGCTCGGAACCTTGGCATCATCCTTGACTCCTCCCTCTCCATGAACCGCCAGATCAACGCCGTCGCTTCCAACAGCTTCAACTGCCTTCGCATCCTCCGTAAGACCTTCAAATGGATCCCCCCGACTGCAGAAAGACCGTCACCCACGCACTCATAACCAGCAGACTGGACTACGGCAATGCCCTCCACGCCGGAATCAACAGAACTCTTCTACACAAACTCCAAACCATCCAGAACGCCGCAGCCAGACTCGTCCTTGGGACACCGCGTCATGAGCACATGACCCAACACTTACGAGGCCTCACTGGCTCCCCGTCGAGAAGAGGATCACCTTCAAACTCCTCACCCATGCCTACAAATCCCTCAACAACATCGGACCCAAATACCTCAACGACAGAGTATCTTTCCACGTACCCAAGAGGAACCTCCGCTCCGCCGACCTCGCCCTGCCAGAGGTCCCCGGCATCCGCAGAAACAAAACCGGCGGGAGAGCCTTCTCCTACATCGCAGCCAAGACCTGGAACGAGCTCCCGGTGAACATCAGACGCTCCCCGACCCTGCACACGTTCAGGAAGGACCTCAAGACCTGGCTCTTTGACTGATCCGGAGCCGCTTCCCCCCCCCCTCAGCGCCTTGATACCCTCATGGGTGAGTAGTGCGCTTTACAAACCCCCTGATTGATTGATTGATTTGTAAATTAATGCATAGTATTTAGAAGTGTGTGTGTAATAAATGTACTTTTCCTTTTCTAAAGAAAAAGCACAGACTGGACAATCCTTTATTGAGTGTTATTATTGTGTGCGACCAAATGGTGATTAATAGCCCACACCACTTCCCCTGAGTAGGCCTTGGACTGCTCTGCCTCGCTACCCTGAGAGAGTCAAGCACTACAATGAGGCGCTTGGTTCCCAGTAAGGGGGAATTGTGGACCTATTACTTGCGCAGGCCACACAATTAATAACCCACTTTCCTACATCTCCATTCTAGGTTCTCTTCTGCCCACTCTACTAAAACTGCTTACTTCCTCCCTTTATGCTCAGTAACCCTCTCTGACTTCTACATCTCCCTTACTTTTCAAGTGGTGAATCATTCTGTCCTGCTCTCTGCTCTGTATTCTCTTTGAGTCCCTGATTCTACAGTAAACTGGCTCTCACCTTTTTTGTCGAGCTGCTTCTTCTTGGTGTATTGGGTGGCCAACTCTCTAACCCTGTTCCTTTTCGATGTAGAGTTCCTTCACATCTCTAATTTAATGTGTCTCTTTTAGGCTGATGACTTGCAGACCTGTATTTTCTTTCATGCCCTTTCATCTTATCCCACTAGAACATACATTGTTTTCCTCTTTCCCTTGTCTTGTACCTGCACCTGTAATTTCTCTCACTTCTCTCTCTTTTCTCCCCCTAATCTTGGTTTGCTCTTTGATCTGTCTCTTTTCCTTCTGTACACACATGACCTGTTTTCACTTATCTGTCGCTTCCAGCTCTAGAATCTCCATAAGATCTGACCACATCTCACTTCTTATGTTTTGGGGAATGCTGCTCTTGTCTTCTGATCGCCCCCTGACCTCTGGGGGCTTCTTTATCAATATGTGACGCAGCACAGTAAGTCACTTTGAGAGTGTTGCGTGACAGGGAGAGGGCGGGAATGCTCAGTATTTAACATGATATGGCACATTCCTGTCCTTTCACCCTGTGCTGGTGCACAATGTGCCTCCTAACTCCAACACAGGCACTCTTGCACCATGGTGCAAGGGTGCTTGCATTGTAAGAAGGATCGTTTTTGTGCAGGAAGGGGCACTCTTAAGGGTTGTGCCACACATGCACCATGTTGCGTGGTGCAAAAGCGATGCAACCCTTTAATAAATATGGCCTCTGGTTTCTTTGAAGCCCCCGAATCAGTTACAACGATGGCAGTATTGCAAAATCTTCAGCCATTTAGCCAGCGTAATGAGAAATTGCCCTCCGTGCAGGGGGTGCTGGAGGAATTCATTCAACAAAGAACGCATGAGGTGTGAACCCCTTTATGACCTAGTCTCTGTTTTGGGGACAGGAAAGGTGGAAGGGGAGGTAGAGTTGCGGTGCCCAGGACACTTCCAGCGGTGTGCCATTGCTCCATCACAAAGCTGTAGTCCACCTCCTCCTGCAGGGGGCGCGAATGTGCAAGCTCTAATACATGTGTTGTTACAGTTGGTGTGTCAAGGAGGTCTGGCCCCTTCAGCCATATTGAGATATTCAAAGGCTCCTGGACTGCTACAAAGGACCCTCCAGGCAGTGAGTTGGGTGAGCCTTGCTGCTGGTACAGATGTCCAATTCCAAACACAGTGAGTGACTACAAGATCACCAGCTCAAGAGTCTGGCCTTAGTGCACTGGGTTCAAGTGTTCCTGGACCTGCCTCATGCAGTGTTCTTGGGGAGAGAGGACTGGCAGATCACAGAGAA
>CAWUFW010016474.1:0-195000 GCA_963921515.1 Calotriton arnoldi
CCAACTGCAAGCAGTGCACATCGCACAGAGCAATAGGGCACAATGCCACAGCCACCAACAGTGGCATACTACCCTGGCCATGGAGCGTTGACACACTGCACGCAGTGAACATACGGCCACCCTGACACAGCACACACACACCTGCATAGATACAGACACATCATCCGTCGTACATGGACACTCACCGTCAAGTGAAGTAGCGGGCGATGAGCTGCTGGCGCACATTCCCAGCTTCCTCCTCTCCGCTGTCCACCTCACTCGAGCTGTCCTGGTCTGCGGGCTGGGGCCCTGGTTGATCTCCGTCATCCACAATGAGGGGGATCTGCTTCCGAATGGCCAGATTGTGCAGCATGCAGCACGCCACCACTATCTGGCACACCTTCTGTGGGGAGTACGCCAGTGCACCCCCGGTGCGGTCCAGGCACCTGAACCTGGACTTGAGGAGGCCAAAGGTACGCTCGACCACACGTCTGGTCCTCCCATGTGCCTCATTGTATCGATCGTCTGCTGGGGTGCGAGGATTCCTCAATGGACTGAGCAGCCATGCCCCATTCGGATACGCAGAGTCACCTGGGTGTGAGGGACACAGAGAACCGTTGCTATTCCAACTGGACAGGGGACAGCATCGCACAACCAGCACGCTACACCACTCCACATACTCACCGACAATACAGCCACGATCCTGTTGCAGATTGGCCATCAGTCGTGGCAAGATGCTGTTGCGCATTATGTGTGCGTCATGGGCCGAGCCTGGAAACTTTGCACACACGTGGGTGATCACCATGTCCGCAAGGCACACCACTTGCACATTCAGGGAGTGCGTGTGCTTCCTGTTGCGGTACAGGTGCTCAGTGGCCTGTGGTGGAACAAGGCCAACATGAGTGCAGTCAATGGCTCCCACGACGTGTGGGATTCTGCCAAGGGCATAGAATGCACCCTTCACTGCCGCCAATTCACGAGCCCTGGGGAATCTGATGTACCTGTTCCGGTACAGCATCATGGCTGCCAGTACATCCCTCAGCACCTTGCTGAACATGGGCTGGGACATCCCTCCTCCACTGCCCACTGTGTGCTGGAATGACCCAGTGGCGAAGAAATGCATGGCGGCCATCACCTTAGCCGTGGGGGTGACAGCAGTCGGATACACCCTGCGGGGACGGAGATGGGGCTCTAACATGGCACACAGTCGATGCAGAGTTGGCCTGTCCAGCCGAAACTTCCTGATTACCTCTGTATCGTCCATGTCCGCCAGCAATTGGTATGGGCGGTCAATGTTCGGTCTCCGCCTGGGTTAAATGGCAGAGGACACATGTCAAAGCAACACGGCACATAGCAATTTCGCATACACATCACTGACATGACTGAGCAAGCACATGAGCCACAGCCCAGCTGTCAAGCTGGGACGGCACGGCCACAATACACTTACACAGGTCTCCCAACAATGGCAATGGCAAGTGAGACATACCACTGCCATGTGCATGCACATGGGGATCTAGGCCCCAATGACTTGCGGGGCGTGCTGATGGGGACTGACTGCATATTCGTCAAGCGGCAACGCCACGGCAACATGAGTGTCTGCTGAGCATGGTACTGCTTCCGAGGCTGGATGAGTATGGCACACGACGACGACGATGTGGGCACGGGCTGAGCGGCCAATACAAGTGGGACCTGTGGCACAAGGGGATATGAGACAGTAGTAGGTGTCAGCACTGCACCCTATGTACAGCACTGTACGGATCACAGCTCCCGAAACATTGACTGGTGTCCACATTGACAGCCCCATGCCAAGACGGCTGTGTGCTTGCAGTCACACGTCACAGGTGAGAGGTTACATTGCACGTGCCAGGTGGCAGTCGTACATAGTGGGAGCTGGCATGTGTGTGCATGTGTCTCCTGTTCAGGATCCACCAGATGGGCGCTGACTCTGTACTGACCATTGGACACAGCATGTTCCGTGGAAGGCTTGTGTGTGTGGGATGGTGGCACTGGATGTGCCTCCGTTGGGGGGGGCCATGCACAGGGCGGGTACGTCGATGATTGCGCATTGTTGGTCACGGTGGGTGCACCAGCTAAGATGTGTTGCCCTGTGTTCAATTCCTATGTCCGCATGATGATGGACTGTGGATGTGGGCAGACTACACATTGGTCGATGTGCTGTCTATATGCATGTGCCTTCACACCAGGCACAGCTGCCCCTGCACATGTGACCCCTGCTGGACTCGCTGCTGGGTCTGTGGAGCTGATGCACCTTCTGCGCGTGGGGCGGACAGCTCTCCTCACTTCCCTCATTGCGCATGTCATGTCTTTGCCGCAGGTGACATGGATCATGGAGGGCCCACATGTACGCGTGGGTAGGCTACACATGATTGTTCACTGGTCGCCACCCCCAGTCAGTGTTTCGAATGGGAAGGTTGTCGTGCTGGTGGTATGTTCGATGTGGCGGATGGGCGGGCCTAGGTGCGGGCTTACATTCCGGACATGGGGGGTAGTTGGATTGGCGACTAGTTGCAGTACACACGGGACACGTCTCTTCCTTTCCACATCTGGGTCATCCCTTGTACTAACTGACAGTGATACAGTCATCTTCGCCCCAGCCCTCATGTCCTCCCCTCGCCCCCCAATATGCATGCTCACCTGCGAGGCTAGCGCTTGCACAGGCAGCCCCAAGCTTGCACCAGAGAGGGCAAGGAGTGTATGTGTGGGTCCAGTTGCACGAGTGGGCTGTCTCAGGGTATGATGTGTGGCGGGACGCCGTCCACCTGCGTGGTGCCCCAAATGGAGACCCGGCCTGCATGGACTATGCATCACAGTCTTCGCCTTCCGGATCCGCCACCTGCGACACCCAGTGGCTGTGGCTGCCCTTGCGGCCATGCCGCGTCCGTCTGTGGCTGATGGCCCACACATTCACTCTTTGGCCTCTCTGGGGAGGGCTCAGGGGTGGTGGCGCACGCGCTTGCACTTAGTCGCAATGGCATGTGTCGTGGTTGGTATGATGGGCAATGGATGGGATGGTGCGAGCCACCTCCCGTGACGTCAGTGCTGCTCGTGCTGTGGTGCGTCCCCTACACTTCCATTTGACTTTTTGCCATGCTGGACGTTGAGGTTCTATTGCCTGCGTGATATGACCAGGAGGAGCGCGAGGAGACCTCTCACACACCATGCTCCACTGCCATCCCGTGCCCTGTATCGCCTGTGCGGATTGACTATGTTGGGGTTACACCTGGTCGACTGGGGCTGTGTGTGCCTTGTCAAGGGGCATGGCGGGCGCACAACAGGATCCAGCTCGTCCACAGAGGGTGGGCTGAGGTGCGCCTGGTACCGCTTTGTACGTGTGCCCGGCTGCTGTGCACACACGTGTTCACTCCCCCCGACAGGTGTCCTCTCACAATGCCCAGGGAAGCGGTGGTGTACTGTTCATGAGCCCTCCCAACACGGCGTGCTCCAACTTGGCATGTGCGCATCTACCCGTCGCACCCACCCACCTGAGCACTGCGTCCATACGACTTCACACGACACATGTGTGTCTTCCACAGTAGTGCTACTCATTTGCGTTGACATCCAATACCAGTGGACTACATGGTCATGTCACGACTGCCGTGTACTTCACATACTCTCATCCTCTCTCATTCGTACTTGTGAAATGAGTCAGCGGAGACAGTTCTGGTTTCAAACATTATATTGAGTCTTCTGTCCTCTGTGATGCAGTATAGTGGACACTACTGGCAGCGGAATACATGTTGAGGATATACTGAGCATGATAACAAATGGGATAGGGTGTGGGGTTACATCTGCTTGGCCAAGGCTGTGCTAATGTACATTTACGTATAGCTGCGGAGCTGCGGACTTTGACACAGACGGTATACATGTAGCCTACCAGACCGCTCGGCATCATGGGCACAGTCCATCTCAGTTCCATGTGACAGGTTTGCTGCGGTTGTTCCTCATGCACGCGTGCATGTGAGATGACATCAGGGCATGTGCTTGCGTGCATGCAGCGGCGTGCCACTTGTTGTTGCACTGTGGTGGTTACTGGACATGTCCCAGTCACTGGGGTCGTGTTGTTGTTGTATGCACTTGTCGTCCATGCAAAGGTCCTGGTATGGGATTCCCGGGGCGGGGGTGGGAGGGGTGCAGCACCCACAGACTCCAGGCGACCTATTCATGTCCACTGAGCGGTGTGTGTGTCCATGTGCGCTGGATCCATGTCGTGTCCTGGTTGTTCGTGCAGTTCCGTCCATGTGGGTGCGATGCACAGAGCCCATGCCACTGCCTCCCACGATGCATGCGGTGTTCCTGGATGTGATGGGGAACAGTGTGCATGTCCCGGTCATATCCGATGTCATGGCGATGTCGTTGATGGTGTGGTTACAGTTGCCGGTCGTTTGGTATGGCTGTTGTGGTGGTGACTGGCCAGTCCGTGCGGAAGCTGAGCATGGGTGCGGGGTTGGACTTCATAGGTCACTCGGGGAACCTGCGTTGTGGTCCGACGTATTTACAGGTTGTCAGGTATGCGATGCCGTCCAGCAGGGCTTCCATGTCATTGGTGGTGTACATGTTTGCCAGCCAATGAAGCGGATGGTGGCTGTCAAGGTGTTGTTCGTAGGTTGTCCCTTGGAGGACCATGATGGGGCATGCTGGGTGACATTCGATGTAGCTGTTCTCGATGATCCGTCGTGTGGAGGCACAGTGGTTCCATTTCAGTGCGCGTGCGATGTTGGCCACATACGCCATGCCCCCATAGGCAGAGCAGGCCCTGTCGTGTGCGTCCAGAGGGAGGAGTAGTGGTAGCAGGTCCGCCTTCAGACATGCCGGGTTGGAGAGGCATATCTCGACGGGATGCTGGTAGGGACACCTCCGACAGTAGAAGACGGGCATGACGCAGCTGAACAATGTGATGCGGTAAGTCAGTCGGTAACTTACGTTCAGCAGGGACAGGAGATCGCATCCCAATGTATGTATCGTGCTGGTTTGGTACAGCTTGAGCTCTTCGGCGTAGTTGGGTAGGTGTGTTGCGGTTGCCATTTCGCAGCGGTGCGTTGTGGTGGCGTGCTCCGGCTGTGTGTGCAGTCTGCAATGTGCACACTCCGGGGTTGCTGTGAGCTCTGTGTAGTCGTGGGGAGACAGGACTTGTGTTCTGTTGGCTTGTTTGGAGGACACGGGCCCTCTTCCCACATGCTTCTCAGACAGTTCAAGGTCAGTGCTGTGTGACTCCTTCCAATTAACTTGCATGTGGCCGACATGGGGGAGTGTTTTCTTCTTTCTTCCCCGTCCGTTGTGTGCTTCTGTGATATGCGCTATCTGCCGTGTGGTCGGTCTCCTCGGCATGCCTGTGTTGGTCTATTCTTGGACAATGGCTGTATTCACCGGCTTCTGTCGTAGGGCTGTGGTTTCGGTGTTGGAATGGAAGGTCATTCAGTGCTGTCTGCTCTCCCTTGTGTGGGCGGCAGCCTGCCTTCCTCGCTCTGCGTTGGGCCTTGTGTGTGGATGTAATTCTTGGGCCACCTGTTGTCGGTCACCGGGCTCTTTGGTGTTCCGTTTCATGTGTCTTGTTCATATGTGCAGGGTGGTATGGGTTTTTCAGTGTGGTACTGGCGTTCCTCTTCCCGAAGGGGCCCTGCTTCTCCTAGTTGGTGTTGCCGCCGCTGTGTGCTTCGCCATGTTTGTTACACTGGGGTGTGTCCTGCTGTTGCGTGACTTCACTGACATGTGTGCGTCGGTTGTGTGGCGTTGGGTGTTGTCCGTGAATTGGGCGTTGGGGACATGTCTGTGGCAGGCCTGTCACGTGTCATGTGCGTTCGGGGTGGGGCTGGTGTGTGTGCTGCTTGGTTGTGTCCCTGTGTCTGTGTGCGACGCATGCATGGCGCTGCGGTTGGCCTCTGCGTTGTGCGCATGTGTGGCGGCGTCATCGGCGCTTTGGGGCCGTGACGGGGTGGTTGGTTCCTAGTCCCAGGTGGTGTGTACACATGTGTTCCGCGATGTTAGGATTTGGCCTGTGTGTCATATGTGGATGCAATGGTGGATGTGTAGTGTGCACGCGCTGGTGGGGGGTTGTCCGCTTTTTCCGCCCTTGCACTGTGTGCGCTGTTTGCGTGCACTTGTTGTGTGTGTGCCTACCTGCGTCTCCGCGGTACGTTGCGTCCTTGGTGGTGCATCAGCAGAAGCATGGGAAGGGCCTGCAGTGCTGGATTCATGCCCGGGGTGCCGCTTCTTCGTTGTCCGTGCTCTGCGTCCGTGTTTCCGCCTCTCTTTCACGTGCGGTGTCTCTTTGCCGTGGGAGCCGTTTGTTTGCGGCATCGTAATTTATGCGCCGGGCGGGACGTGTTTCGTCGGACGGTGTGTGTCAGTTGTGCTGCGCCGCTACGTGTGCGGGCGCACTTTGATGGCGGATGGTGTTGCTGGCTTGCCGGCGGTGTTTGGCCTGCTTTTCGCATCGTAATTGGGCGGGCGTGTGGACTGCTGCGTGCCGGCGGTAACTGGTGGTTTTTGCATCCGCCAGCACGGCGGTAGTGCTTCCGCCCGCCATCGTAATGGGCCCCTATATGTCCTTCAAGCTTGATTAACCAACAGCCAATAAATAGTATTCTCGTACTACTCAGCTGTGGCAGAGTTTGTGCCCACCCACTCCAGACGTCTCTGGGGTTTTGTGAGTAGGTTCTCTGAGAATAGCACGACTGAACTACTCAGATTCTACTGTTAAATAAGTACCCAACCAACGTTGGTGGCGCCATGTCATGTAGTTCCTATAGTACCCATGCAGGACCTGCACGTTTGGATAACATAAACCGTGGGCTTGGTGTTAGTCTGACTCTGTGCACCCCCACCACATATGTTAGCCGGAGTTGTATTAGCTAGCTCACAGTGCCACTAGAATCTCCTCTTATCGGGGAGAGATTCGTTTATGGCAACCTTAGATCATGTCAACCCTAATTCCTCAGGATCGTGGAAACAATTTACTACTTTTCGCTCAGTCACTCATGCTTACTTATTTGGTTTGTCTCAGAGTTACGCAGAATAAACAGTCTGGGCGTTTCAATAAGTATCTATTGAACAGTTGTTATTCTAGTGTAAAATATATGTTCTGCGGCAACCAGCAGACAATAGCAGAGATATATTATCAGCAGTACGATAAAAGCAAAGGGATAGAACAGTTCTACCATATTGCAATAATCATGAATACATATATGAATATAAAAGCATTATGAAAGTGCGCGTACTCCTACGATGCCTAACTAGATGTACCTGAGTGTACCTAGCATATGTGTAGGTCTAAAAGCATAAGAGCCAAGAATCCTTCTAGGATTTAGTCGAACCCCCATACCTGAATAGAGAGAGTGTGGGACCCCGTCCTGGTCTCGAGTTGGACACCCCACAAGGGCTGTGTCAGACCGCTGTCAGCTGGAGCGACTGCATGCAGGAGCATCAGCGTCTCTGGTCAGTGTGTCAGCATGGAAGTCTCAGTTCCCTCTGTCTTACCGGGGTAGGATGTGGTGTATTTATACCCTGAAGACTTAGTTGCTTCGTATGGTTTGTATTGGGCCTTATTAGACTTGAGGAAGACGTCAGTGGTGAACTTTGTACATACATATTATGCAGGTGGTGTATTCCTAGAGAGTCATGCATAATTGATGAGTACAGTGTGGGCCTGTGTTTGGGAAAAACCCTGCTGTATTCAAAACCACAGGTGAGATAACGTTCAGCCCACAGAGCTCGTTGTGTACTAGCGAGGACCAATGTAGGTGAAAGATCATGCCTATATAAGGAATCATGACTATAATAGGACATGTACAGTTATGACCGTAATAGGGCATATGCGGCTTTGACCATAATAGGGCAAGTACGAATATGACCGTATTAGGGCAAATACGAATACGTCCATTTTAGGGCATGTATGAACGGGTCTACATTAGGGCCTCTATATGGAACATAACAGAACAGAAGGCTGCAGACCAATCAGAACTTGGCAGCCAGAATCACTCCCAACCTCCCATGCACACTTTCAGGGCACTACATAACACTGGCACAGCATCTCCTTTCACAAACATTCCAGACACCTCCGCTCATCCCGACTCCTACTTGCACACATCCCATTCATACAGAAAACCAGATATGGCAGTTAGGTATTCTACTACATCGCTCTTGTGTGGAATGACTTGCCTCTACACATAGGAGCCTCCTCCTCATGCCTTGATTTCCACAAGAAGTTGTAGACCCGGACTTCCAATTAGTCCCACTCAGCTAGGTTTGGCTAAACTCACATCTGCTCACCCAAGATATCATCCTGAGTGATAGTGTGCTTTACAAATCTGCAAAACATAACAAACCCCTATGCCCTATATAGTTCCTTTACACACCACTTGTAACCTTACAACAGAAATATTTACCATGGAAAGAAAAACATATTGTAAATTAGCACACAGGTGACAGATGAATCAAAGATTACAGTACATAAGATTTATTGTAAACTTTAGCCATAGTCACATCTGATTCTCTTTAGAATATTAAAGTTTCCTTATATGGCGACGATCCAGGATAGAATCTCCTCTCTAAAAGGTATATGAGACACCCCACACTTTTGATTCTAACATGGATGACGCGCATATTTGTGAAGCATTACATATTTTTTCAGGCTGCTCAAAATGGACCATGAACTTACCTTTATGAAATCCCTGAATACCTGGCTGTTTGTAAATTAGTTGTCTCCTGACTTTTAACCCCCTGCCAGTGCCTGTTGTCAGATCAGTGTCAAATAGATACAAGCGCTGGGATGCCTTTGGGTAGCCATGCGCTCTACAAATACAATGGAATAGAATAGACTAGGAGGAAAGGCTTGTGTGCTGAATAATAAATGTTTGTACAGACTACATAAACCTAATTGTAAATAATGTAAAAGAATAAAAAAGACTATATGAACTATGCCAAACTTTACATAAAACACTCCTTAAATTTTATACAGATATCAAAAATGAATCAAAGGTTCAAAGCAAAATATAATCTTAATAATATGATGGTTTAAAAAATATATATTTTCAGAGCCCCTAAATACATTTTCCTTCTGGGCCCTTTTTAGGTCGAGCCTAGCGTTACAGCGCATGCACTGCTCGCTTTGCGAGGCATGCAGTATTCAGTATAGTGTGGAAGCTTTGTGGAAGCTCCGCCCACTCTCCGCCCATATTTTTCATTGGCTTAAGTCCTAAATGCTGCCTTCCGATTGGTTTTAGGCTTGCTAGTCCCTCCTCATGACAGCCATGTCCTCATTTGTATCCTTCCATGGCTACTGGCCCCTTTACTCTGAGCACTATTTTCTTCCCTGTTTCCCTCCCCCCTCCAGCAGTCCGTGACTTCTCGCTGCCCCCTGCCCCCCCACTCCCATTCGTGCCTTCTTGCCCGCCCGCACTCTTGCTTCCAATGCAATAGGTCTCGCGTAAATGCGAGTTCTATTGCATTGCAAATGCTTGTTTTTTTATTAGCGCTAACTCGATCTGTAGATATTGGAGCGCTTTACATGCAAGCTACATACATTACAGATGAACACACATTTTTGGTAGGCGCGCGTAGATTAATTTATTTATGATGCCTGAGTGGGCGGAGTCGAGGCTGCTCTTGTTACCTCTGTGACTCCGGTTGCCGGTCCTGCTTGCGTATTGCTTGTTCTTTTTAGGTCTCGCCTATGCAGCACGCATGCGCTGCATAGGAAAAAGACCTTTAGCCATCGATTCAGTTTTGCTGCCAAAAACGTGCACGCATTGCATTGCCTTCAATGGCAACGCGTGCACGTTTGGCGATTCCCTTGCGGGAGCGAGCTTTGACAGATGGTTCCTGCTCGCTCCCGCAAGGGAAACAGGCGCCGGCCCCCTCCTCTCTCCCCTCCTCTCTCCCCTCCCCCTGCTGCCTCCTCCTCTCCTCGTCTTTTTTTTTACCTAGTTCAGCGCGACGCGTGCGCTTGTTTCCAACTGTTAACAGCTCAGAGCAAATGACCTGCTTGTCCTCAAACAGTCCTACTTACATTATTCCTAAAACCGCTAGACCTTTTTCCACCAACAAAACAGCTACACTGCGTACAGTTACATGTCAAGTACAACGAAGACAGATTGAGTGAGAAGGGCTCAACGGAGGTGCAGAGACTTAGATAAAAGTGCATGATTTCGTTACAGCTCCACTTTGTCAGAAACAGAGACTGTCAGAGCATACAGAATTGCCTGAGAAACATTATGGGCATGGGTTCATCGGTGATCAATGCCGGGTCTGCGTGACCGGGTTCTAAACATCACTCATTCGCCACCCATTCACCACTCGCCCCTCTGCACCGTCCCTTCCAGTCCTGAATTGTGGGTAGCAACAGCACAACCTACCCGGGCCGAGACCGACTGTCACCGTCCAGTTCAAGCTTGCCCCGTCCGTGACAAACAGTAATTATAAACAATATTGCTCAACTGCAGAGGCACGTTGGGGACTCTAGAGCTAATGAGCATTTCGGATTTTTTTGCAGCGTACTAGGATTGGCTGAGGTACACCAATCTTAGATTGTTTTACATAATACGCGCTCCTCTCGCTCCAATACGGCTGCTTTAATATGTATGGTCCTGGGTTTGTTTTGTTGTGCGACCCGGAAGAACTGAAATTAAAAGATTAATTACAGACAACGAAATTAGGCTGAATTCACGAACGGTCTGTGTAAGTAGCGTGCAGGCAATCAGCATGTTGCACAGGCGTGCAGTGTGTCATTGTGTACTTAAGACTTGATGCCCATGACATTTTTTTTGTGCGCGCCGCCGGTTTTCTTGCAATACATTACAGTGTGGCAAAAAAATCTCCCAAAGCACGCACATTAACAGATTTTGTCACGGGCTGCGTTTTCCGAGCTAAAAGTTAGTGTTGACCAAGCAACGTGGTCTTTGTGGTTATCGTTTTCCAAAAACGTACTTGGAATTGTACACCCGGTTTTGCAAGAAATATTCATTTTTTAAATTGCCTATGAACATATCGTTATAAAGTGCCTTGCAATACTAATATTGCCCAGCTATGAATACTATCTTTTTAACATACATCATATCAGATGTGGAGTATTAATCAGGTATAGGTGAAAGAGCGAGATGCGGAATCTAAACTTCCACAGAGCGGACTAGTCATCAGTGAAAATTTCCAGAAGGTTGTTGATATTAAAAGACTGTGAGCGCCGACTTCAGTACCAACTTACTGTACCTCACCCATACCGGACTTTGAGCGATATGAGCCGCATGTTTGTGATTTTCAGTATAAAGCAGGCAGCTTGAGTATATTTGATGCTTTGTTGTTGATAGATATTATAAGTTTGTTGGGTGTGGTTGGAGGACTAACCTAGACATGTTTACATGCAAACTGGTGCATTTGACTTGCGTATTGCCCACGTGGTTATGTGTGAATTAGCTGGAGTTATCGCATAGTGGCATGCAGCCCTGATACTCATCTGCTAGCTTGTTTTGACTGGTGTGGGTGGGTGTTTTCAATTTTGTTGACACATGTACTGCGGTATGATGGTGAATATTGCTGGTATGCTTAAATGCTTTTGTGGGAACTCTCCTATCCACCTACGTGGCATGTCATTGCATTGTTGACTGCGCAAAGTGCTCTGTGTATTACGTTGTGTTGGACGTTCATGTGCGTTGTTTATTCTTCACTAAGAAGCAGTGACGCCAAATTGTGTTCATGCTGTCTCTGTGACACTGACAAAGTGCACATGTTGTGCGCTAAAAGTGCTGTTGGGCGTAGCTACGAGCCTTTTACTTCACTGATACATGGTATTCAGGGCCCAGCTAGCTCATCCATTCTAGGCATGTTACCAAACAGGTACAGTGAGTCCAAGTACCGACCTTCTGTCTCTTACCTACCTTAGCTCTTCTCTCTCCTCCCTCCTTTCTCTGCCTCAGTCCTCTCTCCTTCCACAACCTCAACCCCCTCTCTTTCTTCTACCCACTTTCCTCTGTCTCAGCCCCCTTTCCTATCTGTCCCTTCCCTGCCTCAGACCGTCTCTCTCTCTCTCTTCCCTGTCTCAGCTCTTCTCTCTCTCTCTTCCCTGTCTCGGACCTTCTCTCTCTCTTCCCTGTCTCACCCTCTTCTCTCCTCCTGACCTCCTTTCACAGCCTCCACCCTCGCAAACCTTGGCAGCTACAGTAGTGTAATTGTGAAAGCCGTCTGCTTTACGTTAATGAATAGGTTCGTACTTTGAAGCCCGCAGTACTGATAGCAGGATGGGCCGTGGCTACCGTCTGCTGCTTCTCCAGAGCTCAGTCTGGCGGCAGATGCGCAGCTTGCACATTTCATGCGGCGAGCTGTTAGCGCATTTGTACAGCATGGAATTTATGCAATAGCATATTCTCATAATTGAGATGGCATTTGGTTATACCCAGGACCACTGGAATTATCTGACAGGAGACGACCAAATTATGTGGCAGAGTTAATAATATTATACAGCAAGAAAAGGTCAATTATGCAGCATAAATTGTAACAGCATTACGACATTATGGGGCCGATTCCGATCTCGGCCGGTAGGGCTCCGAATCGGATTCGGCTTTACTGGATCCGATTCGGAGCCCTGTTTCCCGACCGAATCGTACGCGGTTCCGGCCGAGCGAGTACGATGCGAATTCGCCGACCGACTCGTCCGGGCGTCCCGACCGCTCCGACCGACTCGTTCCCGGCTCGAACCGCTCCGACCGACTCGCTCGGACTCGACTCGCACCGCGCAATGGAGACGTTCCCCGGCCGGGTAAGTACGATGCGCGCCGCGAGCAGTCCGACCGAGCCGCGCACTCCGGCTCGAAAGAGCTGTCGGAGCCGTACTTTGGGGGTCCGTGTCGGACCCCCCTGTACGCGTAGCCGCGCGAGTCACACACAGGGGGGACCCATGAGTCCCCCCTACCTGTGCGTGTACGGCGCGAATCGCTTCGCCGCGTACACGCTGTAGGGGGCGCACTTGTCCGACTCGCACCCATTGAGTCAATGGGAGCCCGCGTACGCGTTGTACAACAGGCTCCCATTGACTTCAATGGGAGTCCGACCGACTCGGGTCCGATGGCATACGTGCGCATCGTACTCGTTCGGTCGGACTGCACGGGTCCGATTCGGTCGGAAATCTCTCCGGGTCCGGCTCGGTCGGAGAGATTTCCGGCCCGAATCGGAATCGACCCCTTTGTGTCATTTTCTCCCATGTTAATAGTGTTATATCACATATTTCACCCTATTAGTAAGTCTTTAACATTTAAATACAGCAATAAACTACTGAAAGGTGACCAGTCAGCCTTTGGGAAGGGCCTTCCACTGTGCAGCAGCCCATGTTGCTGCATTTTTTAGTACATTTTGATCTGTATGCGAGCACTGAAAAAAATGCAGTACCTCATTTCTTAGGTCTTGCTCATAACGCTTTTTTATTATAAATTTTCAGCATGCTGCATAGCACCCACACTGCTCTACAACATAGCTTAAAGACATTGGCAATGCTGATAGCTCTGGCTAAACACTTATAAGGTCGCAAAAGCGACACCTATTGGCTATGCCAATGCTTGTTCCTGTCCTGGACAAATCATTATCCATTGCCACCATCCATTTCACTGCAGATAGAACCTCAACTCTTGCCCTATCCTTTATTGTATTTTGTATCATTTAATTACTTGTAAAGGTCTTGTTAATTTGGAACACTTCCTACATCCGCTGGCACCCTTATCCTCCACATGCACGCCAACACATCCTTTCAGAATTCAATCTATTCTGGAACTAAGTTGTTGTTTGGGTTTCCCCCCCTGTACAACTCAAATGGATCCCTCCTAGTGGGTTCACTGGGTTACATCCTGTAAACTCCAATAAGTTCTGAAGTTCCACCTTCCCGTCATGACTATTCATTTTTTAAATGTATTGCTTTCCTTTAAAGTCTTATTCAAATGTTTGACCTTCCATTTGTTTCAGGATGGTACGATGAACCTTTTTTATGTACTATACCACATTTCTTTAAAATGTTTTAAACCTCTCTTGAGCAGAACTTTCTCTGCTGTCCCTCAAAATCTATTCAGGAAGGCCATTCCTACAAAACCTGTTTTCCAAAAACTTGACCACCCCTCTAACCTTAAGTAACTGGCCCATTGTACATTAGGCCAACTAGAGAATTGATCCACCGATACAAATACACATGAGTAACATGTTCCCCCTTTAATGGACCAATCATGTCTAAAGCTACTTCCTCTCAAGGGGGGGGGGGTGTAATTTACTACACTACATGGGAGATGTATGCATTTCTAATATCTTCTCAGTCTTGCAAAGTTTTCATCACCCTCTAATTGACATTTCTACTTCAAGGTCTACTAGAAATTCACCTTGTTCACTCATTAGTCTTTACCACAAATGGATATATGGATCACTGACAGAATATCGAGTACCAAAATATTGAGATACAAAAATATCGACCTCCTATCTTCATAATGGTAAGTACAAAAATATCGTTGTCAAAAATATCGACCTCCTATCTTCATAATGGTAAGTACAAAAATATCGTTGTTAAAAATATCGTTGTTAAAAATATCGAAGTACAAAATATAGTTTTTTTATATGTATAAAAAATAATGTAAAATAAATTAAATAATACATTTAACTTAAAAACAATATTTAGATTTATTTGTAAGTAATAAATTTAATTTAAAAATAAATTAAACATACATATATAAAATGTAATATAAATATATTTACTTAAAAATAATTAATAAATAATAATTTTAATTAATTATAAAATGCTACAAATATATTAAAAACTATAAATAAATATATAGATACATACACCTGTAACATAAAAATTATTTTTAAAATATTATATTATAAATTAAAATATTAAAATATTTAAAAAAATGTAAACCTACATTTTACACTACATTGAGTGCAACAGTAGGGAAAGTGTTGGATAGCGTAGGGGAAAAAATTACAATTCCCACTCCAGCGAGTGCAACAGTAGGGAAAGTGTTGGACAGCGGAGAGGAATAATTTACTATTCCCACTCCAGGGAGTGCAACAGTAGGGAAAGTGTTGGATAGCGTAGGGGTAAAAATTACTATTCCCACTCCAGGGAGTGCAACAGTAGGGAAAGTGTTGGATAGCGGAGAGGAATAATTTACTATTCCCACTCCAGCGAATGCAACAGTAGGGAAAGTGTTGGATAGCGGAGGGGATAAAATTACTATTCCCACTCCAGGAAGTGCAAGAGTAGGGAAAGTGTTGGATAGCGGAAGGGTAAAAATGACTATTCCCACTCCAGTGAATGCAACAGTAGGGAAAGTGTTGGATAGCGGGAGGGTAAAAATGACTATTCCCACTCCAGTGAATGCAACAGTAGGGAAAGTGTTGGATAGCGGGAGGGTAAAAATTACAATTCCCACTCCAGCGAGTGCAACAGTAGGGAAAGTGTTGGACAGCGGAGAGGAAT
Organism: Calotriton arnoldi; assembly: GCA_963921515.1. NCBI lineage: Eukaryota > Metazoa > Chordata > Amphibia > Caudata > Salamandridae > Calotriton > Calotriton arnoldi. The sequence continues at coordinate 15,437 of CAWUFW010016474.1, forward strand.
AATTTACTATTCCCACTCCAGCGAATGCAACAGTAGGGAAAGTGTTGGATAGCGGAGGGGAATAATTTACTATTCCCACTCCAACAAGTGCAAGAGTAGGGAAAGTGTTGGGTGGCGGAGGGGATAAAATTACTATTCCCACTCCTGTGAGTGCAACAGTAGGGAAAGTGTTGGATAGCGGAGGAGTAAAAATTACTATTCCCACTCCAGCGATTGCAACAATAGGGAAATTGTTGGATAGCGTAGGGGTAAAATTACTATTCCCACTCCAACGAGTGCAACAGTAGGGAAAGTGTTGGATAGTGGAGGGGTAAAAATTACTATTCCCACTCCAGTGAGTGCAACAGTAGGGAAAGTGTTGGATAGTGGAGGGGTATAAATTATTATTCCCACTCCTGCGAATGCAGCAGTAGGGAAAGTGTTGTATAGCAGAGGGGTAAAAATTACTATTCCCACTAAATAAAATTCTAATTTAAAAACAAACAAAATATCAACTACAATACAAAATATAATAACAAAGCCAAAACATATATAAAAATTTACAAAACATAGAAACATATTATAATGTAGAAAAAATCAAAAATTTACATAAAAAGATATATATTTTTAATTGAACAAAAAATTATTAAAGAAATACATATTTTGTAATAGAAATTAATTTTAATCAAAAAAAATGTTTATTACATAAATGTAATATTTTTTTCCTATCCTATAACACCACACAATTTACAACACACATCTAAATTAAAAAAAAGTGTACCTCCATAATTAACACAATTAATTATCAATAAAACAATTATTATTAATTAAAAAACACATTTAGAAAGGTAAGAATTAATGTACTAACCAAACGTTACAGCTATAGAACCTAAATCCCCAAACAAAAAAATAAATAAACAATTACCAAAAATATTTGTCAATTAATAAATTAATATCAATCATCAAATAATGATTAATACATTTAAACTAAATTACTTTTCACCCTCAACCCCAATAAACACAAAGACACATACCTAAAAATATTTACACAATTTCCATCACTGATTTTACATTAATAAATTAATATCAATTAACAACAAATCATTAATTAATTTAAAAAAAATTACTTCCCACCATTTACCACTATAAACCCCACAACTCACACATCAAAATAATTACACAATTGCCATATTTAAATTTTAATTAATTAATTAGCATTAATTAACAAATAATTAATTATAATTAAATTACTTCCCACCCTATTCCCCTATAAACCCACAACCCTCTACGGAACTAAAACGTAAAATTTTATTAAAATAAAATTAATAACTTCTAAAAATTTAACACATATATTAAAAAACAAATGCAATACTTAGACAAAAAAATAGAGCACATACATTTAAAATACATACTAAAATACATAACACTAACTAAAAAAACGATATTTTTAACAACTATATTTTTGCAAACGATATTAATGACTTCGGTATTTTTGAAAACGATATTTCTTACCTTAAACTCGATATTCTTGACCACGATATTCTTGCAGTCGATATTTCTGTATCTCGATATTCTGCACTCGATATTAGTGCAAGTCGACATTTCCAACTCGATATTCTGACTCTTTACCGGATGACTCCTATGAGCTAAATCAATAAAAAACAATTCTCAGTGAAAGTTTATGGTATTGACCTTGCCCCTCTAAACAACAAAGCATCCCTTTCTGCCACTTCGTCTTTTACTTTAAAGAACGGTTTTACATCGGGCATCATTTTATCTTTGCCCAAACATCCACCTCTCATGTGGGGTGGGCGGTAAACTCCACTCCGCTGGAGGAGTTTGCAGAGTTTTTCCACTCTGCCGATTTGGAGAAGAGTTCCGCAAATTCTCCTCCAGCCTGATGCATGGTGGAGTTTAATAGTGCCTGAAACAAACAAGTTGAGCATCAAGGTAGATTTTAGAGTGCCGGATGATGCACATTTGCAGCCTTCGGCCAATCACTGAACTGGGTTTTTTGGTGCTGCTTGGTGCAGGATGGAGGGCAGGCTTGTGGAGTCAAGGGTTTTGTTGCAATGATTTCTTTCTGACTAAGGAAGTGCCCTGAAACACAAAAAGTACTCCCTTAGAAGAACGTATATAAAAAAACTACTAACAAGATGGTAATCTGGAGAATCCCGAGATGGAAGCTATACTACCAATCTGAGTATGGTAGGAAAGGAAGCACGTCCTTTTGGTTTTATTTACCCTCACACACCCTAGTGGTGTCATGCTTCATCATCGAGTCACCCCGTCGCCTAAAAGACAGGGTGGGCTCGACCAATGTTTCAGGGAGCTCTTAAAATATATAAAGACCAGGGGAATAAAGATAAAAAACTCAGTGAAGTCCCAGTTTCCCTTTATTCTTGGACCTCTACTGTGTTATTAAAATAAGTTTACCAAACAAGGATCTTTAGGAGTGTTATGGTCCTAAGACCCTTGTGCCGACATGTTTCAGTCACCAAACGCCCCAATGGGTGCAGGACTTTCTTCAGGGTATCGGTAAAAGTAACCCCTGGAAAAAAGTACCGGGTAAAGACCCTATACTAATTTTATATAAGGGCAGATAGCTGCTCCTTATGGGTTGAGCTGAACGAGCTATTTACTCGGTTAATAATTCCATCCCAATGTGGGGATTGAAATGCGTCTCATAGGACCACGCTTACGGGGTAGTCCTGTAGTCACACTGCCTCCAAGAATCCTGCCCCACTAATAACCTATTCGGCGGTGGTGCCCACCACCCACCTATTGCCCCAAGGATGAGCCACGGACAAGTTAATATCTTCAAGTCAATGCTCGGCAAGTCCAATGGGATGGGGCAAGCCTAGCGTCTGTGTTCTGGAGGCTTTGGAGATTATTAAGACCTGATTACGACTTTGGTTGTGTGGTGCCGGGTCCGCCCCGCTGCTGCACTGCCAAAGCCGTGGTTGGGTCGGCCACCAGATTAGGAGTTTCCTCCTGTCTGGTGGGCTTTTTTTTAGCATTCCCATGGTGGTGCCTCTAAAAATGGGCATTGCAATGAGAACGCCAAAAACAGTTCCTGCACGCCATGGATTGAAAAGTCCATGCTGTGCAGGAACTGGGGTGCATGCACACAAGGGGGCACATGCTGTGCCCCCCTGCATGCACCCCAGTGTGCAGAGGCACAAGGGGGGCCCTTTTCCTCTCCGCCATGTTTTCATGGAGACCGCTGTGGTCCCGTCAAGTATATTAATGCCTCCTTACCGCTGCAACACCACCAGGGAATGGCAGTTCCCTGGCAGCTGTGGTGGGGCAATGGCGGTCTGATCACCCTAATCTTAATAAGGCAGTCGGAGGATCGCGCCACCTCGCCCCATGAGTCAGCTTATTTATGAGCCCTAGCGTCACTTTTGTGCGCCGGTGCGTCACTTTTGTGCGCCGGTGCGTCACTTTTTTGTGACGCACCAGCGGCGTAAAAAATGTGTCATGTTGCGCCATATTTACAAAGTGATGCATCTATGTAGATGCGTCGCTTTGCAAACCCCTGCACCACATTATACCTGCGCCAGGTATAATGTATGCAGGGGGGGTTCAGACGCAAGAAAGGGTCGTGGAAGTGACTCAGTGAAATCTATAAGATTTCACTGCACCACTTCTAGGATGCAAATGCGTCAATATCTTACGCCTGCCACATGGCAGGCGTATGACTGACGCAGGCACATTTAACATGGGACTTGCCCATGTGTAATGACCCATTGCTGGAGTTGTGTCACTTTTGTGACACACTCCAGCAATGTGTCATTTTTGCATCTACAGATACATCAGAAATACTGACATATCTGTAACTCCTTGCGACATGATGTATCATACTGTAAATATGACGCATCATTGGTGTCGCAATGAAAAGTGACGCATCGCTGTTTTCTCGCAGCGATGGGTCACTTTTCATAAATGAAGCCCTAAGTGTTTATTCACATATCTCTTTGTCTGTGATCCTCTACACAATCATCCCCCCTCAAAGTCTATCTCTACTGACTTAAGTGAAGTACTGGCAAGACTAAGGGGCCGATTCCAATCTGGGCCGGATAACTCTCCGACCGAGCCGGATCTGGTGAGTTTTCCGACCGAGCCGGACTCCAGCAGTCCGACCGAGCGAGTACGATGCGGCCGCATGCTGCCGGACTCAACTCGGTCGGGCTCCCATTGAAGTCAATGGGAGCCGGTCGTACAACGCGTACACGGGCTCCCATTACTGAATGGGCACGTCGCGAACAGGGGGGCCCCCTACAGTGGGTATGCGTTGGTGCGACTCGCACCGCACATGCATGTGTAGGGGGGACCCTTGGGTCCCCCCTGTGTGCGACTCGCGCGGCTACGCGTGCAGGGGGGTCCGACACGGACCCCCCAAGTCCGGCTCCGACAGCTCTTCTGAGCCGGACGCTACGAGTCGGTCGGGCTGTTCGAGGCGCGCATCGTACTGGCTCGGTCGGGTAACGTCTCCATTGCGTAGTGCGAGCCGTGTCCGTACGAGTCGGTCGGAGCGGTTCGGACCCGGGAACGAGTCGGTCGGCGATTTCGCGTGCGCTCGCATCGTACTTGCTCGCGCGGACGCCCGTACGAATCGGTCGGGAACTAGGCCTCCGAATCGGATCCGGTAAAGCCGAATCCGATTCGGTGCCCTACCGGCCGAGATCGGAATCGGCCCCTAAGTTTAACCCCTTTGTCCAAAAATCTCACTGAACCACTTTTGGTCGGACCATACATACTTACCCCATAAAAAGTTTTTTTAACTTCTTGATTGCTCAGTTAACTTCTAAGATATCCTTTTCAACCATGAAATAGTTTAATTCTACATCTATTTAAGCCCTTGATGTCTTTTGTTTGCTCCTTTCCTTCTGCCGACAGCAACAAAACAGCTCCTAACTCATTTGATCTTGCATCACAGACCTCAACACCGTCTCTTCCTGGAATAAACGATTGAAATTAGGTGCCTTTTCTAAACCTTCTTTTATCAACTGAAATTCCTCAACACACCTTTGGGCCAATTCAAAATTTTCATTGTTCCTTAGTAATTCCCTCTTAGGGCTCCATTTCTCTGACAACCTTTCAACAAACCTGCTGTCAAATTATGCCATTCCCATGAATGACAACAACTCCAGCTTGTTTCTTGGCAATTCCAGCTTCTGAATTTGTCTCCAGTAACACTTTTTGCTTAGATGGAATCTAAAATAGTTGATTTCTTCCTTTCCAAAATATGGCTCTCTGACACACTGAAGCTGCTGAAATTAGCTTAAATGGCATCCTGAAGGATTCGCTCTCTTAGGTGTAGTGAACACTGTTAAGCCTTGTGACTTGCCATGAAGTTTAATCTTATGGTAGGTAGAGGTCAGATATAGAGTGATGAAAACCGTAGCCCTTTGAGTAGAAATAACAAGTCTGATGTTTGGCAAGCAAAAAATCTTGACTACCACTTTCTTGTTGAGTGCACCTAAATACATACACAAGTGAGTCTCCCCTGTGGCCTTGTATGCCACAACTATATGGCACCACAATGCAATAGATCTTGCTGGCAATATAACCCCCACTTTTCAGAATCTCTCAAGATCTTTCTTTTCAACATTATACACACTGACTGGAAATGTTCTTCCTTTAAAAGCTTCTCATTTGAATCCTTTCTTTAATTTTATGTTATGAAGAAATGTCCTTAATCTTTTTGATAGGGCCCCTCTGTTAGTTAGTTTAATTGAAACATATATTTCCCCAACTACTATTCTTTCTTGAAACTTATGTTTTGCTTGAAACAAACCCTTAATTTTAAGAGCCGGTCATCCATTCTTTCTTGACCTGATGTCAATTTCATGCAATTGAACAAACCCTTAAAAATCTGATTACATATATCTTCAGAGGCAATGGTTATCCAGGGCCACACATCAGGATTAATTTTATGTATTTTCCTTCCATCTAAACCACATCTGAATGATTGGCACTGTTTTTAGTCCCCGATTGCAAAACAACTTTATTACACACCTCTCTCACCACTGTTGCTTGAATATGAATTTAAGAGCTTTGGCAAAACAGGAACAGTTGGTTTAATCTTACACTACTGCTGGGAGTGCAGCATACAGAAACAGTTCTGAAGACTGACTCAAAGTACAATAATTTTGAATGACTTTATATACATTTCTTGAAGCATAATAAAACAATTCATAAATCCTATTTTGGGAGTGGAATGTGGGTCTTGTCATGAAGCCATAAATTACTCTCATCTGATGACAAATGCCGGTGGGTCTCGACCTTGCGTGAAAACAATGAGGGCCAGTGGGTAATGTGTCCAGATGTCAGGCATGGGGAATGCGTGATCACTGTGTGTACTGTGTGTGCTGTGTTTTGATTGGCTGAATGTTCCTAACTTTATGTGGCATCTAACTTTATGGTGTTTTGGGAATGCATGCCCCTACGGCCATGTGCATTTTATGGGGCCAATCTCCCAGGACCATTATGGTGTTGCTGATTATCTGTGGGAATAATTTGTTTCTCATATTTGTGCGTTTGTCCTGCTTATTAAGTGCCACCCCACCTGTGATCTGTCAGTCAGTAGCCTCAGGCCTAGGGTGCAGGGCCTGCTTGACCACATATTTCTGACTCAGGGTTGATGGGAAGGTCATATCGGGAGATTTCAACAACAGTGATTCGATTTCGGTTTTGTACATAGACATATCATTGCGTACATCGACATCAATATTAACACCACCTTTTATTGCTTCCCTGTTACTGAACTCCAACAACAACATGTCATGTGGTGTTATTGCTTTCCATACTGGTTGTATTGTTTTATTGCTGGAAACTCCATGTCACCTATAGAACCACATCTGAAGCTTTGTCCTTGGAATAGATGCCACAGCAATAGGGTTGGAGGAGGAGATGTAACATGATGGAGGGTGGGGCAGAAGCACACCCAGGCACAGATGTTATTCTGAAGGGAATTCAGTCCTCTTGTTTGGTCCTCGAAACAAAAAAAGGTGAGGTTGGGGCCTATGTTGTGCTCCTCAGGCAGGATTTGCATAAAAATACAGGGCACGTCACCGAGGCAACTACAATAGCACCTTTGGAAGGCATGGTTAAAGAATTCCACCAGGCCGCCGACAAACTGAAATGCACGGCTGGGGAAATGGCTACTCAGATTGAAGATGCAAAGGGCTGTTTGAGGGACAATAATCCCTGCTTTGTGGAATTCCCAGTAGTCGAGGAATCGCATCCCAAGCTATTTCTCGAAACTTGATTGCAATCCATTCTGCCAGTGGACCAATTCTTGGCCTGCTTTGTGATAGAACAGATACATTGTGCATTAATACAAAAACTCCCCTCCGGAGCCCCTCCTAAATCTATGATTGATTGCCCGCTTTCCAAATTTCCAACTGCAATCTTATCCTAAGAATGATTAGGGGCTTTAGCAAAGTGGTGCATGAGTCCCAGAAAATTCAGATTTTCCCAGACTATACAAGATTGGTAAAGAAGCAGGTGAAGCAAAAACTCCACGTTGTGGATGTAAAATACATGTTGCTTTATCCTGCCAACTTAAGGCATATGTATCAGAAGAAAGCATTGATTCTTGATCATCCAGATCGAGTGTGGGAGTTGGTTGAGTAGCAATCCCTTAACTTATCTGTATGCTCTCTGCAGCGCTCTCAAGATTGGCAGAATGAGGAGCCAGATAGGGTACAGAAGGAGGGGAAAAGAACCTGCTGGGGTCTGAAAAGGAGGCTCAAATTATGGCAGATGGAGTCAGCCCCAGCTAGCGAAGGCGTGAGCCTGGTTGCGGCTCCAACTAATACATACATAGGAGGGAATGCATCTGCTTCTGTACTCAGCTAGACTCTTCGGTGCTGGGGACTCAATTTAACCATCAGCAAGCAAATAAATGATTTTATTTAGGTGCTTTGTGCAAAGTTGGATAGGGAAATATGTGGGGTGCTTAGCGCTTTGTGTTTTAGTATTAGTTGGGATGGTTTTAATGGGGAGACAGATGCTCCTAGTTAGGACATATGGGGTGGGGATAATTAAGTTGCCGTTAGTGGGTAGCTTATCTTTAGCAAGGGAGGGAATCATAGCTGGACTGATGACAGGTATAAGTAAGGTTGCCATAGATCATGAGTGGGGTTCATGGGAAACATAATATACTGAATTGGAGCATCAATGGTTTCCCTGATAAGATCAAGGGGAGGCGGTTATGTCTTACACCAGAAACCTCACCCCGGAGATTGTGTTGCTAAAAGAGATTCATCTGATTGGCAATAAATGTGGCTTGCTGAGACCTCATGGCTATACTAGAGTGTTCCAAGCAGATTTTGAAATAGGCTCACAGGTTCTGGCTGTTCGGTTGCAGAAGTCCTTCCACCTTATGGTTTCCGGCTTTCATTTGTATGAGATGGGCTGGTATGCCTATAACCAAAGGGATGCTAGAGGGAGTTCCATGGACAGAGGGCAACATATATGTACTCCAAGCACTAGTAGGCAATTCCCTGCTGGCAGTCTCTGAGGTTTGCTCACCTCCCCATTAGAGGCGCTAATTTTAAGGCAGTGACTTTAGTGGGATTTTGAATAAGGAGCTTGATAATCACAGCCCTGCCCCTACTACCAGATCGTTGATTTTTGATAAATGGGTGAATTCCATGGGATTAGGCAATATGTGGTCTCATGGCCACCCAAATGGGAGGCAATACACACACTATCTTGCCCCGCCCAACTGCTATTCCCGACTGGATTCTTTATTGGTGCCAGTGGCTGAGTTTGTTGCTATTGCTGGCTCCCGAATATTACCAGTGGAGATGTGGCTCACTAGATCTCAATGGGGTTCTCAGGGTGTTTAGCATCTTAACGCTTTGTGGTTAAAGGAGGAGGCATTTGATGAACGCCCTCATGATACAATCAAGGAGTATTTTGAAAATAATTCCCCCTCAGTCTTGTCCCCTTTGTGACAAAAGTGGATTATTAGTTGCTATGGTTGTGAGAGCTCACCAAGTAATATTGTCACTAATCTGTATCCGGTCTAGATTTCTTTATATCAAACCTGAGCCCAGGCCTGGGTAGCTGCTGTACAGATCAGTCAGGCATAACTCAAAGGAAAACAAGTGTAAAGCATTTGACACAATAAAAACCCACTATAATTTATAAAAATAAAACATATTTTTATCTTCAAATGGACAGCAAAATAACATAAATCTGGAGAAGGTAAGAGGAGATATGATTTGTGCAATTTTTTCTGAAATCACTGCTTTTCACTCAAAAACGTTGTTTAAAGTTTGTAAACCACTGCTTTTCACTCTTGGCAGTAGTCTATGATCCTCGAACAGGAGGGTCCAGGCAAAGGCAAAGTTTCAAGTTAACTGCGATGGAAGTTGTTGTCGACAGCGTGCCCCGAGTTGGTCTCGGTCAAGGTTTTACCTTTGCACTTAGAAACGTGTCTCTTTTTCTTGTAGGTGGTGATGTCAGCGGGGTGCTCTGTAGCTTGAGTCGGGCTTTGACTTCAACATCAATAAATCAGCAAAGTCCCAGGGTCTGGCGAAGCCTTGGTTCTTGATGGCAATTAAATCTGTCAAAAAGCCGTCAAGTATCGGAAGTCTATGAGCCTCAGTCTTGGTATTCAAAGTTACTTTAAATCCGACTCCAGCAATGATTACACTCCTTTACTCTCTTGAAGACATTTGAATCAGTGCTCAGGGGTCAGCAGAGAGACAGGGAGCAGGAGATTGCTGATTATGAGTCCCAAATTTTAACACTGGAGTGGAGTGTGGTTGCAGGGAAGTTGGAGCAGCTCCAAATTGCTCTGAAGCAAAGGTTTACGGACATGGCTAAGATGGCCTGGACAATGTCTCAGTAGAAAATCTAAGGTAGGCAAGTGGATCTATTGGTTATCATAGAGGGAGTGAGCAGTTAGTACTATCCTTGCAATCTTTTTTGTTTATTATTTATTGGCATTTTTTTGCAATACACATACATCTTCATAATGGCAGATCTGAAAAGCTAGAAATGATGATATCCCAAATGAATGGGTAAACAAGCAAACAAAAACAAAAGGAACAGTTCTTAAAAATGGACAGGAGTTTGCCCAATAACACCCGACACCGTTATGCAAACAATGAACAGTGAGCCGGACTTCACAAAGAACACAATCCAATGGGGTTCCCAATCATCGTGCCTCCCGGAGCCCACCACAGGCCGCCCGTATGCATCAAACCACACCATTCAACTAAAAGACTTGGGCTAATCTGAGTTCGCTTCTACATGTGCTGTTAGTGCCTGCAGATTGTAAGTTTCAGCTTGAGCGGAAGGGGTGGAGACGCCGTCCTGCAGTGTTTTTAGCCAGTCCAAGAACGGCCCCATATGTCTTTTGGTCTGGAGGCGGTGGGCATCAGCTCCCAGAATGTCGACAGCTAGGTATGGCTAAAAGTGACATCCTGTATCCACGCCTTCACCGTGGGTGCTCTCTTTTCCCCCCAGTGGATCGACACCCTACGTTTAGCCATTAAAAGTTGCAGGGCATGTAATTTGCGGTGCTCGGCCTTAGTGTCTTTAACGTATCCCAAGAGTCCTATTATCGGTTGCAGTTCTATGGGCGTCCCCAGTATTGCTTGAATTGTGCTGAATATGGCAGTCCAGTAGGAGGCTACGAGAGGACAATGCCATGCCATATGCAAAAAGGTGGCGGGGGAGTATCCACATCTCCAACATCTAGGGTCTGATCTCAATCCCATGCGGTGTAGCTGGCTAGGTGTTCTATAGAACCTATGCAAGTATTTGAAGTGTATTAATCTCAATTTATAATTGGGTGAAAGTAATTGGAGCTGGCCGCACAGAACACCCATTTTTCGTCCGACAGCTGACCATCCGGATCTTCGTTCCATTCTCGCTGGGCCTTAGGTATGACCGTGGGTGCTGTGGTTTGCATAGAGCAGTACATCCTAGTTATTAGTCTATGGGATCCTACCATGTTTATCATCTGCTCAAGCACTGGTAATTGTTCCGGGGGATTAGGAAATGTAGTGTGTAATTGCCTACAAGTGGCCCTGAGCTTAAAATAAAGAAAAAGCGCAGAAAATTTCTTTGGGGTCTCTGCAATAAATTCCGGAGGGGCACAGAACGTGTCATCAGGGTACAGGTCCGCAAACATTTCAAGTCCCATTGTTTTGGCCAGTGCTACATTACCGTCGTCAGCCATGGCCGGAAGTTGTGGATTGTGAGGCAGAGGAGCGGATGGAGCGTATAGAATCTCCAAGCCAGCTCTGAGACGTAACCTTTCCCATGCCCACCGTAGAGTTTTGACTGTATCTATCCCATACCTGGGTCTGCAGTATTTTTTATAAATGGCCACCTGGAGGGGAATAGGGGCTGCTATGTCCGCCTCTACAGCCACATGGGGCTGAAACAGGACTGGGTGTAACCAGAAGTGCAAGTACTGCACCTGAGCGCAAAACGCATATAGCGGCATGTCTGGAGCCCCCAGCCCTCCTTGCGTAAGGGGAAGAGTGAGTATCTCCCAAGTGACGCGAGCTTGCTTCTCTGCCCAGACCAAGGAAATCATAAGAGACCGGAGGGTAATAAAAAATGCCTGGGTCAGTGGAATCGGTATATTAATAAATAAATATAAAAATGTTGGTAACACGACCATTTTCGCGATGGCTATTCTGCACGCGAGGGAGAGCGGCAGCTTAGTCCATACCTTTATTTTCCCTTAAAGCCAGGTGACTGCACGGCCATAGTTGAGGCTCCAGAGTTCTTGCATATCACGGCTTAACCAGATCCCTAAATACTTCACCGGTCCTTCCACCCACTTCAGTGGGTAGTCCTGGTCAAAGGGTTTGGTAGCCGGTGTGAGGGGAAACAGGGTCGACTTGGACCAGTTTATAAATATGCCTGATAGGCCGCCAAATCTTGTGAGCTCTCTAAGTAGTGGCACTAGGTTTATCTCCGGGTCATTTACGTACAGTGTCATGTCGTCTGCATATAACGAGATCACTAGCCCTCTAGTGCTAAAACCCAATCCCCTGGCTGCATGATGTTGGCGAATTCTGGCCGCTATCGGCTCCATTGCTATAGAAAACAAAAGCGGGGAGAAAGGGCATCCCTGCCATGTCCCTCGAGAGATAGCAAAGGGGTCTGAGAGCATACCGTTCATACGTAGTCTTGCTGACGGCCTGGTGTACAACAATTTAATTAAGGCAATGAAGTTTGGGCTGAAGCCCATCTGTCCCAGTATGGTGAACAGATAGGGCCACTCCAACGCGTTGAATGCTTTCGTAGCATCCAAAAATGCCACGAGCGCCTTGGTGTCAGGGTTTAAGTAATGTAGCACTGTGAAGAATGTGCGAAGATTGTGGGCTGTGGATCTGCCAGGAATGAACCCGGATTGATCGGGTCTTGCGATCAGGGGAAGTAAAGGCTGCAGCCTATTGGCCAATAATTTGGCATACATTTTAGCATCTATATTAATTAAAGATAGTGGCCTATAAGAATCCATTTCCTGACAGGGTTTCCCTGGTTTCAACAATGTTAGTATTAGCGCCTCGGGCATTGATGGGGGGAGCTCACCAGTATCTTGAGCTTCCTAGAATACAGCCAGCAAATGCGGGGCAAGTAACTCCGCATATGCTTTATAAAATTCTGTGGTTAACCCATCTGACCCCGGGGCTTTATCTGCGGGCAGGCCGCCAATCACCTGTAGGATATCGTGAATGGAAAAGGGCTCATCCAGATACTCCCTATGTGCCCTGCTCAGCCAGAGCAACTCTAGAGATTCTAGAAACGGTTGGAGCCCCATTGGTTCAGATCGATGTGTGGCGGTGTATAGCTTGGCGTAGTACTTCGAAAATTCCCCTAGAACTTCCTTGGGACCTCTTATGATAGCGGATTCGCTACCAACAATTTCTGAGATATATGTGGCTGTGTAAGGAGTCCGCAACATATTAGCTAGCGTTTTCCCAGGCCTGTCTCCCTCCCCGTAGTGCCTGGCCTGAGCGTGCTTTCCCATAAACTTTACCTCTCGCTGGGCTTCTTCCTCAAACTCTGAAATGAGTTTCCGTATAACAGGCAATGTTGTGGAGACCGCTGTATCAAAATAGTGTGTTTCCAATTCTCTGACACAGCATTTCAGAGAGGATGGCCTGCCTCTGATAGCCTTGAGCACATCTGCTTGACGTGATATGCACTTTCCCCTCACCACCACTTTAAATGCCTCCCACAATGTGGCATATGTGGATACGGAACCGTTTTTCTGCTCAAAATATTCCTCAATGTCCTTATATATCTCCTCTCTAAAAGCGGAATCCAATAAAGCGTTCGGGGCCAGTCTCCAACTATACATCTGGGGGGGATATCTGGGATCGTCACCTGTAGTAAGCAAGGTGCATGATCAGAGAGCATCCTGGGGTTAGTGTGTGCTGTCAGTGGTCCAGGCAGGGATGTCACGCGACACCAACCAGAAGTCCAACCTCGACCACGCCCCATGATACGCTGACACGCATTTTCCCTCCATTAACCCTGGGTGTTTCATTCTCCAGATGTCAATCAACCCCCGTCTTGTATCAGCTCCGTCAAGGCCTTGCATGCGTTTGGGTGCATAGTGCGAGAAGCTCCCTTCCTATCTAACGTGTCATTGAGCACAGCATTGAAGTCTCCACCCCATATTATCGTGTCATATTCCATGAGCTGAACTTTTGCCCATATAGTCCGAAAGAATTCAGGACAGTCAGTATTCGGACCATAGACTGCAACTAGTGTAATTTTCACTCCACCCAATATACCACAGAGTAGCACATATCTCCCTTCGGGGTCCAGCTGCGACTCCAATGTTTTCCAGTTTAGCCCTTGTCTTATCAGTATTGTGACGCCCCTGGCATAGTTTGAGTAAATAGAAGAGAAGGTGTGTCCCCAGTGCTTGTGGTGTAGCTTACCATGCGAGGTGCTGTTTAGGTGAGTCTCCTGGGGCATGCATATATCTATGTGATGTCTATTTAAATAAGCATGTATTAGTCTAGTTTCCCTACAATCATTTAGTCCACGTATGTTCCAAGTTAAAAATCTAACATGAGTCATGTCCCCTCTGTATCCTCATAACTGCCGGGTGAACCTGACTTGGTATGCTGTGGTCGTGTGAATCGTATACTGCGTTCTCCCAATATGAACCCCGGTCCACATAGGTGCTCCATGCCATGGCTAACTGATGTACGGTGTGGTGTGGCATTTCGCGTACATGCAAATAAGACACTCCTGTCCAACTCACTAACAATAACATCCCCCTCCCCTCCCCCCCACACCAACCCCCCAATTAGGTTGTGCATTAAACCCCCCCTTACAACACATAACCAACTGTGTGTCCCAGGTAAAAACCTGGCGACTAAACTTGGGAGCTCTCCCCGGAGGCGTGGGGTCACCGGCACACGGCCCTGCCCGAAGGCGGGGTGGCCGAGGGATATATATGCACCATTGGCGCGCTTCAAGCCTTAATTCCCCATGACATTGACAAACATAATGTATATGAGGACGATCTAACAAGCCGCTGAAGTGATAGCACCATATCAACTGTGGGTACTCAATGTCCGCAATGTTAGCAAAGGATATCAGGATAACAAGTGTACATAGCATTTAATCATTGTCACTGAGGTTCTTCTCTGGACTCTGGTGTCCTTTTGCAATGTTGCGCCTCTTCCCCCCACATGCTTAGCAAATTTCATCGCTGATTTAGCGTCTGTGAAAAAGTGGGTGGTACCATCGAATGTGACCTTCAGTTTTGCAGGGTACAATAGCGCATATGGGATCTCAGCTTGTAGGAGCAGGTGCTTGACGGGGACAAATTCACGCCGTGCCACTTGGACGATGGGGTGAAATCGGGAAAGAAGGAGATGGTGTTACCCTTGTATTGGACGGACCCCTTTTCCCTGGCCAGGTGGAGCACCACATTCCGATCTCGGTACTTCAGCAACCGGACCAGTATTGGGCGTGGAGTGGCGCCCACAGGTGGTCTAGGGCCCAGGGTACGATGCGCACGCTCCACGATAAAGACCGATGACAGGTCAGCTCCGAACAAATCGCGCAGCATCTCCTCCACAAATGTCTCCATTTTAGTCATTGTTAACAAAAACAATGGCTCCTGTGCACTAATGGCAACGTAATATTGATATAATAATGCTCAATGGCAATAAAACGGGTTAATGTGATGTCAAAAGGAGAGAAAGCCCAACACACTATAAATTTGTAATTCAACAGTTATTTATATAATTATTGAAACAAAAATACACACAGGATATTGAAATGATAGTTTATCAGTAGTGAGTGGTGTCCCAGTGAAAAATTGGAACCTTAAAACAGTGGTGACATATTTGTGACATATGTACAAGGTTTCCTATGTATCATAAAAACGACCATTGGAAAATGTATAGTGTATTAACCACACTTTATACAATGATAGGTGCTGGTTTTTAATGGTTCGCTTTTATAAACAGTCGACGGCGTTTCGACCCTTTGTGCAATGTAGGGTCTCTTCAGGACCTAGGAGTGTAGGGACACCTGAAGGATCTCTGTGCGCAGCCTTGTGTGAAGGGTGTGTCACCGTGAGTATAGTGAAGGAATCAATACTCACATGGGACCCAGACGGGCGCCCATGTAAGGGTAGAGGTAGGCTGGCAAAGTTCTGAATGGCACAACAGGGAATAATCCGAAATGGGTAGAGATTAGGAAAGCGCGGGGTATGTGTAGTCCTGGCGCGTACTCCAGATGGTGTGTCTGCGTACTGGAAGTGCAGGCTTCCTAATTGTATCCTGAAACACGATGGTACAGTTTGGCACCAGGGGCGGCTGCTCCGTCTCCCTGAAAATTGGTATCAATTGCATCCGGTGAAGAGATCTTACTCGATCGTAATTCTATGTTGGCCTGTACCTCGACTGCTTCGTAGCAGAACAGCATGTGTCTGTCTGCTCGGTTCGATGACACCCTTACATGGGCGCCCGGCTGGGTCCCATGTGAGTATTGATTCCTTCACTATACTCACGGTGACACACCCTTCACACAAGGCTGCGCACAGAGATCCTTCAGGTGTCCCTACACTCCTAGGTCCTGAAGAGACCCTACATTGCACAAAGGGTCGAAACGCCGTCGACTGTTTATAAAAGCGAACCATTAAAAACCAGCACCTATCATTGTATAAAGTGTGGTTAATACACTATACATTTTCAGCCGGCAAAGACCTGGTCCCCCCTGGTACTCCAAATAAATGCTATTTTTCTTAACCATTCCCTGAGAGCCTGTAATGGGCGTACAGCCTCTGACAGACCGGGTAAACCTACGTTTAATAGAATTGGCCAAGCATCTTTAATTGATTACATTCTTGTCGAGTGCAGATCTTGGTACAGAGTTCTGGATTTTGCTGTCCTCCCTCGACATGACAGCGACCATAATGCTTTGACATTAACTTTTAGGGTCCCAGATTCTGGCTTCCTCCCCCCAAACAATCCCCCTTTGGTGAATAGTTTATCTTTCACTACTAATAGGAGAAGAGTTAGGTGGGCAGTAATAAAACAAACACCAGAGAAGATGGGAGCTCTATATGAAATAGTAATTCCAGCTTTCCAGGAACTTAGTTGTTTACCCGCTGACTGGGATAACCCAGTATATTTTGATCAGGTTGCGGTACTCCATAAGAAACTGGCAACAAATCTAGCCGATTTCTTCCATCCGATAGTACGCCCTAGTAAAACAAAAAAGGCAACCCATAAGTGGTTCAATGATAATTGTCGTAAGGCCAAACGGGCGTTGTTAGTGGCTATTAAAGATAAAAACAAGCCACTAACTAAAACTAGGAGAGCTCACTATAAAGTTACTGTCGCTCATGCGAAGCAGTCCTGGGAAGAGAATAAGTGGATGGATATTAAGACCGCCCTACTGAACCAGGACATGAGAGAATTCTGGGCCATAGTTAGAACAGGAACTAGGGAGGGTAACCCAGCGGTTGAACCTAATTTTCCAGCAGAAATATGGGCAGAACATTTTCGGGCATTGTATGCAGTAGAAGCTGATTTAGACCCCCAGCCTTGCAACCATAGTTCTCCCACAGGTGGCGTGGGTTTAGATAGTGGGCAGACACAGGATACATGTCCTACTGCCCTTACCCGCGCCAACGTGGGGGTTCTCGGGATAACTCTTCGTGAGGTTGTCTCGGCAATTGAGAAATTACCAGCAGGCAAAGCACCTGGATTGGATGGGCTTCCAGGGGATTTGTTTAGGGACGAACCACATATTTGGGGTCCCTATCTTTGGGTCCTATTTAGCGCTATTATGAATGGCATGCCAATCCCTGAAACCTGGGCTGGGGCAGAAATTGTCCCAGTTTTTAAAAAGGGCTCTCCTCTAAACCCTGCAAACTATAGACCGATCAGTCTGATCGATGTCACACAAAAGCTATTTGCAAGGGTTTTATTAGATCAAATACAGACCTGGCTGCTTGAGAATGACATCATAAGCCCCTACCAAGCCGGATTCAGGAAAAACATTTCTACCGTGGACCAAATCTATAGACTTCAACTTATAGTTTGGAAGACGGTATCAATTGAGGGTGGCAGCCTCTTTTGGTTTTTGTGGACCTGAAAACGGCTTTTGATTTGGTCCCCAGAATTAAACTTTGGGGGGTGCTCAGAGAACTGGGATTCCCCCACCTGCTTAGCATGCTTATTAAGCTGCATGAGGCCACTTACGCCCAAGTAAGATGTGGCAGGGGTGGAGAATTAACTAACAGACTCCCAGTTGACAGAGGAGTGAGACAGGGTTGTGTGCTTGCACCCACCCTTTTCTGCCTCTATGTCAACGCATTAATTGCACAACTCTCTGAGGTTGAGGATAATGATGCCCCTAAGTTAGCAAACTCAAAGATACCGGCATTGATGTTTGCTGATGATACTCTTTTATTGTCTAAGACGTCCAGGGGGGTTCAGAGGATATTGGATAGGTTTGTTGCTTTTTGTAATAATAGGGGCTTGGTGATAAACACCTCAAAAACAAAATTTATGGTCCTTAATCCGCCTAGGAAAATACATTCAAATCCTAAATTAAATGGCATTCCACTTGAAAGGGTTTCCGTATTTGATTATCTGGGTGTCACCCTCACTGAAAATATGGAATGGGCTTCCCAGATAGCTAAAGCCAAGCTAAAACTTGCCCAGACTGCCGGGGGAATAGCCAAACTGGTAAGGGAATCAACGATGAAGCCCATTGCCCCTGCCATTGAGATTTATAGGGCGCAAGCGAGGGGAGCTGCGTTGTATGGGGCTGAACTCTGGGGACATTGCTCTTCTGTCTCCTTAACTAAGGCTGAGAACAGTTTCCTCAGGCAAATCTTGGGCCTTCCACCTAGTACACCGCTAACCCCCTTGCGGCTAGATATAGGTATTGCCCCGATTGAAGATGAGGCTGCCTTACGATCCCTAACTTTTTGGCGAAGGCTTTGGGTGACCCCAGAATTGGTTGAATACCAAGCAGAAACGAAGGATCTTCTAGCTCATCTAGGGGCCCTAAAAAAGTCCCTTGGTTTATGCATGTTAGGCATCTATGTGCAATGATAGGTAAACCAACACTTTGGACTAATCCTGAAGAAACCAGTTTTATAGTTTCACGAGTTGAACTTGTGAAAATGTATCGAATAAAAGCTTGAGGCCATTCAGGTAAACCCGAAATTAGGTCCTCTAACTACACTGTTCCTCACAGTCAAGGAGGACTACAAATTTGAACCTTTTTTGGATGAAATTATATGTGCAGTTCCGATATAGTATTTTACCTATCCGGGCTTTTACTTCTAAATGGGCCCATTTGCCCCCTCGTGGGTGCCCTGCTTGTAATAACCACGAGGAGACTGAACTGCATGTTTTATTCTTTTGCCCTGGGTATAAAGAAGCAAGGAAAAGTTGGCTTGTACAGTTGTGCAGGAATCTGGGGTTTGTGCAATGTATGGCGGCATTTAGAGTTCTGAAATATGACACTTCTAAGCCTATAGTTTTTGCTGTTTCTCGGTTTCTAAATGCAATGTGGCGAAGGAGAAGGGGTTTCCTTCATAAGGACATATAATTAAAAGATAATAGCCTGATTGCAGTACTAATATAAGAGCCCAATGCTTAGACCACTCTAATGGGAATTTGCTTTTAAATTTTTAAGATCAATGTAGATTCTTTCTTCTTTTTTTCTGTTTTTTTTTTGTTTTTTAATTGGAACTTGTTTTTTATCTATTTATTGCAACATTACTGTGTTGTCTTTTGCTCAGGGCCTGTTTAGTTATACAAATGAACCGACCAACTATAGGGAATCCCAGCCCTATGTGGTTTTCTCCATGTACTTGCAATTGTATGGATGTATTCAATTTTTTTAGGAAATTTATGTCACGATGTGTATCCATAACTCTTCTAATGGAAGTGGTTTTATTTTCAGGTTGGAATGTTTTAAATCCAGAATGTAGTTTTACCGATCTTTGTATACTTTTATGGTCCTAGTGACCGAAATAAAGGTTTTTGAACGAACGAACGAACTATACATTTTCCAATGGTCGTTTTTATGATACATAGGAAACCTTGTACATATGTCACAAATATGTCACCACTGTTTTAAGGTTCCAATTTTTCACTGGGACACCACTCACTACTGTTAAATTATCTTTTCAATATCCTGTGTGTATTTTTGTTTCAAAAATTATATAAATAACTGTTGAATTACAAATTTATAGTGTGTTGGGCTTTCTCTCCTTTTGACATCACATTAACCCGTTTTATTGCCATTGAGCATTATTATATCAATATTATGTTGCCATTAGTCCACAGGAGCCATTGTTTTTGTTAACAATTACTAAAATGGAGACATTTGTGGAGGAGATGCTGCGCGATTTGTTCAGAGCTGACCTGTCATCGGTCTTCGATGACATCGAATCGAGCAGACAGACACGTGCTGTTCTGCTACGAAGCAGTCGAGGTGCAGGCCAACATAGAATTACGATCGAGTAAGATCTCTTCACCGGATGCAATTGATACCAATTTTCAGGGAGACGGAGCAGCCGCCCCTGGTGCCAAACTGTACCATCGTGTTTCAGGATACAATTAGGAAGCCTGCACTTCCAGTACGCAGACACACCGTCTGGAGTACGCGCCAGGACTACACATACCCGCGCTTTCCTAATCTCTACCCATTTCGGATTATTCCCTGTTGTGCCATTCAGAACTTTGCCAGCCTACCTCTACCCTTACATGGGCGCCCGGCTGGGTCCCATGTGAGTATTGATTCCTTCACTATACTCACGGTGACACACCCTTCACACAAGGCTGCGCACAGAGATCCTTCAGGTGTCCCTACACTCCTAGGTCCTGAAGAGACCTACATTGCACAAAGGTTCGAAACGCCGTCGACTGTTTATAAAAGCGAACATTAAAAACCAGCACCTATCATTGTATAAAGTGTGGTTAATACACTATACATTTTCCAATGGTCGTTTTTATGATACATAGGAAACCTTGTACATATGTCACAAATATGTCACCACTGTTTTAAGGTTCCAATTTTTCACTGGGACACCACTCACTACTGTTAAACTATTGTTTCAATATCCTGTGTGTATTTTTGTTTCAAAAATTATATAAATAACTGTTGAATTACACATTTATAGTGTGTTGGGCTTTCTCTCCTTTTGACATCACATTAACCCGTTTTATTGCCATTGAGCATTATTATATCAATATTACGTTGCCATTAGTCCATAGGAGCCATTGTTTTTGTTAACAATTTAATTACCCTGGTTCCACGTGAGTAGGGTTCCCTTGTTTTTTGTTCTCCATTTTAGTAATGGCAGTCGTTTCAGGAATCCCCATTATACGGACATTGTTGCGCCTGGACCTGGCTTCTAAATCGTCATTTTTGGCTCTAATCAGGGTTAAGACCATGTCCATTTGCAACAACTGTTCTTTGGCCTCCACCTGGAAATCGTGGGCGTCCGATGAACGATTCTCTAGTTGGTCCAACCTGGTTTTGTGCGTGTCCACACGTTTCTTAACCTGGTCTAGTTGCGCAGTGAGGACATTGAGTTTGGTATCAATTGTCTTAAGACTGGATCTCATTTCCAGCAGAAGAGCACGTAGATCTTCGCCATGGTCTTCGGTGTGCACTGTGGGGGGGTTATCACCCTCGCCTTCAGTCCCAGAGTCCATTTGGCACGTATGTCTTTTGCTATCAAAGGACAACTTCGACTGGTTTGTGTCCGTTTTGCCCTATTTCCGTGCTGGCCTGGGTCTGCGTAGCAATACTATCAATAATCTGTCCAGACTGCACAGTTCTCTACAAGACGCACAGCTCGGGACCGTCCGGCGTCGATGGGTAGATCACCTACACACTATCTATGTTCTCTGCATACAGGTCTGCTGTCTCCCTAACGCTGCCAGTGTGTTGCTGCAAGGGTAAATGGGGTTATCATAGGAAGCTATCAACTCAGTCACTGTTTGGAGAGTGGTTCCCCAGCTTAGGTGCCAGCACCCCCTCCAGACCTGCCAATGCCTTATCACCCAGATAGACCACTCTGGTTGTGCAGCTCAGTGTGGGAAAGTGCTTATGCTGCTGTGGTTGGCATTTATATGCCCCTTCCCGGTGCAATTAGCTTAATAATATGGCGACCTGGGAACTAGAGTGATGATAGTGTGTGATATATCCCAGGGTGTCTCCATGCGGTTGCAGCACAAATTCCTGCTCAGAAGGGGGGGCCGGACACCCAGCAGGAGCCCACCGATGCGTGCCGCGGGGGCTCACCAAGAGGGGGGGCCCGCGCAAAGCCCAGATCGCAAAACAAGCCAGGCCGTTCCTCCCACCCCCTCGGCTCTCCCCCGCTACCTCTTCACGGCAGCAATGGCGTAGACGGATGCAGGTCCTTCCATGCAGCGCGGGAGGCTCCTGATGTGTTGCCCTCCGCCTCACTCCACGTCTCGGAGGCGATATGCGCTGCGGCCTCTGGTGTGCCGGTGTTCCCACCAAGGTGCTCCGTACTGGCGGCCCCCACCACTCCCAGCAGTGCTGTTGGCGATATTGCAACCAGAATCAAAGTGCGGTCGTCACCACCGTCCACCGGGATTTCCGTTGGAACGTTCACACCCGTACTGCGATTCCCAAGGCGGCCGCGAGCTCAGCGGCCGGGGCGCGGGTCGAGGCAGCCACTGACACAGTCCGGAGGGCCGCACTCCAAGATGGCGGCTTCAAAGTTCACAGCTGCCGCAGCCGCCGCATCGCACACAGGTCTTCGGAGCTCCTTTTGGTGTGCGCAGCAGGGAGCCGCACTCGAAACCACCCTCCGCCTCACAGGATGGCTGCGCAGATTACATCCGAGGTGATCGCTGAGGCAAGCATCCTCTCCATCCGCCACTCGCCTGTAACAGCGCCGGGCCCCTCACGGCTGTTCATTAACGCCTCAAGCAGTGCATGTTTTGCCCTCAAAGCGGTACCAAACTTTAAACCGCGATGTCAGGGAACCGATTCTTGATGTTGTTGGCGCCGCAGGTCAACGATGGGATCTTACAGGATCCTGTCTCGGCCGGCAGAGCGCACTCAAAGAGCGGCCATCTTGCTGCTCGGCGAGACCACGCCCATCCTTGCAATCTTTGATGCAGAAGGCAATTGAATTACTGACCCAATAGACATTGAGCGGATACTCACTGCTCACTACACCTGAATACTCCATCATAAGAAGGGATAGACCAGGGTGAAAAGGGGGCGAGCTTGCGATAATCCAAAAAAAGGAAACTCTACTTTAGCAGAGGTCTTCAAACTGTGGGGCTCGCCCCCCTGGGGGTCCATGGCTGCATTCTCAGGGGGCGCAAATGTCTCAGTAAAGACTTGTATATCTTGTAAATGAAGATGGCCTGCAAGCGCAAACTTGTTTATCTGTCCCGTTTCCAGGCTATCTTCATTTTTATGCAGCCAAAGGGCATTAAAAAAGCATTGGAACTGTGATTTTAAGTGCCATGGGGCAGAGGTCAGTCAATGTGGTGACAGGGTTAATTACCAACATACAAAGAACAAAATATTCAGTAGCTGGTTTGAAGTGTTTTTTTAACTTCACATTAACTGCATATAAAATAACAAAATAACGCACACACAAATTGATCAGTGGGAAAGGCACTTAGAAAGGATGAAATCTCAGTTGGTTAATGCAATCACTGCAGATGTCTGTGTGTAAGACCAGAGAGACACAGAATGGAATCTTGCTTGGTGCAGCGGGAAATAGTGACTTTTGTTTTTGTAGTGCTGCAAGGTCCCTGTCTTTGGCAGAAAGCACTGTGAATGTGTCATTATTTTAAAATGTTATTACACACAGCTTAAGACAAGCTGCAGCAAAATGATCTAGGCCCAGATTTACAAGGTTTTTGCGTCAGGTTTGTGTTACTTTTTTAACACAAACCTAATGCAAAGTGTGTTGGTATTAACAATCCAGTGCAAATCATGAATGGCGATTTCTAACAGAGAAGCACCACCCGTGCAGCCTAGAGAATCCAGGTTATTTTGACAAGGAACATACCCCCCTAATGAAGGGCATCGATATGCCCGAGATGCATTGGGGATAACTGTAACCTTGCTTGACGTTCACCATTGACGCATATGGTTTATGTTTTCACATGAGTGATGTGGACAACTATATCACGGAGAAATATTAATTTTGAAGAAAAATTAAAATTTCAAATGAAGTTATAAGTTGACTTGGGATAAAAGTGATTACATTCTTTCCATTTGGAACCCGGCAGTGCACTAAAGGGATGCTTCCCAGAGGGATAGCGCTAAAATTGTTATGTCTATACACGTCCAGGATCAGAGGACGATACCTTGCTGCACCCCAACCAACCCCCAAATACCCGCTACCAAATTTGAGTAACTGAAAGGATAAGCACGGAGTGCGTGATCCATACCTATTTAATTCAAATCACGTTTTACACTGGATTATACCCAAATGAAATGCAAGGGTGCGCATGGCCACTGTAGGGACCAGATTAACTAATGCTTTGCAACAGGTTTGCGTTACTTTTGTAATGCAAACCCAGTGCAAAATGTTATGCTGGGATGTACGACCCAAAGTAAGTCAAGATTTGCCTTGGATAGTTTTGCTACCTGCTGACTTGCATTACTTTGCTTCAAGGGTGCATTCCATGGGTAGCACATGGGTGTCTTTTCAAAAGGGACATTAGAGCACAGATAACCCTTGCTGCAGAGGGGACATCGTGTGGGAGCTATTTTTTCTGAAAGGAATAGAGAGCCTCTGTCAAGACTGGAGTGACGGCCAGGCATGGTGCGGAAGGGGTGAAAGAGGTACACAAGATACTGCTACTCAGGGATGCAGCTATCATCAGTGAAGCAGGTGGTGTTGCATTGGGGCCCAGAAGTCTGAGGGGCTCTCAACTTCCCCAATTAGTGGAAGCAGCATTTGTTGATCAATTTTTGTTTTTGTTTAAAGCAATTACTCTTTTATAAGTCTCACATTACTGTGGATTATGAGCTACAGAAAAGGTACCCCTGAAATGGTCTCACAAGCCCAAACCTCTGTGCTTATTCCTGCCCCTCCAGCTCTTCCAGTCTTTGCCATAAAGTTTGGAGGGGGGCCCGACTTCAAAATATTTAACTTAGGGTAGCTCAGCGCAACAAAGTTTGAAGACCTCTGCTCTAGAGACTACAAACTACTTGTTCTTCGAATATCTCAGAGTAGAAATCAAAACTAAAGGCAGCACTCCCACTAAACTCCACACAAACTATCACCCACCTTGTGATCGCACACTCTTTACTGAGGAACTAACTGCCCTAATAACTCAATTCTCACTAACTGACTCCAATGACGTGCTCCTGAGTGACTTCAACCTGCACTGGAAAACACAGAAGATGTCACAATCTGTAACCTAAATAACATACTGGAAATCAATGATCTCAAGCAACTCTGTAATAAACATACCCACAATAAAGGCTCGACTCTAGACGCGATCTTTACTAAAAGTAAACTTTACTCCCTTCGTTTCATCATGTCTATCGATTGGTCCGACCACCATCAAATTCTGTTCAATCTCAAATTACACCACAAATCCTTCCCAGCATCATCCAACAAACTCACGCACTGCACTAGGAACATCAAACATATCCCACTAACACAACTAGAATCCAGGTTCAGTGCTCAATTACATTCTCAACCCGTCCTACACACCATTGAAGAACTCACCGCCCACTATAGTTCATCGATGACAGATGTTCTTGACCAGGTTGCACCACTCAAAGTAAGAGAAAAAAAAATCCAATCCAGATCTTGGTTCAAACTAGACCTTAACATCAAAAGAAGGCAACTTAGACAGACTGGAAGGTTATGGAGACAGAACCCCTCACCAGTGCACCTTTCACTCCTAAGATCCGTGCGGCTCTCCCACAAGAAATACATTTTCAGGGAAAAAGCCATTTTCTTTCGTAAATAACTCGACCATGTGAAGAACCGACCAAAGGAGCTCTTCAAAATAATAAAACAGCAAACTATGCTTACCTCCCAACAGGAAACAATAACCACCAATGAATGCTGCAAAGAAATAGCTAACATCCTCGCTGACAATGTCGTAAAAATCGAACAATCCCTAACTCTTTACAATAGTCTAATATGCCAACCCTGTGGCTCCACTGACACTAAAGATCGGAAAGACCAAAAAAAGCAAAATATGTTATGATATTTTTATTTATAACGTGCACAAATCACCTCGGGAGGGATATCTCGGCGCAGGCATGAAACATAGGCAAAAAGTGGCAACTAAATTTGAACAGAGTTGTCTTAAGTGCTTTCCTAAAGAGTAAGTAGTTTGAACAAGTTCCAATATGATGTGGCAGCTTGTTCCAATAGACAAGGACTCGGTAAGAGAAAGACCTGCACCCCGATTGGGCGTTTTGATGTGAGTAACATTTAACAGAGCTTTATCCCTAGATCTGAGGAGATTGGGTGGGCAATAGTGACTAAGCTTTGAAGCTAGATAACAAAGGCCTATTCCAGTCAGGGCTTTATGTGTAAGGCAACACATTTTAAAGTGTATTCTCTTCCGGACCGGTAGCCAATGTAACGGTGCGCAGAAGGGGAGCATGGTAGTACAATCCCTAGTCCTCCTGAAACTTGGCAACCGCAATGCCATCCTGACAGGAACCGCCAAAAGCCACCTTGAGCCCTTAAGAGGAATTCTCAATGCGGCTGCCAGCAGTGGCATAGCAAGGGAGGGTGGGGCGGCGGTCCCCCCTGGGTGCCAAGAGTTTTGGCGGCGGTGGCCTCCACCCAGCCCTTACCTGCTGTCTCGGGCAGCAATTGCCAGCAACCCCCCGCTCTTCACTGTGGCAGCCGTGGGGTTGCAAATGCAGGGACTGCCACAGGCAGCCAACGGTCTAGCTAGGCCACTGGCTGCCAGGCTCATCACAGGAATAAAACAGTTTGACCAGATTTCTCCAGCCCTTAAAATTCTCACATGGCTTCCCATTGAAGGAAGATTGCATCTACAAGACAGCACGTATCACCCACAAAGCCCTAATAAAAAAATAAAAATCTAGAAACTAAATTATTGAGAGCAGGAAAAGGCCAGGCTCAGGGAAGTTCCAGCTCTCTTCTTCTCATACCTCCAAAACTGGAATATAAATAATCTCAGGCACCCGTCTACTTTCTAAAAGTGTAATTTCTAAAACACTAATGTTAAATCCAACTTTACCAGAAAGAGGATTTATCATTACCGTTCCAAAGATATAAAACATGAGTCAGCCACTCCTTTTAAATCAGGAATTATATATTAAAAGTGTCCTAAGGAATTCTCAATGCTAGCCTATGAGAGGAGTAGGCCTCACAGTACTGAAAAATGAATTTGGGTGTTTGTCACTACTAGGACGTGCAAAACTTAGCAATACATGTCCTGCCTTCTACTTACACAGCACTCGGCCCTTTGGGCTACCTAGGGCCTTCCTTCGGGATAGCTTATGTGCAATAAAATGGGAATTTAAGGCTTGACCAAAGGTTTCAAATGCCAAATCAAAGTGGCAGTAAACTACACACACAGGTCCTGCAATGGCAGGCCTGAGACATGTTTGAAAAGTTACTTGTGTGGTGGCACAAGCAGTGCTGCAGGCCCACTAGTAGCAGTTAGGTTACAGGCCCTGGGTATATGTCATACCACTTTACAAGGGGCTGAAATGTAAACTAAATATGTCAATTGTGTATACACCAATGTTACCATGTTTAGGGGACAAGCACATGCACTTTAGCACTGGTCAGCAGTAGCAAAGTGCTCAGATTTCTAAGGCCAACAAAAAGAAAGTCAGACAAAATAGGAAGAGGAAGGCAAAACGTTTGGAGTGACCCTTCAAAGAGGGCCATTTTCCAACAATTGTCATTTTTGTGGTCAATCAATTTCAAGTTTCTAGGAGACCTATTACCTGTGCTTGTTGCAGCAGCATTCTATGGAAGGCAAGTTTAGGGCTTTGCAAGGAATGGTTGCTTTGTTAAGGCTGAAGACACCCTGCTCTGAGCACTTTTTCAGCTACCGCAGGGCACTGCATTTCACCCTCTTAAACCGACCTTGCTAATTTGGGCTAGTTCCGGATTGTAAGCTCCTTTTGTTTTGATTTAGGATAAGGGTTAACCTAATTTCTGGAATTTATTAATTTGGCTGAGACAATATCCATTAATAGTGTCTCTTAAGATATAGGAACCTGGAGCTGTGTGTACATTTGTAACACTGATGCGTGGGTTCCATGAGGAGCTGTGAGCAATTCTATTAAATGTATGTTTACTGCTATTGTGTTTTTGTGGTAGCTTTTTTAATCTTCATATAGAGTTGGTTGTTTCTATAGTTCTGTGTTATAATATGTGATGTTATGTTATGTTTTGTTGTTATGTATGTGATGTTATATTATGTTACAATATGTAATGCTATGTCATGCTATGCTATGTTTTGTTATGTTATATTACAATATGTTATGTCATTTTATGCTATAGTATTGTATATTATGTTACAATATGTTATGTTATGCTATGTTATTTGGTTCGGGATTACACCCAAAGGCCGCATGGCAGTGAAGTTTGAACCCTACTATTAGTAGAAAGGCTCACACACTACCATTAAAATACAATTTTGTACATGTCAATTGTCAAACCTTACAGTGCAACCTTTACATGTTTTTGACCTATTGACTGACACGGTGACAGTCTAATGTCAATCAACAGTACATTTCAAAGAGAAGAAGGGGCCTGTACAGGAAGTGTCCACCATGCAAGGAAAGGCCCAACTTGTGAAGTGTAAGTAGGGTCTTATCTTTGCTCCAGACGCCCTG
This sequence comes from Calotriton arnoldi, assembly GCA_963921515.1. Classification (NCBI taxonomy): domain Eukaryota; kingdom Metazoa; phylum Chordata; class Amphibia; order Caudata; family Salamandridae; genus Calotriton; species Calotriton arnoldi. The sequence goes on from CAWUFW010016474.1 coordinate 43,778, forward strand.
TTGGTGACATACAGACAGCCTTCAGAAGCCAGGCAATCCAGGACTTGGTTGTTCAGAATCTTTAGTCCCCAGAGTCTATTTTGAAAGGAATGAGGTTGGCAACCAGTGCAGTGCCCTTTGACTCGCAGAGATACGGTCACTGTTCGTCAAAGTAGGAACAGCTCCATCAGCCCCACTCACGCTCATGATTACAGGTCCTAGAAGCCTGTCATGTAAGGCACTATGATATTCAAGCTGAGAATGAATACATATCCTTTTCCACTTCTTTAACATCCATGTAATTTTGTTGAACATTTTCATGTATTATCATGGTTCCTACCACACCTCATCTATGTTTAAACATGGCCAATGTTCTCTTTGCCACAAACATCACTCTTCCTGTTGCTTCTAAATAAGTCTAAATGTATTGCCTATACATGTATAGTTGAATATGTGTTCCTCTGGGTGTTGTGAAAATACAGAATATGGCATTAGAGACTCCAGCATGTAATGTAAACCGTTTTATAAAACTATTGGAGTAATAAGTCACTAATTACAAGTCTTAGTTGAGCACTCACAGGTGCAATAGTTCAAAACTATAAACTAAAATAAACAAACTGGCCACATTTTCTCAGTGAATCAGGAACTGCCATTACATTTATTTCAGTAACTGTTCTTTCGTCAGAGACATTTTCACAGGCTCAGTGCCTAGGTTGTTCTTTCACCGATAAAATAAGAAAGACAACCATTGCTGATCACCAAACAGCAGCTTTCACTCTTCACAAATGGTCAGAAACGTCTGTGGCTGCAGGAAGCTTCTCCTTTATCTTTCGGCTCATTGGCCTCCTGAAAAGTCAGTTGCTGATGTTTCCTGTCCCAAACACCCTGCTTCCACATCAAGTCCTTCCTTTATGTCCAGACCCACTGGGATTGTCTGTGCTCTTTCATTATCTTCTATTGCAACATTAATATAGCGCTTACTACCCTTATGTGGGATGCTGCAGCGCTTGCCTGCAAGTGTAGATCATGTAGGGTGTTTGGTTGGAAGTGTGTTTTGAACCTCTGCGGGAAGTGTTTCCATGTTGTGCACACATCCTGTCTGAGCACTGATCATCGCAGTAGGTCCCCACCATCCCAGGAAACCAAGGCAAGTAAGCTCCTACAAAGTCCTCCCACCACAACTATAATACTGCCCAAACACGTAACCTTTCAGTGAACCGACCTTGTCAGTGAACTGCTTCCCTTCCTGCACAGCTCAACCTGGTAGTTGCTGCCCCTGACCCTTGCTGGTCTGTGTTCGAGGCCCTGCTCCATCCACAGGAACCCACCTGTGCCTCATCCCTGGTGATCCAGTGGGGAGCTTCTCTGCTCTGCCGCTGCTCTGCTCTCTGTCTCTCTGCATTCTGCCTTTTTTTCTCTTCTTTCTTTTTGCTTTGTTTTTTCTTTCTTTTTTTCACTGTTTTCATTTTTCTTCTCTCTTCCTCTTTCTAAAGGTGCACCAAATGCAAGGCCATCTGCGCCCGTCCATGCCTGGACCACGCCCAGCACCATAGACCCTGGTTCTCAGACCATCCACCACTACGATGCCAGCACCCTCCACGCCCTCAACGCCGGACGCCATACTGCCTGCCACCAGGCATCGTCAAAAGACACTCAAGGCCCTTACTCCTACCAGAACTGCAGCTGTACCATCGCCTGCCACCGCACACCTACCCCACCCACCGCATGATCGACAATTACCGGACTCAACCACCTCAACTGCATCCTGCTCAACACATGCTCCCTCCACCAACATGCCGTAGAGATCTGGAACCTGCTCGACTCCATCAACTCCGACATTGTCTTCCTCATGGAAACCTGGATGAACTCCACCTCCACCCCGGACATCGCCACCACCATCCCGGACGGCTACAGGATAATTCACAGGGTCCACATCAACAAACCAGGGGGAGGCATTGCCATCATACGCAAAAGCACCCTCTGCCTCACCACCCATGCAGACGAACACTTGACCAACAAGGAGCACCTCCACTTCCAGGTCCAGACCAACCCAAACACCACCCTCCATGGCACTCTCATCTGCAGACCCCTGGACCCCGCCCACCCTTCAGCGACTCCATCATCGACTTCATTGCACCACACGTTCTCGCCTCCACAGACTACATCCTCCTCGATGACCTCAACTTTCACCTGGACAATCCCAACAACAAAAGCACCTCATCCCTGCTGGAGAACCTAGCCATCATCAGACCCAAACAACGGGTCAGCTCCCCAACCCACTCAGCAGTCCACATGCTCGACCCCCTCTTCTCCATCAGTGACAACATCCCTTTCAGCCACACCACCGAGCTCCTATGGACTGACCACTGCTGTGTCCACTTCTCCTTCACCAAACACCACCACGCCCACCACTACCCTCAAAGAAGTTGGAACAAGGTCACTGTAGAGCATCTCACCACCTCCCTCAGCAAAACCCTGATACTGACTTCACACAGATGCTAACACCACAGTACCCAACCTTGACCATTGGATCTCCAACTGCGCCAACACTCTGGCTCCCCTGAAGAAAGCACCAAGTAAGCGTCACGCCAAGAAAGCCAGCTGGTTCTCGCCTACCCTTCATGAGTCCAGATGCACCTGTAGACGGCTCAAGAAGAAATGGAGACGCAGCAAGACACCAGAAGGCCACTCAGCCTTCAAGACCGCTGTCACTGCACACCACCACCTCATTAGAACAACAAAGAAAGCGGCTCAACAAGAAAGTATGAACGCCAACGCACTTAATAATAAAGAACTTTTCACCATGGTCAAAGAATTCGCCAGACACAGCGCAGACACAACAGACATCCACCATCCCAAGACCTCTGCAACAACCTCAGCACCTTTTTCCACAGCAAGATTAAGAATATATTCAACAGTTTAGACAGCCGCGATAGCCAAGGCCCTCCCACCCCACCCGCAACCACCGCACCCGAAGACACTGGACCCCAGCAGACCTTACTCAGCTGGACTCTCCTCACCACTGATGACACCCTCAAGATCATGAAGAGCACCCACTCTGGAGCATCCTTAAACCCCTGCCCTCACCATATCTTCAACAGAGCTGGCACCACCATTGCCCCCGAACTATATCGCACCATCAACTGCTCCATCAACTCCGCCACCTTCCTGGAAATCTGGAAACACACAGAGATCAACCCCTTGCTGAAGAAACCATCTGCTAACCCGACGGACCTCAAGAACTTCAGACCCATCTCTCATCTCCCCTTTCCAGCCATGGTGATCGAGAAGGCCATCAATGCACAACATTCTGATTTCATTGAAGGGAACCACAACCTGGACCTCTCCCAATCTGGATTCCGAAGCAACCACAGCACAGAGACACCCTCCTTGCCGCCCCAGACAACGTCCGTACCCTCCTCGACCAAGGCAACACCGCAGCCCTCATCCTCCTGGACCTCTCAGCCGCTTTCGATACCATTTCTCACCACACACTATGCACAAGACTTCACGATGTCAGCACCAGCCTTGCACCAGCATCTACGGGGACCAAGCGCCTACAGCGCCCAGCACCACCTGTGGCAGGAGGGCCGCCCACGATCTGTTTTCGCACCTGGAGGCGCACAAAAGGGCCGCTGCACACCCGCAGCGTGGGATGCGCGCGGGCGTGCCCGGGCCATGCCCGGGCAAAGCCCGGGCGAGGGGCGGGCCCGTCTGCACCCATCTTAGACCGGAAGAGACTGGGCTGGGCCACTCCCCCTTGGTTTTGAATACAGATGAAGGCCTGTTGGAAGAGCAAGCAATCAGCAACTTAACCCAAGGTTAGTACTCACATAATTGACTTGTGTTTGTTCTCCCGCCAAAAACTACAAAGGATCTATCTATCTATTGTACTGTTAAGGTGCACCTTACAAGCAGTTATGGGCAAACGCACCCCTTTAATGAAAGACTCCACAACCAGGCAAAGTGCTACTTCGCCACAATCACTGCACAACCCACAGCAATTGACAAAATGCTCCAGAAGGCAATTGGAGCTGTCTCCACGGAAATTGAGCATACAGAGAGGCGTCTCTCATTAACACCGATTATAGCTCCAAGCCCCACTCCTTCTGAATCCGGCACCCTGCCCCCATCCCCAACACAATCTATGGTCCCAGAGCCCCTAAGGACACGAGCACAGACAGGAGCGGGTTATGCTCCCAAGACCCTTTTGGGGAGCGGTGGAAAGAAGAAAGGGGGGAAACTCAAATCTACTACAAACAAGGGAGCCAAGCGGAATAACCAAGCATCTGGCATGTCACCAAACAGAACTTTGGGGGAATCAGAAACTGGGGACCCATTACAGATGACCACAGAGCAACCATTGTGGGTGTCAAAGTTGGTGATGGACCTTAAAGTGCATTTTAGATCTGTTGTAAAAGATGAACTTGATGTTTTAATGGATCGAATTGATAAACTATCGTCAGTGGTGGACCACTGGGTGGGAAAGGCAGACTCAACCCTTAAAGTAGCCAAGACAACTAAATCCCTTGTTAAAGAGCTGATCTCGCATACAAACAAGGTAGCTACACCAGCATTAAATATACCGCCCATCCCCGCTAGGTCCAATATAATCAACCAGGGGGACGCAGCTTCCTCTCTGAGATCGCCCCCACCACAGAGCCTGGATCCAGCTATCTCCCCCCAGAGGCTCCTTCGATGTCCACCCCCTGAACCTGTTACTAGATTACCCCCGCCCACAACAGGATCATCCAATTCACAGCAAGTCGGCAAAACTAAAGAGGCCCGTGACAAGATTCCATCTTATATAAAATCCAGGGAAACACAGTCTGCACTACCATGTATCAATCTACCCCCAGCCTCCACTCCATATGTTATTGTGTTATCAGGAGTACCCGAGCTGGAAAGGGGGTCTGGGGAATCCCATTCTGAACTCAAAAACAAATGTATTTACTGGTTAACCAAATATAGGCATTTCCCCTATAAAGATGTAAATAAAATTATATTCACATGCAGGGTAAGCTGGCTGGGGTGGAGGCCAAAGTATATAGCCAGGGACTGCATAGTGATCAATTTTAGGGATACTCGGGCTGTTCAATACATCCTAGATTGGGGCTACCAGAGGGAGGCTGAGGGTATTACTTCTCTCCCCCTGGGATATTTCTTCCCTCCTAGGCTTATGCCGCGCAATGTGGGAGGTTTGGCAATGATTGCGGAACGAGTGATCAGGGTGGCCCCATGCCTCAAATAGGCCGGGACCATCCCACATCACTCATATACAACCTCCCTGTCACCAACAGATTTAGCCCTCTAGATTCGGTAGATTGACTAAGATCCATTAGGCCCTTCCATAAAAGTCCCAGTGATAACTATGAGTCTAGAATGAGACTATTGAATCAGGATGGGCCAGCGCTAAAGGGTGGTTATGGAAAACAGAATAGAGATAAGGAGTTGGTCCCTGAGGGCAGCCCGACAGATTCCACTCCTACCCTAATCAGCAATCCAAACTTGGCTAATGAATGTAGCTTCAAGGGAGGGGTAGGGCCCAAAGATTTACACCAGGCCCAACTAAGGGCAAGCCTTCCCCCTCAGGCTCCTTTGGTCAACGATGTAGGACCACCAAGCATGCAGATTTTATCCTGGAACATAGCAGGACTCACCTCGAAACTGGATCTCCCAGATTGGGGGTTATTCATAGACCAGCATGAATTATGTATGTTCCAGGAGACATGGGCAAGGGCAGATGCACATAGAGTGGGCTATGCGTCGTACAGTACCCCAGCAGTCCAGGGGGCTAGGGGGAGACCTTCTGGGGGCTTGTGCACCTGGGTTGGTGTGCACCTTGGTTACGAGGCCAAACAGATAGAGACTTTGTCTCCTGATATTTTATGTATCTTTTTGTCATTCTCTACCTCAATTAGGATTGCTTTAATTAATGTTTACTCACGGCCGGTTTGCTATGGGCAAGTTTCCCCCACTCTTGACCACTTGACCTCTTTTCTCGCAGCTATACCGGAGAACTATTGGGTCATTATAGGCGGGGATTTTAACTGTCAATTCGAGCCTCTGAACGGCTTGTCCACAAGCATTACAAGTGAGGAGGATTCAGTTTGGGCAATTCCAGATCCTAATATTCTACCAACACGGGCATGGACTCCTTTGGTCCTACAAATGAACGCACTCGTACTAAGCCATTCACTGAGGGCCTGTAATGGTCGATCAGTATCTGATAGTCCCGGGAACTTTACCTTTAACAGACTCGGGCAGGCATCGATCATAGACTACATTCAGGTTAGATCATGGCACAGGATCCTCGATTTTAAGGTCACCTCACGTCACGAAAGTGACCATAATGCTCTGGTCTTAGAAGCATCCTTTCCGCTAGTTGAAGGTCATCATAGCACATCTTCAAAATCTGACTTTGGCTTAGTATTGGCCAATGGAGGGAGGAGAGTACGCTGGGGGGGAATTTGTACAATCACAGGACAAAGTGGCATCCCTATACCAACAAATTGTTCCCTTTTTTGAAGTTGCGTTCCAACTTTCTGAGACCAGCGGCACCCTAATGTCCCAAACTAGAATTGCAGATAATCATCAGTATTTGCTCTCTGCCCTGGCACCTTTTTTTCTTAACAGCAAAAGGCCTAGGCTGAATTCCAAACCAAGGCACCCATGGTTTAACAAACACTGCAAGGAAGCCAAGCAAGCCCTTTTAATCTCCATTAGAACCAATGATAGGCTACAAATTAAGGAAGCTAGGAAATATTATAAAAATAGTGTAGCCAAAGCCAAAAGCAATTGGGAAAGTGAAAAATGGGTTGCCATTAAAACAGCACTAGATAGCCATGACATGAGGGCCTTTTGGAATTTAATAAACACAGGTAAATCTGAAGGTAAATTGGCCATTGCGCCAAATTTTGGGGAAGAGGTTTGGAGAGCCCATTTTAAATCTTTATATACTAGGACAACTGAGGAAGTAGGACGGGAGGAAACAAACCCTATTTACTCAGAGTTGCCAAATCGAGATGTGCCACTCTGCTCAATGAAGGAGATCACAGAGGCACTGGGCAAGTTATTACCAGCTAAGGCGCCAGGGCTGGACAAGATTCATGGCGACCTTTTCCGCTCTGAGCCCTCAGTATGGGCACCCTACTTGTGGTCACTTTTCAACGCTGTTTTGCAAGGCATGGCACTGCCCTCTACTTGGGCAGGGGCAGAAATTATCCCAATTTATAAAAAGGGCTTACCGCTTAATCCAGCCAACTATCGCCCCATAAGCCTTTTAGACGTTAGTCAAAAGATTTTGGCACGCGTTCTCTTGGGGCGTTTGCAATCTTGGATAGAAGAGAGTAACGTATTAACACCTCTACAAGCAGGGTTTAGGGCCAAGACCTCTACTATTGATCAGATCTTTAGATTACAACCTATCCACTGGAAAACCGTGGTCCTAGAGGGTGGCAGCCTCTACCTCACATTTGTGGATCTTAAATCCGCTTTCGATCTAGTCCAGAGGGATCAATTGTGGGGCATACTACTGGACCTGGGAGTTCCAGAGTATCTCTGCTACCAGTTGAAACGCCTCCACCAAGATAATTATGCACAAATAAGATTTGGCAAAAATGGTGAACTCTCTGCTCCTTTCCCCGTAGAGAAAGGGGTGCGCCAAGGATGTGTGTTGGCCCCGACACTCTTTTCCCTTTTTATAAATGGCCTAATAGAATCCTTGCTGGCTGGGAAAGATATCGATGCACCCAGGTTAGCGAACCGCAAAATTCCAGCCCTCATGTTTGCGGATGATACGCTTCTACTATCCAAATCTCCTATGGGCATGCAAAGGGTCCTTGATGTATTCAGCACTTTCTGCAAAAATCGGGGATTGGAGATCAATTTACAAAAATCCAAGTATATGGTTTTTAACGCAAACACCACGAATTGCCCAAATCCCCGACTAGATGGAAGGGCCCTAGAGAGGGTGTCTATTTTTGAATATCTAGGGATTACACTAACCAAAAAATGGAATGGGGGACACAAATAAAGAAAGCCAGTTTAAAACTGACCCAGTCTACGGGAGGTATCATAAAAGTTTACAAGAGCCAAGTGATAGGTCCTGCTGCAGAAATTTATAAGACACAGGCAAGCGGTGCGGCCTTGTATGCGGTACAATTATGGGGCCACTGTTCATCTACCTCTCTATCATTGACAGAGAATTCATTTCTCAGGCAACTGTTGGGTCTCCCCACTAGCTCTCCATTAACACCCCTCAGGATGGATCTAGGGATTAGCCCTATAGCAGATGTAGCCTCTTCTCGACCTCTCCTATATTGGCGACGCCTCTGGAGTACCCCGAACTAGCCGAATACAAAGAGGAGTTGAAGGATGTTATGAGGCTACAAGGTGCGGGAAACTCCCTGGCTAGCCCATATTAGGAACACTTGCCAGGCTCTGGGGAGGGTAAACATGTGGACATCTGCTGGAGAAATCTGTCCTAAGATCCCCAGAAAGGCACTCCTCGAGACCCATAGAGATTTCAAACTGGCCCAACTATGGGGGGGGGGGGACCAAGCTTGGTTGCCTAACTTCTAGGTTCTTGGAAGTAAAACAGCAATATAGGCTAGAACCGGCGCTAGATTATATCCAACCACTTCTAGCAAAGAAGCTTTTTCTCCAATTTAGACATGGGGTGCTCCCGCTTCGAACAATTACCAATAAGTGGCAGGGCACCCATATTCTAGATTGCCCAGGGTGTGACCAAGCTGAGGAAACTGAAATGCATGTACTGTTCTTCTGCCCCGCCTAAGGGAAGTCAAGGTCTCGCTGGCTGCTACAATTGTGTAGGAATATGGGGTCCAGACATTGTACTGAGGTGTTTAGGCTTTTTAAGTATGATACCGACATACCTATTGTGTTCTCCATCTCGCGTTTTTTATACTCCATGTGGTGCATTCGTAGAGCCATTCTAAAGAAAGTCCCTACAGGTAATTCTTAGATTTACAGCAATTATTAGTCACGCTATGTTATGCACCTCTTAAAACAATGTGGTATGTATACATTGTATTACATGTTTATCCCTACCGCAATCTATCTATTTATTGCCAAGGTGTTTTTATAATTTTAGTTGTTTTAAATTGGTATCTCTATTAATCTTTTTCTAGTAACTATTAGATAAGAACAAAGTTTTAGTACCAAATAGGTGTTTTTAATTCTTAATGAAATAGTCTTTTGCTACAGCAAGTGTTAGTGCCCCCCACTTTGCACCAAGTGTAGAAATCATGTATTCTATGCACATTGCACAATCTCCTGCTACAGAATACTGAGCAGGCCTGGGGAGCTAACTCAAGAATGCAGTCAAAACTTGCACATTAATAGTGTTTTTAACAAACAAAAAAAATAGAAACAAAGTATATAGTTTTTAAGTTGACGTGCTGTATTTTGCTAAAATGTATCGTACTGTTTTATGTGCTTTTATGGACTGTATGGTCGAAATAAAGATTTTTTACTGACTGACTGACTTTTTCCACAGCAAGATTAAGAATATATTCAACAGTTTAGACAGCCGCGATAGCCAAGGCCCTCCCACCCCACCCGCAACCACCGCACCCAAAGACACTGGACCCCAGCAGACCTTACTCAGCTGGACTCTCCTCACCGCTGATGACACCCTCAAGATCATGAAGAGCACCCACTCTGGAGCATCCTTAAACCCCTGCTCTCACCATATCTTCAACAGAGCTGGCACCACCATTGCCCCCGAACTATATCGCACCATCAACTGCTCCATCAACTCCGCCACCTTCCTGGAAATCTGGAAACACACAGAGATCAACCCCTTGCTGAAGAAACCATCTGCCAACCTGACGGACCTCAAGACCTTCAGACCCATCTCTCTTCTCCCCTTTCCAGCCATGGTCATTGAGAAGGCCATCAAAGCACAACTTTCTGATTTCATTGAAGGGAACCACAACCTGGACCTCTCCCAATCTGGATTCCGAAGCAACCACAGCACAAAGACACCCTCCTTGCCGCCCCAGACAACGTCCATACCCTCCTCAACCAAGGCAACACTGCAGCCCTCATCCTCCTGGACCTCTCGGCTGCTTTCGATACCATTTCTCACCACACACTATGCACAAGACTTCACGATGTCAGCATCCGCAACAAAGCCTTGGAATGTATCTGCTCCTTCCTCATCGGCCAAACACAGAGAGTCAGACTACCACCGTTCCTCCCCGAACCCACATAGATCAGCTGTGGAGTGTCTCAGGGCTCCTCCTTGAGCCCCACTCTCTTCAACATCTACATTGTTATGTTTCATATAGGTACCCTAATGTAGGCCTGGGTAACATCATATCCCTTCACCTACATTACCTCCCTACACTTCACTTTAACAAGCCTTTTTAGGATTGAACCTTTACCTAGTTGTAGTCTTGGGTGCAGAAGGAGGGTTTCTCCTGAACAATAGAGTCCTATAACTCCATCAATAGACTCACACAGTATGAATGAATATTCATAAGGGTTCTTAGAAACCAGGCTGGAGCTACACCACCTTCCTCCCCATATCTATGTACACGGTTCATCCCATACGTCATCCTCAAATCCAACAATGGCTAATACAAGCAACAAGGGACAAAGGAGCCCTAGATACTTTCTGTATAAATATAGCACCTCTTGCTAATGTTAGGCAGAGGAAACCGAGACTTCCAGGCCGACACACTGGTCAGAGACGCTGAGGCTCCTGCATGCAGGCGCTCCAGCTGACAGTGGACTGAACATCCCTTGTGGGGTGTCCAGCTTGAGACCAAGAGGGGCTCCTACATTCTCACTTCAGGTAATGGGGTAAATCCTAGAGGAATTCTTGGCTTCACACCTACTCACATGCTAGGCACACTTAGGTACATCTAGATAGGCATCGTAGGAGTACGCACTCTCTTTTATCAATGCATTTTATATTCATGTATTTATTCATGCTTATTGCAAAATGGTAGAACTGTACTGTCCATTTATATTCACTGTACTGCTAATCGTATATCTCTGCTACTGTCTAATGGTTGTTGCAGCTCATATATTCTACACGAGAATAACAACTGTTCAATAAATCCTTATTGAAACGCCCAGGCTGTTTACTCTGTGTATCTCTGAGACAAGATAAGTGAGCACGAGTGACTGAGCGAAAAGTAGTACATTGTTTCCACGATCTTGGGGGATCAGGGTTGTCATGTTCTGAGGATGCCAGAAACTAATCTCTCCCCGATAAGAGGAGACACTAGTGGCACTGTGAGCTAGCTAATGCAAACAGGCTAACATTTCTTGGTGGGGGTACACGGAACCAGTCTGCCACCAATCCCACAGTTTATGTTATCCAAACGCGCAGGTCCTCTAGGGGTACTATAGGAACTACACGACATGGCGCCACCAACGATGGTTGGGCTCTTATTTAACAGTAGAATCTGAGTAGTTCAGTCGTGCTATTCTCTGAGACCCCTACCCACAAAACACCAGAGACGTCTGGAGTGGGTGGGCACAATCTCCACCACAGCTGAGTAGGCGAGAAATCCTATTTATTGTCTGTTGGTTAATCAAGCTTGAAGGACATTTTAGTTCCTAAAATTGTGCATAACACCTTATCTTAGTTCCCTTGAAAATAACTGAGGACACAACCAACCAAGATAACCCGGTGGTGGCTAGACGCCTCTCAGTAGAAGATGAAGAGGTGGATGGAATTCTCATTGCACCTAAATTCAGACGTACTATCACCCTGAAACTAGTAGAATATGGTTTAGCACCTAGGGGTGGCTTAGTAGCTTTCGTGATTGAGGCACACGAATCAAACAAAACAGAGATATTTTATTCATGGGTTACATTCCCAGCAGCTGATGCAAGAACACAGACATTTCACTACTATATAGAAGGAGAAGCACCACAGGAATATGGTCCTTGCGAGGACATAGAAGTTCCACTCACGTACAAGGAACACCTATACTGGTTTAAAGGCGCCCTACCCCATATAAGACACAGAGTAAGATTAGGCCCGCTCGGAGGAGACGGGGCAACATGGCTAATATTAGCGGCCTACACACCACAGACCCGACCACATATTATTATAAGGTTACACCAACATCAGCACTGAAAATTATGTTAACAAACACCAAACAGATTTACTCTACTTCCTTTATTGCCCAACTGTCTGAACAGGGTTTTGACTTATGGAAGGACACAATAGACTTAAAATCAGTCTGGGGTTCTAAGGACTGGCAAGTCCAGGGAACAGAAGCGCTATTTAGAGCATGCCTCATTCCACAGCAGATGATATTTCTAAACGAAACTGTGCAACAGACATCCTGTCTTGGATTAGCCAAGATCAAGGACCTGAACACACCTAGATTTCCAACACCATCACAGATGGGAGGGTGGCAAAATTCGACTTCAAAGGAAGGGGCAACAGTAGATGACATTTTACAGTACAATAGATCAGACCCTAATTGGGAAAAATGGGTGGTTTGGCCCTTAGACACGAACAATATCCATAGGACAGACCCACGTTATGTAAAAGAGAACATCCAGGGGTAGTGACATCCTACAGTGTTGGGAAGTTGTGCCTTGATTGGCTAGAAACCTCAACACTAACAGAAGTGAAACAACACTTAGCCTTACTCTCACAAGACATGGATCTTAGGGATTTTTTACAAGGTCCCAACAAACAACGTCAGAAACGTTTCATATATGCCGGTATTTATGCTGCCTATAATAAAAATTGGAAAATATCCCAACAAGAGGCCCCAGAGAGAATACGGGAAATAGACCGTATTAACTTAGAAAAATCATTGGCTGTGGTAGACAATAGGTTAACAACTTTGTCCTCCAGAATATATTCTTTGGGCAACATTGTATCTTCTGCGATAGATATCCTAGAACAAGATTTGGCCATACTACAACACGGACAATCTCAATTACGTTCTATCATGTTATTGAGCTGGACGCTACAATCTTTGCGTGCAGGCTTTGTGCCTTGGCGTTTTATAAACAGTACGTCTCTGTTTTCTGAATATAATCTAACAGATAAACATGTTGAAATGGCACAAAGGGGAGCTAAATATACAATGCTGCGTATTGAAAAACTGGACCGACTACCATTTACAGTAGCGGAAGCTCCGTCTACTGAATGGCTAATCCATGGCCACATAACTCTACCGGTCACTACTTTTCAGTTTCAATATTGCCTTGAACAAAGGCAGGCGGGCAAATATGAAAAAATGGGTAAGGAATACATTAAGAAATCCTGGGATTTGCCATATAGATTTCGATGCCAGAGTGGGGATCGAGAAATGTTTCTAAGTGGTACAAACTGCAAGAGCGCTTTGAGCGGTTCTCTCATGTGCCGGGACATTTCATTGCACGGAGCGGGTAATGGATCGATAGCAAACTTGTCCTGCCACATGAAAGGGACTCCAGCTGCCGTGATTAAACCGGTATTCGAGCTGCTCTCAAATGGGAGTTACTTGATGCTGAACGATCAAGGTTGCTGTGGTATGCTTCCGGGCATTGCCTATCTGGTCACTGTGAACTCCAGGGTTACTTGCTGTATGCAAGTATTGTTTCCCCAACAAGTACAGTCAGGGAGGCGCCGTTATGGCCTTCATTGAATGTTTCCTTTATACAATTTGATACTTTGAGCACACTGAAAGCCATGCTTTTACAGCAAACCGTACCCTTAACCTCCGCTCGAGAGACCTTTGATCTTCAAATCGCAAGGACCTCGACTGAGATACAGGCACTTATACGTACAAGCTGCCCCATTCATTTTGCAGAAATGGTGGGTCGTATCTTTAATATGTCTGATACAAGTGGTATTGTACACCTATTTAAGACCATAGGGTCAGGACTTCTTAGCGCCTTTCAGACAATCCTCGGAGTTATCCCGAACTTTATACACTCTGTATTTGGCAGCATTTTTGGAGGTCTACCTCTGATACTGCTAGCAATAGCGGGAATCCTGATTGTCATTTACCTGCTAATCAATGGACGGCCCAATTACCAACGAGATGGCAAAAGCTCTCCTGGAGCGGAAATACCGTGAACGCATGGTACAACATCTGGGCACACCTCGCCTAAGGGAACTAAGTGCTTCTTGGTTCCTATCGTTTAGACCAGTCTGGATGGACTGCATCTTACCTGTTCTTCAATGCCTGTTTTGCGGGAAAGAATGCGTGTTGGACCTCTGTCTGACACTTGCAACAGACACGCCTGCGGACTTGAATACCCGGCTGGAACTCCTGAGGGCCCATGCTTGGCAATGTCCCCAGTGTATTCCCATCTTGATGGCTGCATTCCTAGAGAATCCGCAGGTGCCTTTTACAACTGGGTTGAGCATCAGCTGCACCACTAGCACCGAGGTATCGACTACAGCACCGGCTGCCTCTACACCAGCTATTGGCAGTACTGAATATCATCTGTGCTCCATTGACGTACTTTGCGAGGTGTTACAAGGACCGTCCCCTGCAGCAGCAAGCAATGATGATGTTGCATCTCCCAGCCAGGACACCTAATCTAAAATTGGCTCATCGTGTGCTGGGAAGGAATTCAGTTTTTTTCTTTTTCCATAACTCAACTAAACTTAGAGCATTTCCTTTAAATTGACTTTTCCTCGCTAAAAAGCATGGCTTTTTGACGCTTGTAGAACATCAACTTATATAAACGAACTCAATTAGGACTGTGACTTAAGTGACCATTCCAAAAATTGATTTTTGTAGTAATTTTTTTTAATCCTTTTTAAACTGTTTTTAAAATGATTTTGGAACAAGGTTTTAACAGAACTCACTGAAAAATGTTTTAGGCACTACTATCTGGTAAAGAGCAGAGTTCGCTAGCATTTTTTTAAATTGTTGACTGGTCGGAAGAGGAGTGGGTGTTATGTTTCATATAGGTACCCTAATATAGGCCCGGGTAACATCATATCCCTTTACCTACATTACCTCCCCTACACTACACTGTAACAAGCCTTTTTAGGATTGAACCTTTACCTAGTTCTAGTCCTGGGTGCAGAAGGAGGGTTTCTCCTGAACAATAGAGTCCTATAACTCCATCAATAGACTCACACAGTATGAATGAATATTCATAAGGGTTCTTAGAAACCAGGCTGGGGCTACACCACCTTCCTCCCCATATCTACGTGCACGGTTCATCCCATACTTCATCCTCAAATCCAACAATGGCTAATACAAGCAACAAGGGACAAAGGAGGCCTAGATACTTTCTGTATAAATACAGCACCTCTTGCTAATGTTAGGCAGAGGGGACCGAGACTTCCAGGCCGACACACTGATCAGAGACGCTGAGGCTCCTGCATGCAGGCGCTCCAGCTGACAGTGGTCTGAACATCCCTTGCGGGGTGTCCAGCTCGAGACCAAGAGGGGCTCCTACATTCTCAATTCAGGTAATGGGGTTCGACTAAATCCTAGAGGAATTCTTGGCTTCACACCTACTCACATGCTAGGTACACTTAGGTGCATCTAGATAGGCATCATAGGAGTACGCACTCTCTTTTATCAATGCATTTTATATTCATGTATTTATTCATGCTTATTGCAAAATGGTAGAACTGTACTATCCATTTATATTCGCTGTACTGCTAATCATATATCTCTGCTACTGTCTAATGGTTGTTGCAGCTCATATATTCTACACGAGAATAACAACTGTTCAATAAATCCTTATTGAAACGCCCAGGCTGTTTACTCTGTGTATCTCTGAGACAAGATATGTGAGCATGAGTGACTGAGCGAAAAGTAGTACATTGTTTCCACGATCTTGAGGGATCAGGGTTGTCATGTTCTGAGGATGCCAGAAACTAATCTCTCCCCGATAAGAGGAGACACTAGTGGCACTGTGAGCTAGCTAATGGAAACAGGCTAACATTTCTCGGTGGGGGTGCACGGAACCAGTCTGCCACCAATCCCACAGTTTATGTTATCCAAACGCGCAGGTCCTGCAGGGGTACTATAGGAACTACACGACAACATGGCCCTGCTTGCAGCCATCATCAGGATCCACAGACTCAACATCGTCTCCTATGCCGACGACACCCAGTTGATTCTTTCCTCACCAACGAACCCACCGTCGCCAAGAACAAGATTCTTGACGGGATGAAGGCTGTTGCCAACTGGATGAAGAAAAGCTGCCTCAAGCTCAACTCTGAGAAGACTGAAGTCCTCATCATGAGCTCCACCCCACCGCCTGGGACAAATCCTGGGGGCCACAGCACTTGGAACCCCCCAGAGACCACGCAGGGAACCTCAGCATTATCCTGGACTCCTCGCTCACCATGAGCTGCCAGATCAACACTGTCTCATCATCCTGCTTCCACACGCTATACCTGCTCTAAACTATCTTCAAGTGTATCCCCATCGAGTCCAGAAAGACAGTCACCCACACAGTCATTAGCAGCCGAATCAACTACGGCAACATACTTTACACCGGCATACCCCAGAAACTCCTCAAAAAACTGCAGAACATTCAGAACACCTCCGCCAGACTCATCCTCAATATCCCCCGCCCTCAGCCACATCACCCACCACCTGATAGACCTCCTCTGCTCTCAGTCAACAAAAGAATCACCTTCAAGCTCCTCACACACACACCTACAAAGCCCTACATGATGCAGGACCTGCATACCTCAACTACCGCCTCGCATTCCATGCACCCACAAGGGACCTCCACTCTGCCCAACTTGCCCTGGCTACCGTGCTTCATATTTGCAAAACCATAGCCGGAGGAAGATCCTTCTCCTACCTCACAGCAAAGAGCTAGAACACCCTGCCTCTCAACCTCAGGCAATCACTGTCACTGCCTCAATTCAGGAAAGACTACTAGATCTGGCTCTTCTACTTAACCACAGCACCTTTAATGGACCAGCAGCCCCTACCATCCCCCCCAGTGCCTTCAGACCCTTACGGGTGAGTAGTTGCAATTTAAAAACCCTGATTGATTGAGTTATTGAACCTTTCTAAGTGCTCGCCCTTGTGCCCTCAGTGAAGGACACAGGGCTCGATTCACAAAGGTGAACTTAGATCAAAAGTCTAACTTAGATTAAAAGTCTAACTTTACTACTTTTCAGTATTCACAAAGGCAGGTTACTACTGCCAACTTTACTACTAGTAAACCTACTACTAGTAAAATAACTAGTAGTTACCTTTGTGAATTGGACCCAGAGGCTGCAGGTAACGATGGATCTCCTTTGTGAATGGTGACTCGCAGGGCTGCTCCTCTTCTTCCAGACAGTCACTCATACACCAGTATTAAAAGTTGTCTGATATACAATATTTACTCACCAATTAGTGACTGGGGCACAGTGACAACTGTGGACACCATTTCATTGCTGGCTGCAAACCAGTGGCTAGGACCTGCTGTCCTGCTGTCTGTGAAAGTGATGTTCATTGGTTTATTATCAAGGCAACTAACTGAAGTAACTTAAAATACTTTGGATAGAGGGTGGATGAGAGGCAATACGAACGAGTAACAGGTAAAGAGATGCAACGTATACAAGTTGACAAACAATAAAAAAGTTGTTGGTGAAAATCTTTGTGTAGCTTTATTTCAGGTACGCTTGATTTGCATTCTTTGGAAACAGCCAACGTGTTTCGCACAAACAAGGGCTTCTTCAGGGCTGTAATGGCATACAATATACAGGTGTTTTAAAAAACCGTAGATCAAAGACTACAGTGTTCAGTGTGTGAGTTGAAGAGGAGTAATACAGGAGAGTAAAAGAGAGAGCAGATAGGGAAGGAAGAGAAGGAGGAATGAAAGTGTGACTGGGAATTACGTGATCCCAAGTGACGGCTGAATAAGAAAGGTATGCCCGGGCGGTAAGTGTGCAGTGAGAGGAGAAAGCGAAAGTATCAGTGAGGATCAGTGAAAGTGGAAAGGAAGGCAACAGAGCCTGAAAGGGTTTTTAGACCATAAGTGCTAAGAGTATTTCACAAACACCCAGGTGTCAGTGATTGGGACGGTGTGAAGAAAGTCTCATAAATGGCCAGCTTACCGATTAAAGATGCCGTGTAGCGGGCATCATAGGCAAAGGTAGGCGTAATGGGTAAAAGTGGTTGGCAGTGACGAAGCCTAGTGTGGAAAGAAACTGTGTCAGTAGGGGCAGCGGCAAAACAAGCATGTCAGTTGTAGATCAAGAGGCATCTGAGAGTGAACATACCTCAGACTCAAAGAGCCGCCTGTGGGTGTATCTCACTGTGGTCCAGTGTTATGCAGTCCGTAGAGTATTATTCACTCAGTGGATATATTGATCTGTGGAATAGCAAGGGTCGTAATGAGTTCAGGAAAAGACCTATGCTATCCAGTATGTGGTGTCTTTAAAAAATGCACGCAGAAATGATCGACAGTAGCCAAGGTAGAGCAGCGCCCCTGGGATAGGGCATCTTGGCCATATGAGCCATGTTTAACCCATGGCAGAGTCAGAGAATCGTGATGCTGAGCCACAGCTCGATTCCTAATTGGGGTATCAAACAGGTTAGTAGTCCCCTAGCATGGCTCCTATGGAGGATAACTGACGGTCAAGGTAGGTGATGAAGCTGCCTTCGAAAAATTGTTTTTCTAAAAATTGTGAGAGAGTGAATTATAATAAGTGCGGGGCGGTAAATAGAGTAAAAAGGACCCCCCGGTAACCTCAGTGCAGGTCGGGCGATGGAAATGCCTATATATAGAGTGAGTAAATGGGTGCGGGGCGGTGACTATGGTCAAAGCGAAACCTATACGGACAAGAGGGCCGTTATAGGAAGTATCTGATAGCGAGTACAGGGCAATCCTGTAGTAAGTTTGTGGCATGGCAATAGTTAGAGAAGTGACCTCACAGGTAATGTGACCCTTAGTATGAATCTTAGTGTGCAGCGATAATCAGAAAAATCCCCGTGTATCGACGTTTCAGACAAACCTGGCTACTGCTTAAAAACGTTTGCCAGTGTGCGAGTCAAAGAGAAATCACGCGCAAATGCAGCCTCCAGAGCAAGTTAGCCATAGGACTTACTCGTTTATCGATCGAAGTGTAGTGTGGAAGGAGCCGTGTCCGGATGTCGTCCTGTGGTCTACGGGATGAAAGGCAGAGTGTAGCCTCTCGGAGGAGTCCCGCTAAGTAACTTAGAATGCGTGAGTCAGCTTCCGGGTAGCGGAACACTAGACTGTGAACCTGTAGTATCAATAGTACTCGCTTCCGGTTGTGGAGTTGGGTAAGCCAAGCGATAGTTGGAAGCATACTTATCGGAAGACGCAAGGGCTACGAGAAGTGTATTAATATAAAGATTGTCCAAGAAACCTAGCGAAGTCTGGCCAAAGATGTTTAATTGGTCTATAGTGCAACCCGAATAGTGGTGCACTGCAGAGAGAATCTTAGTATTAATAACATGTGGGGCATTGGATAAGACAGTGTAAGTTCTGACCCAGATGAAAGTAATAGCTGTGGTAGTGCACTAAAATGACTAATGGGTTAGAAGGAGAAGCCAAAGGGAGGTAGTTGTTGATGCTAGAAGGTGCCAAAGTCTATGTAGATGGTGAAGACAAAGATAGCGTGGAGGAGGAGAGAGTCATGTTGATAGAACATGGTAAAACATCAGTATGGCACAATGTGGTCTGTGCAGATAAAAAGTTATATTCATTCAAAATTGATTCATTCAGTCATTGCCGCTTATTGCTAACTGATACACTCCGGCGATATTGACACAACTGTTGTAGAAACTACAATACAATCCTGGGTTATCTAATTTTCATTGTAACCCACATATGAAAAGACAGACACGTGGGTGTTCGAAAGCCGTTAGTATATGAGCCTCACATCATAAGTATGTGCGATTGTACAGCCTGGGTGTGTGAGCAATGAGGTTACAGTGCCTCGCATATTAAGTATCGGAAGCATTGAGTGCCTAGGGTTTGTGGGCAATAAGGTTACAGTGCATCACATACTAAACATCGGAAGCATTAAGTCCCATGGGTATGTGGGCAATAAGGTTACAGTGCCTCACATCCTAAGGTGTACGAGCAATGGGGTTACAGTGCCTCGTATCCTAAGCATTGGAATCATTATGTGCCTTGGGTATGTGAGCAATAAGGTTACAGTGCCTCACATCCTAAGGTGGAGAGCTGGAGAGGCTAGTGATGTCAAAAGATCTGGACATGGCCAAAAGTGAGGGAAGTATATAATGCGTAAATCAAATGGGTAACACAGGAAGTTAAAGACCAAGGTACAGTCAGGATTGGGGGAGTTTCATAATGGCAAGAAATGGTCTAGGCGTGTGGACCATTATAGGAAATAATGCATTTCCTTGTCCATGTTGAGACCTAGTGTAGAGGAGCTTAGAGTGCATATCCATCTGGCTTCGAGTTGTCTGAGTGCCAATGCTCTATCCACCCCTCTTTTTTTGCTTAAGGCAACATCTATGCCATGGAAGCGGAACTTAGTCCTGTCTACTCCACTTTTGCACTCATGTGAGACGAGAGCGTATGTTTTATCTCCATTAAGTACCGCCCTGCGATGTTCTTGGATACGTGTTTTGAGCTGTCTTGTGGTGCTCCCTACATAGATCTTGTCACACCCACATATGATTATGTAGACTATGAAGTTGGTGAGACAGTTGATAAACTGTCTTATCCTGTGTTGCAAGTCTGTGTTGTAGCTGAAAGTCGTTGTTATGTTGCAGCCTAGGTAGCAGATGTTACAGGTGCTACAAGTGTAAAATCCCATGGGTTTCTTCAGCCAGCTGTGTTGTTGTGATGCCGTGTGCAAGGTGTAGCTTGGACACAAAGTGTCCCTAATCGTTCTGCTCCTTTTGAATGTCATGGAGGGTCTCTCTGTGATGATGTTGTTGACTCGGGGTACCCCCTTTAGCAGTGCCCAATGTTTGCCCAGAATTTTGAACACCTCGTGATTCATTGTGGAATGAGTTGTGATGAATGAGAGTCTTTGTTTACCCTGGTCAAGGCCCTTTGTCTTACTCTTGAGTGTGTCTTCTCTTGCCCTGTTCCCTGCCAAATTGAGTATATGCTGTTCGTAGCCTCTTCTTTTCAGGCTGTCTGTTGCTAACTTGGCTTGTGTAACAAAGTGGGTCTCTTCACTGCAGTTCCTGCGAATGCGCAGCAACTCACCATAGGGCCTTTTTGGTAGAAGATGGATGCGAGCTAGTGTAGTGCAAAATGTTGTTAACTGCAGTTTCCTTCCTATGCAATGTGCTTTGGATAGTGTTGTTCTGTGCGTACAGCTCCAAATCCAGAAAGTGTATTTTGGACTGTGACATTTCAAGAGTGAAGGTGACATTAAGGGTGTTGTCATTGAGGAAGATGAAATATTCCCTAAGCTCGGGTCCAGTACCTGTCCATATGATGATGATGTCATCAATGTACCGGCCCCAGAACTGGATGTGCCTAGTCCAGTCTGAGGCCGCTCTTGACCATGCATCTGTGTGTTCTACCCACCCCATGAAGAGGTTAGTGTAAGATGGAGCAAATTTGGATCCCATGGCAGTCCCCTGTTCTTGTTTGTACCAAGTAGTGTTGAACAGGAAAAAATTGTTGTCAAGGATGAGATCAATCATCTCTAGTAGCATCTGGTTGTGATCATACAGGGTCGCCTGTCTGTTTGAAAGAAAGAAGTCTACCGCCATCTTGCCAAGATCTCTCCTGATGCACGTGTAGAGAGATTCTACATCGAGTGTTGCGAACCACATCCTTTGATCCCATTCCAAGTCTGCAAATTTATTGAGTATGTCTGTGCTGTCTCTGACATAGGATGGCTAGTTGATCACTAAAGGTTGTAGAAAAGTGTCAACAAATTTGGAGAGTGCTTCTGTCATGGAACCTATGCCTGAGATGATCGGACGTCCCGGTGGGAAGGGCTGTTTTTTGTGTATCTTACGTATTCGCTATTCCACAGATCAATATATCCACTGAGTGACTACTACTCTACGGACTGCATAACACTGGACCACAGTGAGATACACCCACAGGCGGCTCTTTGAGTCTGAGGTATGTTCACTCTCAGATGCCTCTTGATCTACAACTGACATACTTGTTTTGCAGCCGCCCCTACTGACACAGTTTCTTTAAACACTAGGCTTCGTCACTGCCGATCCCTTTTACCCATTACGCCTACCTTTGCCTATGATGCCCGCTACACGGCATCTTTAATCGGTAAGCTGGCCATTTATGAGACTTTCTTCACACCATCACAAACACTGACACCTGGGTGTTTGTGAAATACTCTTAGCACTTATGGTCTAAAAACCCTTTCGGGCTCTGTTGCCTTCCTTTCCACTTTCACTGATCCTCACTGATACTTTCGCTTTCTCCTCTCACTGCGCACTTACCGCCCGGGCATACCTTCCTTATTAAGCCATCACTCGGGATCACGTAATTCCCAGTCACACTTTCATTCCTCTTTCTCTTCCTTCCCTATCTGCTCTCTCTTTTACTCTCCTGTATTACGCTTCTTCAACTCACACACTGAACACTGTAGTCTTTGATCTACGGTTTTTTAAAACACCTGTATATTGTATGCCATTACAGCCCTGAAGAAGCCCTTGTTTGGGCGAAACGCGTTGGCTGTTTCCAAAGAATGCAAACCAAGCGTACCTGAAATAAAGCTACACAAAGGTTTTCACCAACAACTTTTTTATTGTTTGTCAACTTGTATACGTTGCATCTCTTTACCTGTTACTCGTTCGTATTGCCTCTCATCCACCCTCTATACATGTTTCTATTTATGGTCAAGGGGCAGCTGATCATTTGAGGTGGGCAATAATAGCATACCACATGACAGATCCAGGTAGTGCAGTCTCCTACAACCCGGCTGCTTTTCCTTTTTTGTAGACTTTAAAATACTTTGGGCCTGATTTAGATCTTGGTGGGTGTTAGAACTGGGGGTCTCTAGTTGGCAGAGGTAGGTACCTTTGACCAAATAGGGACCCTTGCTTCTACGTCAGGGCAAAGGAGTTACACTACTGGATAACCCCTGCTCACCCCCTTGGTAGCTTGGCACGAGCAGACAGGCTTATCTCAGAGGCAGTGTGTTAAGCATTTGTGAACACATACAGCAATACAGTGAAAACTACAGATGGACACCACACAGGTTTTATAAAAATAAGTATTCTTTATATAGACTTAACACAAGACCACAAACGACAAAAATCCACAATACTGTACTCAAAATTGACTTAAAGATGGTAGAAGTAAGTTAGTTCAAGTTGATGGTAAGTGCGACAAAGTTCTCACAAAAGTACCTGGATGCGTAAAGCAAAACAAACAAAAGGTTTGCAGGGATGGAGATGCATCGGTTCCTTGCTTCGGGGGAGACGATGCGTCGCGCCTCAATGCTTGCGCAGAGTAGGGGATGCGTCTTGTTCCTTACCGGAGAGGAGGCGATGCCTTGATTCTCGGACTGCGTTCCGGTTGCGATGCGGCACGATGGCGCTTTGATGCGATGCGACGATCCGGTGCAATGCGATAAGATGGCGCCCTTGATGCGACGACGTGAAGACGATGCGTGCATGCCCGGCGGCCGTGCGGCGTCTCTGTAACTTTGGAGCCGTGACAGGCCCTGCGACACGCTTCTCCGGTGATGCGACGGCGACCCTTGCGGTGGCGACACGCTTCTCCGGTGATGCGTCGGGTAACAGCTTTGACGAAGGCTCGCTTCTCTGGTGATGCGGCGGCGACCTCTGCGGCAGCGACACGCTTCTCTGGCGATGTGACGGCAACAGCTGCGACATGCTTCTTCTCGTTGAGTCGCGCTTCCAGCTCCCAGCGACATGCAGGCTTCTGCAGACAGAATTCCCAGCAAGGAAATTCAGAGGGGAGCTGGTGGTGAAGTCTTTTGTCCCTGAGACTTCAGGAGGAGGCAAGCACAAGTTCAAGCCCTTGAAGTAATATTCTGCAAGATGATGAAAGTTCTTTAAAAGTTCCTTCTCCTCTCCTTGGCACTGAAGACACCACTGTAGGCCAACCCAGCAACACAGCACACTGGCAGGGGGGCAGTCCAACTCCTACAGCTTCCTTTGGTTCTTCTCCTTGGCAGAGGTTCGTCTTGTTGTTCCAGAAGTGATCTAAAATTCTGGGGTCGGGGCCCCAATATTTATACTGCAAAATCCTTTGTCCTCTGAAGGCAGAGGGGCCTTTGCCTAGTCAAAACCAGTTCTGTGCAGTCCTGGAGCACTTTGTTTACAGGACTCCTTCTTTCCTTTGACAGAATGGGCCAGGGACATCAGACACACCACAGGAGGTGGAGCCAGCATTGTGGAAGGCAGGC
The DNA here is from genome assembly GCA_963921515.1 of Calotriton arnoldi. NCBI lineage: Eukaryota > Metazoa > Chordata > Amphibia > Caudata > Salamandridae > Calotriton > Calotriton arnoldi. The sequence goes on from CAWUFW010016474.1 coordinate 68,043, forward strand.
ACAGCCCTATTCAGACCCAGGTGCAACTCCTCCCACTACTCTACATGCAGATAGGTCTATTCAACCCTGTGCTGACTCACCCTGTCTCCTGGAATCCCCCAGCCCCTGTCACTCACAAAGCCAGACACACAATACGCAACCTAGCAGAGGCAGGCTTGGACAGTTAGGCAAGAAAATACCTACTTTCTAAAAGTGGTATTTTCAAACACAGAATGTTAAAACCAACTTTACTAAAAGATGTATTTTATCATCCTGAGTTCAGGCATACTAAATTCGTTTTTCTACCATGTTCCCTGGGTCAGTTAGGATATAAGATGTTATAATCAAACTGCCCATTCAGGCCTATGGGGAACAGGTAGCCTTGCAATAGTGAAAAACGAAAATGGCTGTAATTCACTATTAGGACATGCCACACACACCAGGGCATGTCCTACCTTATACTTACAATGCACCCTGCCCTTGGGCCTACCTTAGGGGTGTCTGATATGAAGATAAGGGAAGGTTTAGGGACTGGCAAGTGGGTGTACTTGCCAAGTCGACATGGCAGTCACAGACTGCACACAGGCTCTGCAATGGCAGGCCTGAGACACACTTTAGAAGCTGCTTCTGTGGGTGGCACAACCAGTGCTGCAAGCCCACCAGCAGTATTTGATTTACAAGCCCTGGGCACACCTGGTGCATTCTACTAGGTACTGACAAGTAAATCAAATGATCCAATCATGGAGTCACTAATCAATACATAAATTTAACATAGGGAGCACTTGCACAGTGGCACTGAATAGCAGTGGCACAGTGCCCAAAGCATCTAAAACCAGCAAACAGATCAAAATTAGAGGAGGCAATCAGAAAAAAGTGGAAGGGAGACTCACGCCAATGGTACCAGGTCTAACACTTGTCCCCTCCAGCTGAAATGTGGGGAGAACTACCCTTCCCCTTGGGAGTTCTCATCACTAAGGCAGAATAATCTGGACAGACCATCAGCATTGGCGTGTTCTGTACCAGGGCGGTGTTCCACCGTAAAGTCCATCCCCTGTAGGGAAATGGACCACCTTAACAACTTTGGGTTCTCACCCCTCATCTGCATCAGCCATCTGAGGGGCCTGTGGTCTGTCTGAACCCGGAAGTGAGTCCCAAACAGGTATGGTCTCAACTTCTTCAGTGCCCAGACCACAGCAAATGCCTGACGCTCAATTGCACTCCACCTCTGTTCCAGTGGAAGTAACCTCCTACTGATGAAGGCTACAGGTTGGTCTAGGCCCTCCTCATTAATCTGTGATAGAGCAGCCCCCACACCATGCTATGAAGCGTCTGTTTGAACAATGAATTCCTTTGAGAAGTTGGGCGCCTGAAGCACGGGTGCTGTGCACATGGCAGTCTTCAGGGCGTCAAAAGCCTTCTGACAGGTGTCGGTCCAGTTCACTTTCTTGGGCTGCTTCCTGGAAGTCAGCTCAGTCAAGGGTGCAACAATGTTGCCATACCCCTTGACAAACCTCCTGTAGTACCCCGTGAGTCCTAAAAAGGCTCTCACCTGTGTCTGAGTCTTTGGGGGTTCCCATGCCAGGATGGTATCAATCTTGGGTTGTAGGGGCACCACCTGGCCGCTCCCTATCTGGTGCCCCAAGTACACCACGGAACCCTGCCCGATCTGGCACTTACTCGCCTTGATTGTGAGGCCTGCCTTTCGCAGTGCCATCAACACTTCCCAGAGGTGGCGCAGATGTTCTTCCCAACTGGCGCTGAACACTGCAATGTCATCCAGGTAGGCGGCACTGAAATCCTCCAGTCCAGCCAACACTTGGTTGACCAACCTCTGAAAGGTGGCAGGGGCATTCTTCATCCCAAAGGGCATAACCCGGAATTGGTAGTGCCCATCTGGTGTGGAGAATGCTGACCTCTCTTTGGCCCCATCAGTCAAGGCGATCTGCCAGTACCCAGACGTCAAATCAAACGTGCTGAGGTACCGTGCAGCCCCTAACCGATCAATGAGCTCATCAGCTCTGGGGATGGGGTGCGCGTCAGTCCTGGTGACTGAATTGAGTCCTCGGTAGTCCACACAGAACCGGAGTTTGGGTGTGGCACCAGGCGCGGCAGCCTTTGGGACCAAGACCACTGGGCTGGCCCAAGGACTGTGAGAGGACTCAATCACCCCTAAGGCAAACATCTTGGAGACTTCCTCCTTGATGTAAGCTCTGACCTTGTCAGTCACTCTGTAAGCCTTGTGCTTCACAGGAGGACTGTCCCCAGTGTCGACATAATGGACGCACCACTCAGTGACACCAGGAATCAGGGAAAACAAATCAGAGAATTGTCCCAACAGTTGGCGACAATCTTGCTGCTGATCAGGGGTCAGGGTGGCAGAGAGGCTCACACCATCCACTGACCCATCTTGCTCTGTTGCAGACAGGAGGTCAGGAAGAGGCTCAGTCTCCTCCTCCATTCCATCATCTGTCGCTAGGAGAATGCCCACTTCGAACCTTTCTAAGTGGGGCTTCAGGCGGTTAACATGCGGGACCCGCAAAGGGTTCCTTGGAGACCGCAAGTTCACCAGGTAGGTGACATCACTCTTGCACTCCACCACCTCAAATGGTCCGGTCCACCTGTCCTGTAGCGCACAAGGCTCTACAGGGGCCATGACCCAAACTTTCTGTCCAGGTTGAAGCTCAATCAGAGTGGCATTCTGATCGTACCACCGCTTCATGTCTTCCTGGCTGGCTTCCAGATTTGCCTCAGCGAGTTGCCTGAATCGCCGGGTCTGGTTCCTGAAGGCCAGCATGTAACTGTATACATCATGGGGAGGTTTCCTGGGAGATTGCTCCAAGCCTTCCTTGACCAGACTCAAAGGTCCTCTTACCGGGTGACCATAGAGCAGTTCAAAGGGACTGAACCCTATGGACTTCTGTGGCACCTCACGGTAAGCAAACAGGAGGCATGGCAAGAGGACGTCCCACTTACGCATCATAGGTTCCTCAAGACCCATTATCATGCCTTTGAGGGTCCAGTTGAATCTCTCAACCAGCCCATTACCTTGGGGGTGGAAAGGAGTGGTGAACTTATAAGTGACACCGCACTCCTTCCACAGGGACTTCATATAGTTGGATATGAAGTTTGTACCACGGTCTGACACCACCTCTCTGGGGAACCCCACATGGGAGAAAATCCCCATCAGTGCACGTCCCACCACGGGGGCCATCACTGTCCTGAGCGGGATGGCTTCCGGGTACCGGGTAGCATGGTCCACCAAGACCAGGATAAACCTGTTGCCCATGGCTGTCTTGGGGCCCAGTGGCCCCACAATGTCAATGCCCACCCGTTCAAAGGGGGTACTGACAACAGGGAAAGGTTGGAGAGGAGCCTTGTGCTTCCTTCCACTTTTCCTACTTGCCTGGCAAGTTTGACATGTCCTACAATGAGTGTCTGAACTCTTCCGCATCTGGGGCCAATGAAAGTGGGAGACACGTCTTTCAAAGGTCTTGTTCTGCCCCAGATGTCCAGCTAAAGGCACATCATGAGCCAAACCCAATAGGAAGGCTCTGAAGCGCTGGGGTACCACCAGCACACGGGCTGATCCAGGCTCAGCAACCTTAGGCTCGCTATACAGGAGGTCGTTCTCCCAGTAGATCCAATGTGATCCAGACTGATCACCTGCTGCCTGGGCTGTGGCCTGTTGCCGCACACCCTCAAGAGAAGGGCACTTCCTTTGCTCTGCACAAAATTCCTCCCTGGAGGGGCCTCCTTCCTGCTGCCAATGGGTCAGCTCAGGCAGGTCCCCCAGTTCAGCAACTTGTTCCCCTGTAGGTTCCAGGGCATCCCCCTCAAGGTCTGCCTCCTCCTGGACCGTGGGAACAATGGGGGCTGGTTTCCCATGCCCCCCACCTCTTCTCTTTAAGGCAGGTTCCTGGGCCATACTTTCAGGCTCCAGGATCTCTTGAACACCCTTACTGGCTGCCATAGACCAAGTGGTGACACACGCCCACTCAGGCAAACCCAACATCTCCAAATGAGACTTCCTCTCCACCTTGGCCCAAGGGGAGCTCTCTAAATCATTGCCCAACAGACAATCAACAGGCATGGCTGGCCTCACAGCAACTTGGAGAGTACCTGAGACCCCCCCCACTCAAAGGGAACTTGAGCCACCTTACACTGGCTCTGCGAGTTGTCCGCGGCAACTACAGGGAAGAATGCATGAGGGATAACCTGCTCCTTGGACACCAACCGGCAATTGACAGCTGTCACACTAGCCCCGGTGTCCCTCAGAGCCTCCACCCTATGGCCATTGATGGTCACCCACTGCCTGTACTTCTTAGTGTTATCAGGCAGCTGGGTCTCACGGACCATCTCAAAGTCTCCTAAAGAGTCAAGGGACATTTCTGCGGGACCCCATCCACCTTGGGCACCCATCTCCTCCCCTCCCAGGGCTACACTCGCCAACTGACGGGGTGGTGCACAGGGTGGTGCTTTGGAATCCTTCATGGGACACTGTGCATCATACCAACGGTGGCCCACTTGACCACACGTAAAGCACTTGTAGGGGCCCCTCTGAACAGGTTTACCTGTCGGGGCCTCTAGCTTCTTCTCAGGGGGAGGCTGGGAACCCTTCCCTTGGTTCCCTTGGGAATTACTTTGGGGCCCTTTCTGGAACTCCCTCTGTTTACCCTTGTCCCCCCCACTCTTCTGCTGGGGACCCTGCCCACCTTTGGCGGAATCTCCCACATGACCCTTGTAGACCCTGGTACTGACCCAGCGGTCCGCCTCCTCAGCAAGCTTCCTAGGGTTAGTTAGCTTCCTATCAATAAGGTGCTGGCGTAGCTCTGGAAAACAATTATTAGACAAGTGCTCCCATGCAAACAAATCATAGAGCGCTTCAAAAGTATCCACTTTGCTACCCTTCACCCAACCATTCCTAGCTCTGCAAAAGAAAGATACATATTCTACCCAAGTGGTTGCCTCCAGTTTCTTACAATTCCTGAACCTCTGTCTATAGAGTTCTGGGGTCAAACCATACCTTGTCATCAGGGCTTCCTTCATGTGGGCATAAGACATCCTATTTTCACTGGGTAGGTCTAGCAAAGTATCCCTCCCCTCACTGACAAAGCGGCCCCACAACCCAGCTCCCCAATCCTTCTCAGGGACCCGGTGGGCCAACATTGCTATCTCATAGGCTGCAAACCACTGCCCAATATCTTCATGCTTATGGAAATCTTTGATGACATCCTTGGGAATATATACCCTGCCTTCTGAAGGCAAAGATGGTGCGCTGCCACCAGAGGGATTGATTTCTAAGCCCTGCGCTTTGATCTCTAACTCCCTCAACATTCTCTCAAGCTCCATTCTCATTCTCTCTCTCTCCAAGGACAACCTGTTATTCTCTATTTCCCTCTGACCCTCCATCTTAAGCTTAGCCATCTCCAGCTTGTGTGCCCTATTTCTCTCCCTGTCTTTCAACTCTCTGGGGGACAGGTCTTTGGAAGAGATTCTACTGCCAGGTGGGTACGGTACCCCTCCCCTGGCTGGAAACTCTGGCCTATCCAGTTGCCCATTTGCATCCCCAGCTGGCTCCACCACCAACTCAGGGCCATTTCTTGCTTCTCCCCAGGCCCTCAGCGCCTTTTGGTAGTCATCCTTTTTAGAAATGCCTGGTGTAGCCACTTTCAATTTCTTGCAGAGATGCTTGAGCTGTTTCAAAGTGTAGGTTTCCAACCTCTCCTCCTCAAAATCTAGATCCATAGATGCAACAGATGCTGGTCTACTCATGGCAGTAAGAATTGGCAGTTCTCAGGAAAAATAACAGTCCAAGGAAAAAAATTCTACCAACAAAAGTATGTGGTCGCGTTTGGTCTTCACTCACTAGTAGTGTACACCAATTACTGTATATGAGTCACAAATGCAGGTCCAAATCCTCACCGCTGACCACCAATGTTAGAACTGGGGGTCTCTAGTTGGCAGAGGTAGGTACCTTTGACTAAATAGGGACCCTTGCTTCTACGTCAGGGCAAAGGAGTTACACTACTGGATAACCCCTGCTCACCCCCTTGGTAGCTTGGCACGAGCAGACAGGCTTATCTCAGAGGCAGTGTGTTAAGCATTTGTGAACAAATACAGCAATACAGTGAAAACTACAGATGGACACCACACAGGTTTTATAAAAATAAGTATTCTTTATATAGACTTAACACAAGACCACAAACGACAAAAATCCACAATACTGTACTCAAAATTGACTTAAAGATGGTAGAAGTAACTTAGTTCAAGTTGATGGTAAGTGCGACAAAGTTCTCACAAAAGTACCTGGATGCGTAACGCAAAACAAACAAAAGGTTCGCAGGGATGGAGATGCGTCTGTTCCTTGCTTCGGGGGAGACGATGCATCGTGCCTCAATGCTTGCGCAGAGTAGGGGATGCGTCTTGTTCCTTACCGGAGAGGAGGTGATGCCTTGATTCTCGGACTGCGTTCCGGTTGCGATGCGGCACGATGGCGCTTCGATGCGATGCGACGATCCGGTGCGATGCAATAAGATGGCACCCTTGATGCGACGACGTGAAGACGATGCGTGCACGCCCGGCGGCCGTGCGGCGACTCTGTAACTTTTGAGCCGCGACAGGCCCTGCGACACGCTTCTCCGGTGATGCGACGGCGACCCTTGCGGTGGCGACACGCTTCTCCGGTGATGCGTCGGGTAACAGCTTTGACGAAGGCTCGCTTCTCTGGTGATGCAGCGGCGACCTCTGCGGCGGCGACACGCTTCTCCGGCGATGCGACGGCAACAGCTGCGACTGCGACACGCTTCTTCTCGTTGAGTCGCGCTTCCAGCTCCCAGCGACACGCAGGCTTCTGCAGACAGAATTCCCAGCAAGGAAATTCAGAGGGGAGCTGGTGGTGAAGTCTTTTGTCCCTGAGACTTCAGCAGGAGGATTTCACAAGTTCAAGCCCTTGGAGTAATATTCTGCAAGATGATGAAAGTTCTTTAAAAGTTCCTTCTCCTCTCCTTGGTCCTCAGTCATATAAACAAAATAGGACAAACTCACGTTGAACTCATTGTATAAAATGCCATAGAATTCTTTACCCAAATAAAAGGAGAATGAAAGACTTTTTGAAAATTGATTATTTACTACTATATGACGCCTTAGGAACATTTGGGTCCTAATCAGTCCTGCCAAGGGCCCCATATTAGGAATTCACCAAGATCGAAACGGCCCAAAAAGGAAAAAATACTGCACAAGACAAGTACCTACAATTGATCCTATGGACAAAAAGATTAGATTATCAGGGTCCATATTACGCTGAGAGCCCTGGGCCTGCGTGCTGGCTCTGTGTCTAAAGACAGCCCCTTCTATAATACTGATAGTGCTGGCACACAAGTAGCACCAGCACTATCTCAAGAGGGCATGCCCTCATTTTCATGGAAGCGTGGCCTCATGCAAATGAGGGAATCACTTTACCTCCATGCCCTTGCCAAATTACGGATGTGGGCTCAGAGGCAAACAGGCCCTTAGGAGGTGCATTGACAGTGTGCCACAAAAAGGTGGCGCTCTGTTAGTGCACCCCTTGAGGGCACCTGTCTGGAGAGGGAAAAAGGGTCCCATGGAACCCCCAGATATTCCCTGCTGGCATGTGCAGTCTATCACTGTATGTGTCTGCTATGAGATCTCTCTCCTTTCAGGCGAATGTCGCCTGCATTGATAAACACTGAGGGCCATATTTATGAGCTTCTTTACTTCGCTCTAGCACCACTCAACATAGTGCAAGAGTGACGCAAATTAAAAACGAGATTTATGGAGCCACGCAAGACCACCTTGCGTGGCCCTGAATGGCTTCTTAAATCTTGAGGAATGCAACACAGCACAAATTGTTGCGTTGCATTACTCTGCTTCAAGAGGGGTGTTTCCATGGGCATTGCACGGGTGTTCCCATGCAACATCCATGGATTTTGATGCATTCTCAGATTTACCAGAAGTTATAGACCTGGGACTGTGCCAAAAACGTACGCCTCCCTAAGTGAGGTGTAACAAGGAGAAACAGATTTATTTGTCCTCATTGTTTCCTCTTTCTATGTGTGCTGCAGAATGCAGCACAAAATAGAAAGAGGAAAAAGCCTCAGAGAACTGTTTTTGTGACCCTTCCTGCATAAAAACAATCACCTTACAAAACAGGCACCCTTGCACCATTGCCAAAAGAGAGCCAGCGCACGGAAAAAGGCAGGAATACACAGAATTGGATAAATACAGTGCATTCCTGCTCTTTCCCGGTGACGCACTTTGTGGTGATCGTCTGCCTTACCTTTGCTGAAACAAACTTAGCATGAGCGGATTTGTAGTGCACATGAGCCATATTGAGTGGTGAGCATTACCTCCATCCCTACTTCCTGACAAGAGATAGGTTTTTAAGCACTAAAGCTCGGATACCCAAGACACAGGCAACCTCAGCAACAATTATAGTGCAAGAGGTATCAGGACCCGAGGATGATTGGCCACTTAGTATGCCTGCAGACTGAATGAGCCTATAAAAGCACAACTCCATTAATACTACTATAGGTAACTCTCTGATTTAAACCTTTGTTGGACCTGGCCCTCTCTGCAGGGTCACCCCCAAACATTATCCTTTTTCTGAATTTGTTTTTGTTGGCCCTAGGACTCTATGCACTTTACCACTGCTAACCAGTGCTGAAGGGCTTGTGCTCTCTTCCCAAAACATGGTTGAATTGACTTATACTGAATTGGCATACTTAATTTACCTGTAAGTCCCTTGTAGACTGGTATACCATATACGCAGGGCCTGTAAATTAAATACTACTAGTGGTTCTGCAGCGCATATTGTGCCAACCACTTAAGTAGGACTTTAGAACATGTCCCAGGCCTGCCATTGCAGCCTGAATGCATTGTTAAACTGACATGTCGACTAGGCATTTAAATGTCCCTAGCCAAGCCATAAACTCCCATTTTATTTCATATACGTCTCCCCTAGGGTAGGAGCTAGGTAGCATATAGGGCATGGTGCTGTGTCATTAGAATGTTGGACATATACTTTTAGGTTTTACATATCCTGGTAGTGAAAAACTTGCACCGTTCTGCTAAGGTGTGTACAATACACCTCTCTGCTCAGGTGTGTACAATACACCTCTCTGCTGTGAGGCCCACCCCGCCCATGAAATAACATTGGGGATTATTGCATTTAATAAACTGTCATTTCCAAATGGTAGCAGGTAGTTATGTCATGCTTGGTGTCTTTGCAATTGTGGTGAAGAGCTCTTCTTAATGGTAAAATTGGGTTTTTGATAAGGTTTTCAAAAACGCCACTTTAAAAAGTTTCTGCCCTCAGTCCTTTTGTGCCAGTAACCTGGCCTAGGTCACATGACTGGGTGTAACTGACAGGTAGACTTTGTGAATTCCTCCCAGACAATCACACATTGGAGGGATTAGATGTGCATGAATGGGCAATTTGCTGGTAGGATTGGGGGGCTGGGGCTGAGCCCTTACTCACTTGCAACTGAATAGGGTGTTGTAGCAAAGTGGAATATTACGTGGTATGGTTGCGAGACCTTAGCATACAATATTATCACAATACCCAAAGATGATCCTTAGATTCACCAACAATAATCCTTAGCTCGGTCCTGGTAGTGTGGCAAAGAGCAGTCAGGCATTACTGGAGGAACTTGTGTTGATCATTTTACCGTACCATTATAGTGCATAAGTAATTGAGACGATTCTAAAGAAATATGACACCAATTTATAAAAATAGAGCTTATTTTTGTATAAAGTTAGACACCCCAAAAACTTTTGTATCTTTATATAACTGGAGTTATGAATTTTCAAAGCATTAGAAAATAATTACATCAAATACTGCTGACATTTAACATTGTGGTCAATGGGAAATTCTGTTAGTGACAAAAGGTCACTTAGGGGTTGAGTTACTTGCCACCCTCGCAGGGAAGAGGTCTTTGGGGGCCCGGGACCAAGTTTCCACAGTCAGAGTACTTTTAACTTGTTCGGGGAATCCGAGTGCAGAGGTAACTTCTGAGCTGTCAGTGGGCTTTTAAACGGCACTTTTAACATTGTAGTCAATGGGAAAAGCTGCTTAGTGACAAACGGTCAATTAGGGGTTGAGTTACTTTACACACTTGCAGGGTAGAGGTCTTTGGGGCCCGGGACCAAGTTTCCACAGTCAGAGTACTTTTAACTTGTTCGGGGAATCCGAGTGCAGAGGTAACTTCTGAGCTGTCAGTGGGCTTTTAAACGGCACTTTTAACATTGTAGTCAATGGGAAAAGCTGCTTAGTGACAAACGGTCAATTAGGGGTTGAGTTACTTTACACACTTGCAGGGTAGAGGTCTTTGGGGGCCCGGGACCAAGTTTCCACAGTCAGAGTACTTTTAACTTGTTCGGGGAATCCGAGTGCAGAGGTAACTTCTGAGCTGTCAGTGGGCTTTTAAACGGCACTTTTAACATTGTAGTCAATGGGAAAAGCTGCTTAGTGACAAACGGTCAATTAGGGGTTGAGTTACTTTACACCCTTGCAGGGTAGAGGTCTTTGGGGTTCCAGGACCAAGGTTCAACAGCCAGTTCATACCTTGCTCGGTGAGTCCGGCTGCAGCAATAGCTTCGGGCTGTCAATCACTTGAAACCTGTCGCACCAAGGCTGCTTTTTCCATAGTGACGACGCCTCCAAGAAGAAGATGCAAGTACACAGGAGTGGGGACGTTGCTGACATCTGTCGCTATTTCTAAGAGATGCCTTCTTAATTCTGAGTCGAACTACGGGGTCAGTCACCAGCCTGGTGACCAACAAGCCTTGGTTGCGGTAAAGGTAATCCAAAGGAACTTCAGTGGCTGGAGGGCCACAAGAGTGTGGTAGCGGCTCAAAAGAGAGCCGGATTACAACTCCAAGAATGCTCTGCACCACTTTTCTTTGGGCAATCTCTTGCGGGCCCAGTGGCCAGCACTTCTTTTGGTTTCAGCATGTCGTTTTACCTGCAGTCTGCAGCGGACTGGTCCCACCTGGTGTCACCAGTCCAGGGGAGTCTGTGACTGCTTCTGGCTCCTACAGCGGTCCCTCTACCAGGGAGTGCAGAGTTTTGGCCATGGACAAAAGTCGCTCATGTAGTTCCAAGCAATGTTGCCACAGGGATCCAGTATCCCTACCTTGCTTTGTGACAGGGCAAAGTCTTATTGTCAGTGAGAACGGTCTTCTTGTTGTCCTTCGTTAAAGTATGTCATTCAGATCTGAGGTTCTGGAGTCAGGAGTGCCCCTTAAATCCTGGATTTAGGGGGTTTAGGGGTCTGGGAGCTAATAGCCAATGGGCAGCTACTCCCTACAGCTAATACGCCTCTGTGTGCAGATTAGGCTTGTCCATCCTGGGGGTGTAGCCAGCCTTTCTGGAGGTGCACATCTCCTCCATACCTAGTTTTCCGCCTTGCCTGGGCCCAACACGACTGGGGCAAGGGGGGTTCTATCCTCCACAGGGAGACAGCCCTCTTCTATATCAGAGGCAGTGAAGCCTTGGAGGCGCACCACTCTGATGTCTCACTTCATTAGCCCACTCAGGGGGAGGGAGGTGTGACACCCTTCCTGCCTATGCCTTTGCTTTGACTCCTGGGAACATGCACACTGCTTGGCAGGAGGTCAGAAACTGGTCTTGGCAGCAACTGGGCCAGGAAACCCAGGCCTGCCAGCCAAAGTTCATGTCAGCTGGGGTAATCTGGTGGGCCACCTCTAAGGTAGCCACCTGGGTGCATGCCTGACATCCCTTGACACCAGATTCATGTCAGGGGAGACAAGGCATGTTTTTTGACACCCAACTCAACATATTTAGGTAGTACCATAAGGGAGCTAGCAACCCGGGTATGCCTGGGTACTAGTCCCATGTTATTGCATATACTGCCTATCACTTATATTGCACTTTAATGGTAAAGTCACTATAGAGGCATCTAAGCTTGCACTTACATGTCTATACACTTAACATACTTAACCATGCCTCCTGTACGCAGGGGGCCTTCTCTAGGGGTGACTGACATATACTAAAAGCAGTACTGTGACTTTGCCACACACGGTGGGGACAAAATAGAGCAGTGAATACTGTTCCTGCAGTCTGCAATGGCAGGCCTGCTGTCATTAGTTTGCTTGGGTCACTCAGGGTGGCACACCCAGTGCTGCAAGCCCAGAGTACTCTTTTACCAACCATGCCCTAAATACCACTTACCAGTGACTTATAAGGGAGATAAGCTCTTGGCAAATGGCGATGCCAATTACACATGTCACTTTAGGGAAAAGAACACTGGCACTGGAGCCTGGTTAGCAGTCTTTAGTGTACTGTCAGAGTCGAAAACAAGCATCAAACAGTCAAAATAGGTGCATAAAGTGGTGGGACATCTGCAAAAAGTCCAGTTTCCTACACAGCTCTGTCTTCACACAAAGAGCGTAATGACCCCATGTTATCACTGTAGCTAGCTTGGAGCCAGGGCAGAGGAGGCGGGAAATTGTACACACTTTAAGCCACTATCTAGAAGGTTCTCCTATCTCCCTGAACCAGGGCACCAGAGTATAAAAGTATGACCTCAGACACTAACTCCTTAGTATACTTCTGGACCTGTGAATATTTTGCCAGGAAGAAGGACTGCTGTGTTGCTGGAAGGACTGCAATCTGCTGAACTGCTGCTCTGAAGGACTGCTACCATGCTGGACTGCTGCCATGATTCTCCTGCTGCTCTGCTGTCTTTTGCCTAAGGACAAAGATTGGATCTTCAACTCTCCCAGTACCTCTAGACTGATTCACACGGGCTAGTTTGCTGGCCTCCTGTTCGGAGCCACAGGGACAAAAATAGGCTTCCCCCTAACCTGGCCCCAGCCTTAGACCCTGGAAGTTGGGCTAAAGATGCCCAGATAGGCAAATTCCAAAAAAGGGCACTTAGAACCTTTTTGGCTAAAACTGTTCTGAAAACTAGGAGGAAACTGGGACTAACCTGCCTGAGGTGCATTGCTGGTCAGATTGACTTTGCAGCTTTTGCTATTGCGTTCCTCTCTGGAACAGCAAATCCTTTTCAGCGGTCTTCTGCCAGAGAGATATCCGGCCTCATGGAACTGTCTTCGGCTACAGCCCTCTGCCTCCTCCCTCCTGATATTTTCGACTTCCATTTCAGAGATTAAGGACCCGATTCCGATGTAGTTCGGAAGGCCTCCGAATCGGATTTGGCTTTCCCGGATCCGATTCGTAGCCCTTGTTTACGACCAAATCGTACACAGGTCCGAACGAACAAGTACGATGCGAAGATCGCGTACATGCTGACCGAATCGTTTCTGGGACCCTAACCTGTCCGTACGACTCGTTCGTAGCTGAATCGTGCCGAGCTATGGATCCGAATTCCGACCGAGCGAGTATGATTCGGACAGCCGCTTTGCCTCGGTCTCAGCGATACGAAACGGCTGTCGGAAGCGTACTTCAGGGGGGCGTAGCAGGCCCCCCTTCATCCGGGGCACTCCGAATCTGTCACAGGGGTGTGCCCATGAGCCCCCCCGATCCCAGCATGCACAGTGTGGCGGGCACCATGGGGTGCCCACCACAGGGTGTACGCTTTTCCCCACCCACCCCTTTTTGCTATGGGAGCCTGTGTACGCGTCTGTACACAGGCTCCCATAGAGTTCAATGGGAGTCGGAGCGAAATGAGTCCGTAAGCATACAGCAGCATCGTACTCGCTCGTTCGGACCCCCAGAGCATGTTTCGCTCAGAAAGCCCTCCAGATTCGAGTCGTACGGAGGGCTTTCCTAGCGAGATCGGAATCGGGCCCTAAGTCTGAACATTGAAATATTCACCGCAGTTTCGACCAAGGCTATCTGATTATGGTGTTTCCTCTTCAGACACCTACTGCAGCCTTGCCCGGATGAACTTTATCTTCTCAGACACTTTTTATTCAGAAATTGTTCTAAGTCCAAAGGTAAGTGCTGACCGGGCTCAAACCACTTCTTGTATCCGACCCATGCTCCATTACTGTCTACCATATTTTTGGACTTTCACCTGGTCTTGCGCAACAAGATGTTCGCATTTGGCGCTTTGAACTTTTAGGAACTAGTGTGTACTAAAAACTTTAAAAATTAATAACTCCTGTTTTACTGATTGGTTTTTTTTTCATTCTGGTGTCAAATAATTTATAAAAATGTATTCTATTGTTCTAAATTGGCTTAGGATTTCTTGTGTCATGTTTTCTCTTCACTATTATTTATGTGCTTTACACATTGCCTCTAAGTTAAGCTTGACTGATTTTTGTGCCAAGCTACTCAGGGTTAAGCACATGTTAATTTAGTGATTTTTTGTAGTTCATCCTGCAAGGAAATGCATCTGTTGCTTAACCAGGGCTCACACCCCAGTCAATCAACAACCCAGTTTCTAACAACCTTTCTTCTATTACCCTAGGCCTTGAGAAATCTCTTGAGTGTACTGTAGGCTCGAGGGAAACATGTGTACAATGTTGAACAACAAACAGATGAAGTCACTGGCTTAAATTTTTTACATCCTTGTTTTTCTTAAACATGTTATTGTTATTTATCAAATAAAATAACAACATAGTGACAATAGCAGGTATCCTGGAAAAACTATGGATATAGTCGATGGATCCCAAACTCTTCACCTTATAGCAAACATTCATGATTCTCGGATATTGTTAACTGAAAAGCAACTATTCTAAAGAATCATGTAAAACTAGTTGTATGTCTGAAGAATATATGACATTACAACGCACACCATTACAACGCATTCTTTTACAACGCAATTTTTACAACACAACTACCATTACAGTTTTTACAATGCAAGCTATTACAACGCATGTAGATAGGGATACATTGAAACTACCATTGTAACGCAGACTAGTACAACGTATGTATTAACAACGCATTAAGGATAGTATTTTTCAATGTTAATCTAGTTTTTCTTTTGTCAACCACCCTCTGGGACGGGATGCAAGGGAAACGGGGGTTTTGGGTGGGGGAGTGTATTAATACCCGGGTATTCATTTTAATACCTGGGTATTAATTTAAATACTCTGGCAATAATTTTAAAACCAGTATATTAAAAAATACATATTTCTTTTTAAACTAAAAACAGTTACCCAAAAATAAAATTACACATTAATGAAGATATAGAACACTTTTTCATAGAATAAAAACACTAGAGACATTTTTAGAAACAGCTTCTACAAACAAGGCATTAACGGTATACAAAGCAGAGTAAAATTGTGTCCTTCAACTATTTCTACAACATCAGGCAAGCCATCCTGTACTCAAAATGGATGCCATTAAAAAATGGAATGTAAAAACCAAACCTTCACACACAAAATTAAAAATATACATTCTGTCAGGTTCTGAGTCACGTGGAAAAATCATTTATGAAACATATTTTCTTTTAAAATTTCGTTTACCCATTCAAAACGTATAAATTAGGCTGACCATTTTGTTCTCAGTGGTGCTCAGACTTTCCTGACAACCACACGCATCTGGTGAAGGAGGAGAAAACTGCTACTTTCCACCTGAAAAAACTGCCATCTACTGACTAAAGTAAGTGTACGTTAAACATAAAGCACAATTAGTAAGAAAACATTGATTTGGCAAATGTAAAATTAAAACTTTGTTTTTTATTATTTCAAAGAATTTCGAGAACATCCACCGATATTTTCTGAACTTAATTTAAATAAGTAAGTGAATATTTTAAGTACAAAAAGGTTGTGTAATAGATGAGAAAAAATGTAAAAGTATAATTTAAGATTTGTAATTTCCAAAATCAATTTATAATATAGACAGGCAGCTGGACAGTAGTGAGGGGCAAAAATACTATTCCAAATCCGCAGGGTGCTTACCACAAGGAAAGGGGTTGGTCACTGGTGGGGCCTAAAAATACAATTCTAACAACACTGGGTGCTTGCCTCAGGGAAGGTGCTGGTCACTTGTGGGGGGGCAAAAATACTATTCAAAATCTGCGGTGTGCTTGCCTTAGGGAAGGTGCTGATTAGTGATGGGGGCAAAATTATTATTCTAACTCCACAGGGTGCTTGCCTCAGGGAAGGTGCTGGTCAGTGGTGCTGGGCAAAATTACTATTCTAACTCCACAGGGTGCATGCCTCAGGGAATGAGCTGGTCAGTGTTGGGGGGCAAAATTACTATTCTAACTCCACAGGATGCATGCCTCAAGGGAAGTTGCAGGTCAGTGGTGGGGTGCAAAATTACTATTCTAACTCCACAGGGTGCATGCCTCAGGGGAATGTGCTGGTCAGTGGTGGGGGGAAAAATTATTATTCTAACTCCACAGGGTGCATGCCGCAGGGAATGTGCTGGTCAGTGTTGGGGGCAAAATTACTATTCTAACACCAGAGGGTGCATGCCTCAGGGAATGTGCTGGTCAGTGTTGGGGGCAAAATGACTATTCTAACACCAGAGGGTGCATGCCTCAGGGAATGTGCTGGTCAGTGTTGGGGGCAAAATTACTATTCTATCTCCACAGGGTGCATGCCTCAGGGAATGTGCTAGTCAGTGTTGGGGGCAAAATTACTATTCTAACACCAGAGGGTGCATGCCTCAGGGAATGTGCTGGTCAGTGTTGGGGGCAAAATTACTATTCTAACTCAACAGGGTACATGCATCAGGGAAGATGCTGGTCAGTGGTTGTGGGCAAAATTACTATTCTAACTCCACAGGGTGCATGCCTCAGGGAAGGTGCAGGTCAGTGTTGAGGGTCAAAATTACTATTTTAACTCCACAGGGTGCATGCCTCAGAGAAGGTGCAGGTCAGTGTTGAGGGTCAAAATTACTATTTTAACTCCACAGGGTGCATGCCTCAGGGAAGGTGCAGGTCAGTGTTGGGGTGCAAAATTACTATTCTAACTCCACATGGTGCATGCCTCAGGGAATGTGCTGGTCAGTGGTGGGGGGCAACATTACCATTCTAACTCCACAGGGTGCATGCCTCAGGGAATGCGCTGGTCAGTGGTGGGTGGCAAAAATACTATTCTAACTCCAATGGGTCCTTGCCTCAGGGATGGTGTTGGTCAGTGTTGGGGGGCCAAAATACTAATCTAACTCCAAAGGGTGCTTGCCTCAGGGAAGGTGCTGGACAGTGGTGTGAGGCAAAAATAGTATTCTAACTCAAAGAATAAAATCACATTTTTTATTTGTTTTACACATCTTAAATCAACATCTGCTAAAAGCGTAAGCATCAAAATCATCAAGTGGAACATCCAATCAAACAAGTGTGTAAAAATCAAAAAAGCATTCGCAGGTAAACTAGTTCAAAAACATAATGTGCCAATCAAAACTAACACAAAGTTTTCTTTTTAGTAACCATAAATCCAAGTAAACATGAACCATTTGAATTCCACTTTTCCTTTTAGCCCTAACCAACATCACCCAGGAGGGAGAAAACAAAAACTCCGAAAACAACTGAAAATAAGCACAGCACAGCAGTTAAAGGAGGAACAAACAAACAAGGAAACCTTACAAGGGTGAGGCATACCACCTAAAAATAATGAAAATTACTTATTATCTTTCACTAGGATTAAACAGAAAAGCATAATCGAAAAAGAACAGCAGGTAAAATTGAAAATAAACAAAGTTAAAAGCAACATGTTGTGAATAGACATCAAGGGCCCGATTCCGATTCGGGCCGGAAATCTCTCCGACCGAGCCGGACCCGGAGAGATTTCCGACCGAATCAGACCCGTGCAGCCCGACCGAACGAGTACGATGCGCACGTATGCCATTGGACTCGATTCGGTCGGACTCCCATTGAAGTCAATGGGAGCCTGTCGTACAACGCGTACGCGGGCTCCCATTGACTCAATGGGTGCGAGGCGGACAAGGGCGCCCCCTACAGCGTGTACGCGGCGAAGTGACTCGCGCCGTACACGCACAGGTAGGGGGGACCCATGGGTCCCCCCTGTGTGCGATTCGCGCAGCTACGCGTACAGGGGGGTCCGACACGGACCCCCAAAGTACGGCTCTGACTGCTCTTTGGAGCCGGAGTGCGCGGCTCGGTCGGACTGCTCGCGGCGCGCATCGTACTTACCCGGCCGGGGAACGTCTCCATTGCGCGGTGCGAGTCGAGTCCGAGCGAGTCGGTCGGTGCGGTTAGACCCGGGAACGAGTCGGTCGGAGCGGTCGGGACGCCCGGACGAAGTCGGTCGGCGATTTCGCATCGTACTCGCTCGCCCGGACGCGCGTACGAATTGGTCGGGAAATAGGGCTCCGAATCGGATCCGGTTAAGCCGAATCCGATTCGGAGCCCTACCGGCCGAGATCGGAATCGGCCCCTAAATGTTCTTTTACCCATTTTGCAGGTTGCTAACAAGCAAGAATTAACCGTAAAACATTATAAAACATATTTTCTGAAATAAACATTGTCAAACCTATAAAACCAACATCAATTTCTTTGCAGGTCAATAGTTGATGTTAAAAAATACAACTACATAACCTCCGTTTCTCCCCTCTTTTTCATACATTTACAAAATGGCATCAGGAAGACAAGCCACCTACATCAAATCCCAACGAGGAAATCGACTCCTAAAGCACGGCGGCTACCTTTATTGTAAGGAGAGATTAACTGAGCCCAGGAGTCATTGGAGGTGTGTGCAATATTACTCATCCCATTGCACAGGCAGAGCAGTTAATCTAGGGGACACTGTTGAAAGGACCAGAGAGCATAACCACTCTGCATATGCAATGGAGATAGAGGTAAGAGAAAATATAAATGAAATGAAAGACCTAGGGGCCGATTCTGATGCGGGTTGGAAAAGCTTCCCGACCGAATCGGTTGGGAAATGGTGTCCGACCCACTCGGATCGGGAAAGTCCGACCGGCGGAGTAGGATGCATCCGGATGCTTCCAGATACGATTTGGTTGAACTCCCATTGACTTCAATGGGAACATTTGTTCCTAACCGCATCAGAATTGGGCCCTCGGTTGGGAAGACACGTTCCCGATCCGATTTGGAAGGAGCAAATGCCGTTAGGAGGCCTTCCTAACCGCATCAGAATCAGGCCCTCGGTCGGGAAGCTTTTCCAACCTGCATCAGAATCAGGCCCTTAGCATCCACCTCCAATGAACCCTGTGGCTGTTTTGAGGGAGGTATCCCACACCATTCCAACCCATGTAGCAAGTTGTATGCCCACACTCCCTAACTTAAAAAGTATTATTCAAAGGAAAAAACAGGCAAGTAACCCCCAGCGTGTAACACCCCAAACATTCTCTGATATTAACATTCCTCCTGATCTATCTGTCACTGTTACTAATGAAACCTTTCTATTGCACGACAACAAAAGCCCTCAAAAGAGAATACTAATCTTTAGCACACCCCGTGACATTTTGAAATTGGAGAGTAGTAATATTTGGATGATGGATGGGATGTTTACCCCATCCATTCACCCAAATATACACTATTTATGCCAACACTGTAGTCCCCTTAGTGTACAGTTTACTCACTGATAAACAATCCTCAACATACACTGAACTTTTAACAGTGGTAAAATCTAAAACTCAAAAAAAAAGTCCCAGAAAAGTGATAATTGACTTTGAATTATCAATGATTAACACCATTGCAAAAACCTACCCGGAAACCCAAATTCAAGGAGTTTTATTCACTTTTCATATGCATATTGGCGAAAAATTCAATCCTTAGTCGAGGATTACATATCAGACAGTCAATTGCAATTTGAATTAAAAAAAGCTAACAGCATTGTGCTTTGTTCCACCTGACAGTGTGGATGAATACTACACGTCAATTACTGAATCAGACTATTTTACTGCAAATGACGAAAAATAGGGCACCCTACTAAATTACTTTGAGGACACATGGAGTTGCCATCTAATCAGGTCAGGTCACAGAAGGAATCCGAGGTTTCCTGTCAAGTTGTGGAACTGTTACACAACCTGCTTAGAGGGTGGAGCAAAGACCAATAATGCCATAGAGGGGTGGCACAACTCCTTCAATAAATCAATTGGCAAAACTCACCCTAACTTTTATCATATTTGGGAAATTTTGAAGAAGGAGCAAAATTTCTAAGAAATGAGAATAGTGCAATCATTGACTGGTAGTGTGAACCCACGAATTACAAAAAGAACAAAGGAATTGTCAGAGAGACTATAGGGACAAATTCACCAGTTTGCGTTGATGGTGACTTCAGACTACCTAGACAACATTGCACACATACTACATTTCTAACTATGAATAACACCTATACTATCTTACTTTCCTGTTTTGAGTTTTTTTAAATTCACTGTATTTGGTTTTTTAAAATAAACACTTTTTTAAAGAAAATTTGGAAACACGGGATCCTACCTTCAGTTGTTTTCCTTCTTCGACTCTTGTTCCTCTCCAAAAATCCACTTTCCTGCAAGAGTCTGCAGCTCCCCAAATGTCCAAAGTGTGTAACCATAATCCACAATTCGATTCAAAGCCTGCGTCTAAATAAAAAAAAAAAAACAGATTGGCATAGCCATTTTTATTTGCAAATCAAATGCTGCAAATTAATCTGTGTTCCCTAAAAAGAAATGCATCCCCCAAAAAATCCTGAAAATTTGAACAAAACTGGCAAAAAATGCAACAAGAAATCCAGCATATCAATCCTCTTTCCATCGATTTTCATTCCACGGTGTCTTTGAAATCATAAACCAAATTATATAAAGATCCAAATTTAATCGTTTATCCACAAAAAAAACAAGTTTCAAACATACTCCAAAATGGCTAAAAGATTTGTAATGGCGAACAATCCCTTCGGCCTAGTCCAAAATTCGATGTAGTTAAAGATTCATGAAAACACATCTCTTTTTAAAAAAGGTTGTGACGCAGAAAAAAACGTACCAAAAAAATACATTACTTCTATAACACTTTGGTTTAAAAAAATAAAAATTCTTCCCAAATTGGAGTTCCTTTTTTTCTAAACCAACAGTATTAAATTAACAAAGAAAAACCACGTCATGCGCGTACAACAGCAACCTGCATAGGAATGAATTTGGTGTTAAAAACATAAAAACTCACAAATACATACATACATCCATCTAACTACTTCCCTCTACTCTCCTTACAATAAAGTATGCCTGCTACAATACCTTTGACTTCCCTGACCGCAGCTCTTCCTTGCATCTGCTCTTGACCGCGACGCTCAACCGACTGTAAAAACATACGCTCAAATGCGTACGTCATCTGAA
The DNA here is from genome assembly GCA_963921515.1 of Calotriton arnoldi. NCBI lineage: Eukaryota > Metazoa > Chordata > Amphibia > Caudata > Salamandridae > Calotriton > Calotriton arnoldi. Next base: position 89,212 of record CAWUFW010016474.1, read on the forward strand.
AAAGTAAAAACGAAAAAAGGACAATTTCACCCATTGAATACAATTGGAAAGCGTGGGAATAATGTAAAAAAATGTTTTAAAAATGTGTATGTACATCTATTAATATTTTTTAATTTCATAAATTTCATAACAAATATATGTATGTGTATATTCAATAGAAAATGTATTATAAATGTTTTATAATATTTTAAAGTTAATCTAAATTAATATAAAAAAAAATTGAGTTCAGTAATTATTTTACCAAAAAAATATGTTTAAATTGGTTGAATTGCTATATGTTTTAAATTTAATATTTCAATAAAACTACTGACCCTTTTATTTAAAATTTAATAAACAATTTTTAGAAAAACTACATTATTAGGTTTTAATCATATTAATAAACAAATATTACATTTTAAAATAAAAATTAAGGTTTTACATATAATAGCATTTTTTAAAATAGAAATATTTGTTAATAAATCAGTACCTGGGTATTAAAATAAATACCCAAGTATTAATACACTTCTCCACCCAAATCCCCTATTTCCCTGGCATCCCGTGCCAGAGAAAAGGTGTCATAACCCTTTTTAAATATTATAAATTATATTTTAAAAATATTTTGAAACAAGTCTTAAATGTTTATAAATTAGTACCTGGGCATTACAATAAATACCCAAGTATTAATACACTACTCCACCCAAACCCCTATTTCCCTGGCATCCCGTGCCAGAGAAAAGGTGTCATAATCCTTTTTAAATATTATGAATGATCTTTTAAAAATATTTTTTTAAAGTATTAAATGTTTAAACATTAGTACCTGTGTGTTAAAATGTATACCCACATATTAATACACTTCCCCACCCAAAACCCCTATTTCCCTGGCATCCCATGCCAGAGAAAAGGTGTCATAACCCTTTTAAAACAATTTAAGTTATATTTTTAATTTATTTTAAAAAGTATTGCAAGTTTAAAATGAATACCCGGGTATTAAAATAAATACCCAAGTATTAACACACTTCCCCACCCATATCTCCTTTTTTCCTGGCATCCCATATCTGAAAAAAATCATTAAATATATATTTATATATGCAATCCAAACAGAGGGGTCGATTACGATCCGCCCGCCATAATCGCCCGTCCGCCAACAAATTCCCCCCGCCATATTACCATGGCGGAGGGGAGCCCGGCAGACGGTAAGACCGTCCGCATGTTTTCCACCCGGCCGAACAGTCGACCGGGCGGAAAAGGGTTTAATATGGTGGCGGTGTCTGCAAGACACCGCCATCCATATTATGATGCCGGCAGAGATGAGCCTTTCCATGGTGGCGTCACCGCCATGGAAAGGCTCGCGGTCTTTGCTGTTGGGGGCCCGTTGCGGGCCCCCAGGGTGTTGGGGGGGTGGGGGCTGCACATCATCTGCATGCACAAGGTGGCAGGCACCGCGCGGTGCCTGTCACGTTGTGCATGCAGATGCACAACATGCATTTCCAGCACTGTGGCGGGCGGTGTTGTGAGCACCGCCCGCCACAATGCTGGAAATGGGGGATGCCACCGCCACCGTGGCAGTGGCATCCTAATCATGTGTGCGGGACCGCTGCACACATAGCGGGCGGTCCCATTTACCGGGGCGATGGCGGGCGGACAAAGTCCGCCCGCCATCATAATCGGCCCCAGAGTTCCTACTGGAAATCCTGGCCCGTTGTCAAGTGGTGCGCAGAACCGGTGGAACAAAACTGGACAAAATATCACCCCACGAAGTCCAATAAGGCACACACTCAGGAGAAATCAGCTAGTGCAGATTTATTATTCAGTCGTTACGCGTTTCTACAGTAAAACTGTCTTGGTCACACGCAGACTGACTTGTGAGAAAGCATTACATAGGAGTGTGTAAACACAAGCGAAGGACTCATGTACAATGGTGCTGTTATGACGGCGCGAATCAGCGGCCATCTTGGAACATGTAAATACATATACAAACATCATGAGGAAAAATGGAAATGTCTTAACATTCTGGCAAAATTCAACTCATCGGTAAGTTCCAGCAAACATCTTACTCAATTAATGCAAACATAAAATGTGCACATGGATACCGTCCTAATGGATACCTGTGCAATTGAAAATTCATGCTACCAATAGTGGTTGAAACACAGCTGTCATGAGACAGAGAGAAGGTGGCCATCTCGGAATGTATACAGTTGCATAGGAATAAACACCACCTCCAAGAATACCAATTGAGTTATGTAGCCAGATGGTACTTGACCAGTCAGGTGGTACTAGACTAAAGACTGCGTCATGCACAAGGAGATATTTATGCGCATTGCCTGATGAAGATTTATCTCCCCTAGTGGACATGCAGGCACTATTAAACAGCCAAGTGGCTATACAATTCAACAAAGTGCAATGCCAGCGATGGCATGAACTAGCAGTCTATAAGGCAAATTCCACACAGTCCCTAGAGATGCTGGTAAGAGTCAGGAAACATATGTCATATCGTTATATGCACCAAGTGGCGTAACACAGATCTCCACACCGGTTCTGTTAACACACAATAATAAAATAGTGAGTGAATACAAAATGGAAATTTGATGGACAAACAGAAGGATAGGAAAGATTCTTATCTTGACTAAGTGCACACCCAAGCCTGGGGAAGAAAAGGGTAGGGAACCCATGTAGAAATGTCCGTCTGCAGTACGGTGGGTCACCTCCTTTCCTCCTGTGAGAAAATAAATAAAGCATAATCATTAAAATGCATGTGTTGGAAAACATACAAAGAGCACTTTTAAAAACAAATGCAAGCTGTACGAAGTACAGAAAAGAAAGAAACGGAAGAGACACAGAACAGCTTAATACAAGGGCTATCTGGCATATTAATCATCATGCAGATGTGTGGCTAGTTCCTCATCCAGGTAATGTCCTCGGTCGCCAGTAGGTAGTTCTAGTTAGGACCTTGTTTATTTTCAAAAAGCGTTTTTTCTTTTGCCAATATCTTTGGCACTGTTTGATGAATCTTCGCAAAATTTTCAAAATTAATGGTTCATTCAGGTCAGCTCCTGTCTTGAAAGTTTCGGGGTGATTCGTCAAGCGGGGCCGAGAAAAAAGGGGGTCCCAAAACGCGTTTTTACCATGTTAATTTCCATAGGACATGGCTACAGCCCGCACTGCTGAACTGAATTACACCAAATTTGGCAAAAAGGTAGCTCTTGGTTTGATAAGCAACCTTTTTTTCAAATGGTATAAATCTGTTCAGTAGTTCCTGAGAAATTCAAAAAATAAAAATATCGATATCTCAGGGCCGAGAAGGAATCGCGAACCATCCTGAGCACGAGCTTCATTCTGATTGGCTGCCAACACTCCAAACCAAAATGTGTTGGCAGTCATCTTGTGACTCGGTAGAACCGAGTCACAAGAAAACAGTAAAAAAAAGATAAAAAACAAGAAAAGGAGGCAGGGTAGAAACACCCCGACCCTCTAGGCCTGCTCAGGGGTCCCACAGGTACCCCCAGGGCCCAAAAAAGCATTTTTTAATATTGTTGGCCGCAATCGCGCTGGGTGCAAGAATCCGGACACATTTTTTTTTTTTTTAAACGAAACGCGGGCTCTTGCACTTTGTTTCTTTGAATCCCCAGGTGGGCCAGATCCTGGGGGCAATGAGGAAATTATATGCGGGGGCCCACAGGGGCCCCCTGAGCCCTGGGGACCGCCACCTCCCCGGGGCTTAGTTTATGATATGCAGGGGCACGAGGTCCCCCTGCAGCCCTGGGGACAGCCACCTCCCTGGGGCTTTTTTAAAAAAATGTGTGGGGGGGCTACTGCACCCCCACGCTGCCCCGGGGACCACCACCTCCCCAGGGCATTTAATTATTTTACGGCAGGGGGCCTTGCGGGCCCCCCAAGCCCTGGGGACTGCCACCTCACTGGGGCTTTCAATTATTTTGGGTGGGGGCCTCGCTGGCCCCCCCAAGCCCCGGGGACCACCACCTCTCCGAGGCTACATGATTTAAATGCGGGGGGCCACCTGGCCCCCCTGCAGCCCTGGGGACCGCCACCTCCCTGGGGCTACTTTCAAAAACAAAGTGTGGGGGGGCTCGAGCCCCCCCACACTGCACCGGGGACCACCACCTCCCCGGGGCACTGTTGATTAAAATGCGGGGTCTGTTGTGGACCCCTGGCCCCGGGGACCACCACCTCCCCAGGGCTTTAATCAGTTGGGAGGGGGGCCATGCAGCCCTCCTCCTGGAGCCCTAGATGGCCCTGGGGACCGCCACCCCCCAGGGCCGGCTCCTGCAATGTTCCGGGGTGTCCACTCCCAGGACATTGCCGTTTGCTATGGCAGGGCGGGAGCACGGCTCCCGCCCTGCCATAGCAAACACTGCTTTGCTTCTTGGAAGTAAGAGCAGGAAACCTGCTTTCGCTTCCAAGAAGCAAAGCAGAATTGCTTTTGGGCAAAGGGAGCTGCATGTCAGCAGCTCCCCTTGCCCAAGTGCAATGCAGGCTCCCACAGGAGGTGGGGAGCCGGCTGGGACCACAGGGGCATTGGGGCTCCTCCTGCTGTCCCCAACATGTGGGCCGTCCCCGGGGATGGGGTCCCCGGGGCCAATAGTGGCCCAGGGAAAGGGGGCCAGGTGGCCCCCCTCCCTAAATAAAAAAACATATTAAAAAAAAAAGAACGAGGCAAAGCCCCGGGGGATGGGGTCCCTGGGGCCAATAATGGCCTCAGGAGGGAGACCACGCAGCCCCCCTCCTTAAAAATAATTTTATAAAAAAATTAAATATGTGGCCATGCCCCAGGGGATGGGGTCCCAGGGGCCGAAATCAGGCATGAGAGGAGATGGGGGATGGGGGATGGGGTCCCCAGCGCCCATATATAATAAAGGAAAGGGGGGCCACACAGCCCCCCTTCCAAAAAGCGACTTAAAAAAAAGACGGCATCTCGCCGGAGGCCCCACCCCCTTCCTGCAACACTGTGCAATTGCGACTCCTGGTGCGTTCTGGATTGGGGGATTAAGCCCCCTGCGTGGCCCCCCTCCTGAGACCTCTATTGGCCCCGGGGACCCAATCCCCCGGGGCCGGCCTTTTTTAAAAAAAATTTGGGGAGGGGGGACGCGTAGCCCCCCTCCAGGGCCACTACTAGCCCCGGGGACCACAACCCCAGGGGCAGGCCCTATCCGTTGGGGACCATGGGGGGAGCCCCAATGCCCCCACAGTCCCGCCGGCTCCCCGCGTCCTGCAGGAGCCGGCATTGCTTTTCCACATGGGGAGCTGCTAACATGCAGCTCCCCTTGTGGAAAAGCAATCTGCTTTAGATTTTGGAAGAGAGAGCAGGTTTCCTGCTCTCTCTTCCAAAATCCAAATCAAGTTTGCTATGGCAGGACGGGAGCCGCAAGGCTCCCGTCCTGCCATAGCAAACAGCAGTGTCCCGGTGGTGGGCACCCCGGGACACTGCAGGAGCCGGCCCTGGGGGGTGGCGGTCCCCAGGGCCATCACAGGCTCCAGGAGGGGGGCCGCGTGGCCCCCCTCCCTTCACTTGCACAGCCCCGGGGAGGTGGTGGTCCCCGGGGCTCGGGGGTCCGTTATGGACCCCCAAATTTAAATATTAGTGCCCTGGGGAGGTGGCAGTCCCTGGGGCGTGTGGGGGGGCTTGAGCCCCCCACACAGGTATATTTTATTTTAAAAAAAGAAGCCCCGGGGGTGGCGGTCCCCGGGGCTGCGGGGGGGGCAGTGTGCCCCACGATTATAATTGATCAAAGCCCCAGGGGTGGTGGTCCCCGGGGCTTGGGGGGGCCTTAGAGGCCCCCCAAACTCTAAAAAAACAAGCCCCGGGGGGTGGCGGTCCCCGGGGCTGCGGGGGGGCCGTGTGCCCCCGCAAATATTTTTGCAAAGCCCCGGGGGGTGGCGGTCCCTGGGGCAGTGTGGGGGGATTGGGGCCCCCCCACACATTTTTTTACCTCCCCCGGGACCTGGCCCACCCAGGGGTTTCAATTAAACGAAGCGCGGGAGTCTGCGCTTCGGTTTTTTTTTGTTTCGCGGCCGGATCCGTGGATCTGGCGCGCATTGTGCCGATTTTTTGAAAAAAAAAAAAAAGGCTTTTTTGGGCCCTGGGGGTCCTTGTGGGACCCCCTGAGCAGACCTAGGGGGTCAGGGTGTTTCTACCCTGCCCCCTTGTCTTGTTTTGCGCCTTAGTTTTTCTGTTTTCTTGTGCCTCGGTTACCGAGGCACAAGATGGCTGCCAACACTTCCTGGTTTGGAGTGTTGACAGCCAATTAGCATGAAGCTCGTGATCGGGAGGGTGTGCGGATCCACCGCGGCCATAGATATCAAAACTTTTATTTTTTGAATTTCTCGGTAACTACTGAATGGATATACACCATTTTAAAAAAAGGGCGCTTTCTGAACCAAGCACTACCTTTTTGCCAAATTTGGTGTAATTCCGTTCAGCAGTTTTGGCTGTAACCGTGTCTAAAGTTTCCTATGGGAAATTGATTTTTTGACCTCTATTTTTTGATTTTCTCCGCAACTACTGAACAGATTTACTCCATTTAAAAAAAGGTCTCTTTCTGAAACAAGGGCTACCTTTTTGCCAAATTTGGTGTAATTCCGTTCAGCAGTTCGAGCTGTAGCCGTGTCTAAAGTTTCCTATGGAAATTAACATGGAGAAAACACGTTTTGGGACCCCCCTTTTTTCTCAGCACCCGCTTGCCGAATCACCCCGAAACTTTCAAGACAGGAGCTGACCGGAGCAGGCTACGAGTTTTGAAAATTTTGCGAAGATTCGTCAACCGGCGCCAGAGCTATTGAGAAAACAAAAAACGAGTTTCCTATGGAAACTAGGTCCTAACTATAACTATCTACTGGCGACCGACAGTAGATAATATATATCTCTATATCTATATATATATATATATATATATATATATATATATATATATATGTTTATATCGCCATTGTTGCTCTGCTCTTAAGAACGCACTCACAGCAGCCCAATTCCACTGAATTCTTTATTCTGGAGGAACCGGAAGCATGCATTCCTGATTGCTTGCACCTGACGCATTTCGGGGCCCCCAGCCCCTTATTCATAGGTTAAACAGCACCTGTGCAGAAATGCTAGAAACTCCCATTTAGTCATATGCTGAAAATTCATACCCTCTAGTGGGTTTCAGGTAAGTACCTTATTGCAGTGCATGATGGAGTTTGTAGTGTTTAACACAAACAATTTTTCCCTTCGGTGGGTTTCTGCGTGGCTGCTTGAATTTCAATGAAATTCTTCAAGCCCTCCAGTGGGCCTCAGTAAAGCAAATGTCCGTTTAAAATCAGAAGGCTGCTGTGCCACTCGAGGGTTAAAGCTGGTTCCAACCCGTGGCCCCATGTTTCATTCAGTATGATGGTGCAGTCACTTTGCCACTGGATTCAAGATAGCCTGGCTGATGAGGGTTTTGAACCCGAAACCGGTCCCAGGATGCTTGTTTCCGGTCCAGGGAAGACATGGCTTGGCAGTTCGGGCTGGACTGTTCCCATGAGGCACAGGGTCAGACTGATTTGCATATGGCCATGTCTGAACTGGGGTGGTGAAGTGAGCTAAAGAATGATGATGGATTAAACCCAGATCAGTTGACTGGGGGTGAGTGTTTGATTTGCTCTAACGCTCCGTCCATTATCCCCTTTGGTATCGCTTTGTTCGCCCTAAGTTGGCAGGGTATTCCCAGACGTGGGTCCCTTGCTCACTTTGCCACTGGATTCAAGATAGCCTGGCTGATGAGGGTTTTGAACCCGAAACCGGTCCCAGGATGCTTGTTTCCAGTCCAGGGAAGACATGGCTTGGCAGTTCGGGCTGGACTGTTCCCATGAGGCACAGGGTCAGACTGATTTGCATATGGCCATGTCTGAACTGGGGTGGTGAAGTGAGCTAAAGAATGATGATGGATTAAACCCAGATCAGTTGACTGGGGGTGAGTGTTTGATTTGCTCTAACGCTCCGTCCATTATCCCCTTTGGTATCGCAGTCCTCCACGGCCAGAGCAGCCGTGATTAATATCTCCATTGTTGCTCTGCTCTTAAGAACGCACTCACAGCAGCCCAATTCCACCGAATTCTTTATTCTGGAGGAACCGGAAGCATGCATTCCTGATTGCTTGCACCTGACGCATTTCGGGGCCCCCAGCCCCTTATTCATAGGTTAAACAGCACCTGCACAGAAATGCTACAAACTCTCATTTAGTCATATGCTGTAAATTCATACCCTCTAGTGGGTTTCAGGTAAGTACCTTATTGCCCTTCAAGCCCTCCAGTGTGCCTCAGTAAAGCAAATATCCGGTTAAAATCAGAAGGCTGCTGTGCCACTCGGGTGTTAAAGCTGGGAGGGAAATTGCCATTTGCTATGGCAGGGCGGGAGCACAGCTCCCGCCCTGCCATAGCAAACACTGCTTTGCTTCTTGGAAGCAAGAGCAGGAAACCTGCTCTTGCTTCCAAGAAGCAAAGCAGAATTGCTTTTGGGCAAGGGGAGATGCATGTCAGGGACCGCGGGGGCATTGGGGCTCCCCCGCGGTCCCCAACATGTGGCCATGCCTCAGGGGATGGGGTCCCCGGGGCCAAAAATGGCCCAGGAGGGGGACCCTCGGCCCCCCTCAGTTTATTTTTTTTTTTTTAAATGAATGGCCAAGCCCCAGGGGATGGGGTCCCTGGGACAGAAAATGGCCCGGGAAGGGGGCCCGCGCTGCCCCCCTCCCTTTTTGAATTTATTTAAAAAATTAAAAAAAAAGACGGCCAGGCCCTGGGGGATGGGGTCCCCTGGGCCCAAACTGGCCTCAGGAGGAGGGCCACGCAGGCCCCCCAAAATAAAAAAAAAGGCTGAGTATGCCCCGGGGCCAAACGTGGCCCCCCTCCCATAAAAAAAAGAAAGAAAAGAAAGAAAAAAAAGAAACCGGCAACTCGCCGGAGGACCCTCCCCCTCCCTGTACGACTCTGCAAACGCACCTCCTGGTGCGCTCTGCGTTGGGGGATTAAGTCCCCGTTGCTAGTGAGGGTCCCTGGGGGCCAACTAGGCCACCAGGAACATCCAGTAAGCCCCACACAGTGGGATTGCTGAGAGGTGGTATGAGGCCACACCCCTTTCTACACCACTCTGCAAACATGCCTCTTGGCGCACTGCCATGTGAACAGTGCAGCAGGTTTTAAACTTAATACGCTTGCGCACCAGGAGCCAATGAAGCTGTTAAAGGAGAGGAAGGGAGGTAGTTCTAGGGGGGGCATTAAATACAAGGCACGCCGTGGTGTTCTGGACTACTTGCAACCTGCACAACGAGGACTCATTAGCTCAGACCAGGAGGGCGTTGCAATAATCTAAGCGGCTTAGTACCATTGTCTGGATAAGGGTTTTACGTGTGGATTCTGGGAGGAAAGGAAAAACTCACTGTAACAGACCCAGCACATGAAAGCAGGAGCCAGCGGTATGGGCTGCATGCTCCTTCATGGTCGGTGACTGATCTAGGCGGATGCCCAGATTCTTAACAAGAGTCTTAGGTGCAGGAGGAGCACCAAGATCCACCGGCCACCAATCTGGTGTCCATACCAAAGGTGCCTGCTTCGAAGAGCATAATCTCGGTCTTCCCTACATTGAATTGGAGAAAATTACTCCTCATCCAATTGGAAATAGCTGTCATTCAGAAGATAAGGTAGACTGAACTGAAGGAGTGAATTTGTTGAATGAAAAGAGAAGCTGAATGTCGTCAGCGTATGAAATAGGAGTGAAACCACAGGTCCTAAGGAGGTTAGCCAGGGGAGCGACATATATGTTGAACAAGGTGGGGCTCAAACATGAGCCCTGTGGTACTCCCTTGGTCAGCTCCAAGGACTTTGATCGGAAAGGGCCTAGGTTAATAGTCTGAGAGCGGGAGGAGAGAAATCTCGTCATCTACTGAAGGGCTGGTCCTCTGAGTCCAATTTCCTCCTGTCTCCTGAGTAAGATCTGGTGAGAGACTGTGTCGAATGCGGCAGAGATGTCCAGCAGCACAAGAAGCGTGGATTGGCCTCTATACATGGTCATCCTGATATTATCCGTGACAGCCACCAGGGCAGACTCAGTGCTGTATTTGGGCCTGAAACCAGATTGAGAGGAATCAAGACTACCAGTAGATTCGACATGGTCAGATAGATGTTTATTGATGTACTTTTCCAGTAACTTGCTCAGGAGAGGTAGTAAAGAGATGGGGCGGAGATTGGAAAGATCTTCCATAGGGACCTTGGTGTTCTTACGAATAGGAATGACCTGTGCCGCCTTCCATTCCATGGGAAGATGACCCTCTCTTATAGACAGATTAAGAAGCATACAGATGTACGAAGACAGCTGTTTAGATAGAGAAGAAGACATTTTGGCTGGGATAATGGCAAGGGAAGAACCCGATTTTACTGTCCGTAATTGTGCTTCCACATCTTCACTGGTCAGAGGAGGAAAACTCTCCAACCACTGTGTCTTTGTAGGTATGGGTGGGCTATAGAACATAACATCCTGCAGCTGGCTCCCCACAGAAGTAATCTTATCATAAATAAGCTCAATTTTCTGTGTAAAATACCGAGCAAAGTCATCGCAGAGGGCTTGGGAGGGGGCCTCTTTGTTATCACAAGCCTTGGGGTTGGTAAAGGACTTGAGGATCTCGAATAGGACTTTAGGGGCGTTCTCTGCCTGGGCCAACTGTAGTGCGATAAAGGCTTCCCGTGCAGCCTTTATATTTTTGTGGTAATGGCAGAGAGTGGTCTTAAATCTGTCTTTGTCAATCTTATCGTGAGTTTGGCGCCAGCGTCTCTCCAAATTTTTACACTGTCGTTTTTCGGCACGAAGCTCTGGTGAAAACCAAGCTGTCTGAGGGTGCCTGGCAATACTGGGGAGAGATTTCAGAGGTGCAAGCTGATCAATGGCTGATTTAACAGAGGAGTTATAGCGGGCTAAGCCATCCTCTATGTTGTTAGGTTCCTCATACCAAGGTGCAGAGAAAGCAGCTTGAAAAAGATCTGGGGAAATTTTATGCCATTGTCTACGAACACAGTGAGAAGCAGGATGGGGTGCATCGTACACCCTGGGGCCCTGAATATGGAAGTCAATTAGTGCGTGATCAGATCAAATCAGCGGCCGGGGAGAATCACATGAAATTCAAGGCGAGTTGGTGAAAATAATATCCAGAGTGTGACCAGCTATGTGTGTCGGGCCATCATTGATCTTAGCTAAATCTAAAGAAGCAAGGTCTGCTAGAAGCACCGACGCCTCAAAGTTGGCCGTACACTCACTGTGTACATTGAAATCTCCCAACAGTAGGAAGTTTTTGGTAGAGATTACGTGGGAGGCTATCAATTCTGTAAGCTAAAGAGAGAAATCTTCAAGGGGGTCTGGGGGCCGGTAGACTAAGGCACCCTTCCAGCTGATTTGAGAAAGGAGGCCTATACGGAAAACTAAAATTTCAATCTTATCATTACACCGATGTTCAAGTATGGAGACTTTAATACTGTCCTTATGGACTATGGCTATCCCAACCCCCACTTTAGGCTGTCTGTCCAATCTTGGATCCTGTAGCCTTCCAGCAGTGCTATTGTGATGGAGGGGGTGGAGTTAGGCTTCAGCCATGTTTCTGTCAGGAATCCTAAATCCGGGTTCTCGGAAGTAAGGAGGTCCCATACCTCAACCGCATGTTTTGGCAGGGATCTAACATTAATGAGAAAACCCTTCCAGCCTTGGTTGAAGTTGTTTAACGGCTTCTCTAATTTTAAGGTAGATAGCATAGAGTCGTTAGAGGTTTAGGGACGTTTATTCCAGGGCGAGCGCCAAGAATCACTAGGCATTAATTAATTTCCTATCATAACACTTTGGTACCGGCAGGATTTACAGGAGAACGGGCCCTCTAGAACTGGAAGTGTCCTAACCATATCCCGAGAATGATGTGAACATAAGGACAGTGACCCTCTCCTCAAATCAAGTAATTCCCTTCTTGTGTAAGACAATTTGAGTGTCGGCCACTGTTCTGGAGTGACACGGGCAGGGTTCCTGGCGACAGCAGGGCACGGACGAGCGCAGACGGGCTTGCCTTTGGCGCACCTTCGGCACGCCTGCTGCGCATCCTGCCTTGCATCCGGTTATGTAGAGGGGGGTGAGGCCACTAGAACGCTAACCTCCCTCTCAGCCGGAAGACGCCCTAATCTCCCTCCACACAAACGGGATAATCCCGCGATGGACCAAGGAGAGGCGCCCCAAAGAGGTAGGTGGAAGTGGAGAGCAACGATTAAAAATATAGAGGATTAAAATCACGTTTTTAAAATTTAAAGCAATACTTTAAACACTTCAGAGCAGCAGTGTGCCAGCATAAGGAACGAGCGTCCGCCTTGCTCGTGCGCGTCCGCAGCTCGTCCTGCCTTGCATCCGGTTAGGTAGAGGGGGTGAGGCCGCTAGAACGCTAACCTCCCTCTCAGCCGGAAGACGCCCTAATCTTCCTCCACACAAACGGGATAATCCCGTGATGATCCAAGGAGAGGCGCCCCAAAGAGGTAGGTGGAAGTGGAGAGCAACAATTAAAAATATAGAGGATTAAAATCATGTTTTTAAAATTTAAAGCAATACTTTAAACACTTCAGAGCAGCAGTGTGCCAGCATACGGAACGAGCGTCTGCCTTGTTCGTGCGCGTCCGCTGCGCGTCCTGCCTTGCATCCGGTTATGTAGAGGGGGTGAGGCCGCTAGAACGCTAACCTCCCTCTCAGCCGGAAGACGCCCTAAACTCCCTCCACACAAATGGGATAATCCCGCGATGGACCAAGGAAAGGCCCCCCAAAGAGGTAGGTGGAAGTGGAGAGCAACAATTAAAAATATAGAGGATTAAAATCAAGTTTTTGAAATTTAAAGCAATACTTTAAAACTTCAGAGCAGCAGTGTTCCAGCATAAGGAACGAGCGTACGCCTTCGCCGTGCGCGTCTTTCTGTACCTCTGTTGCTTCTTTCTGCACCCCTCTTGTCTCTTTCTGCAACCCTCTTGTCTCTTTCTGCACCTTTCTTGGCTGAATCTGCCCAACTGTTCCCTCTTTCTGCAGCCCTTTTGCCTGTTTCTGCAACTCTCTTGCCTCTTTCTGCAGTTCTCTTGCCTCCCTCTGCACCTCTCTTGCCTCTTTCAACACTTCTCTTGCCTGTTTCTGCACCTCTCTTGCCCCTTTCTGCACCTCTCATGCCTCTTTCTACACCTCACTTGCTTCTTTCTGCACCCCTTTTGCCTGTTTCTGTACCCCTCTTCCCTCTTTGTGCAACTCTCTTGCCTCTTTCTACACCTCTCTTCCCTCTTTCTGCACCACTCTTACCTCTTTCTGTACCTCTGTTGCTTCTTTCTGCACCTATCTTGTCTCTTTCTGCACCCTTTGTGCATCTTTCAGCACCTCTGTTGCTTCTTTCTGCAGTTCTCTTCCTTCTTTCTGCACCCCTCCTGCCTCTTTCTGTACCCCTCTTGCCTCTTAGTTCACCTCTCCTAACCCTTTCTGCACCCCTCTTGCCTCTTTTTGCACCTCTGTTGGTTCTTTCTGCACCTCTTTTGCTTCGTTCAGCACTTCACTTGCCTCTTTCTGTACCCCTCTTGCGTCTTCCTGCACCTCTGTTGGTTCTTTCTGCACTGCTCTTGCTTCTATCTGCACCTTTGTTCCAAATTTCTGCATCCCTCTTGCCTTTTTCTGCACCCCTCTTCCCTCTTTCTGCACCTCTCTTGCTTGTTTCTGCAACTCTCTTGCCTCTTTCTGCAGTTCTCTTGCCTCCTTCTGCACCTCACTTGCCTCTTTTTGCACCTCTGTTGGTTCTTTTGCACTGCTCTTGCTTCTTTCAGCACCTCTCTTGAAAATTTCTGCACCCCTCTTGCCTCTTAACCCCTTCCATGCGCAGGACGGCCGGGAGCCGTCCTGCGCCCTGGTGCTCGTGTGTGCAGGACGGCTCCAGGCCGTCCTCGCACATGGCAGGGGAAATCCCTCTGGTGCGGATTTTTTTTTTCCCCCGACAGCCTCTGGCTTCCCCAGCTTCCGAGGCTGTCTGTGTTGTTTCTGTGCAATGAAGATCAGCGCGCACGTCGTGCTGACTTCATTGCACAGAAACCGAAACTAAAATGAGCCTTGAGGCTCATTTCAGTTTCACTTTCTACGTGCTCAGGGGGCTATCTCACCCGCCCCCGAGCACATAGAAAGACGGGAGAGGTAACATTGGAAAGGGGAGAATCGCCCCTTTCCAATGGTACCCCTCCCTAGTGGATCCCTGCTTGGGGATCGCAGGGATCCACCCACAAGGCACCAGGGAGGGGGGAGCGGCCCCTTGGGCAAGGGCCTTTGCTCCCCCCATAAATTTGGGGTTAAATTCAGTCTTTCTGCCCCCCTGGGGGGCAGAAAGCCCACTAGAACCAAGGATTTTTCTTTACCACATAAATTAGGGGTGGGGGCATTGGCGCCCCCTGGGGTGCATATGGGGGCAGTAGCTCCTATCTGCCCCCCCTGGGGGGCAGAAAGCCCACTAGATGCCAGGGTTTTTTTTTTTACATTTCATTTTGGGGTGGGGGCTGCCCAAGATGGGCATCCCAAAGCCCCCACCCCTCGCCCCACAAAATTCCAGTCTTTCTGCCCCCCCTGGGGGGAAGATGCGGGCAGTAGCCCCCAATCTGCTCACCCGGGGGGGCAGAAAGCCCACTAGAAACCAGGGATTTATTTTAATATGTAAATTAGGGGTGGGGGCTGCCCAATATGCACAATAACAGTCTTTCTGCCCCCCCTGGGTGCAGATGGGGGCAGTAACCCCCAATCTGCCCCCGGGGGGGCAGAAAGCCCACTAGGCACCAGGTTTTTTTTTTTACGATGCATTTAGGGGTGGGGGCTGCCCAAGATGGGCATGCAAATGCCCCCACCCCTCCCCCCACAAAATTCCAGTCTTTCAGGCATTAGCTTCCAATCTGCCCCCCGTGGGGGCAGAAAGCACCCTAGACACCAGGGATTATTTTTTTTATAGGCCCGGGGTGGGGGCTGCCCAGAATGGGCATGCAAATGCCCCCACCCTACCCCCCCAAACAAAACTAAAGATTTGCTGCCCCTCCAGGAGGAAGATGGGGCAAAAGCCCCTGATCTGCCCCCGGCGGGGGCAGAAAGCCCACTAAGCACCAGGGATTTATTTTTTAATATAAATGATATAATCTCTCTGCCCCCCCTGGGAGGCAGATGGGGCAATAGACCCTTATCTGCCCCCCGGGTGGGACAGTAAGCCCACTAGCCACCAGGGATTTTTTTTCTTCAAAAGTTCGGGTGGGAGTTGCCCAGAATGGGCATGCCAATGCCCCCGCCCCCCAAAAAAGATTCCACGGCCTTTCTGCCCCCCCAGGAGGCAGATGGGGGCAGTAG
Source organism: Calotriton arnoldi (assembly GCA_963921515.1). Lineage (NCBI taxonomy): Eukaryota > Metazoa > Chordata > Amphibia > Caudata > Salamandridae > Calotriton > Calotriton arnoldi. Next base: position 104,567 of record CAWUFW010016474.1, read on the forward strand.
CCACTGATCTGCCCCCCGGGGGGGCAGAAAGTCCACTAGGCGCCAGCGATTATGCTGGCTTTTCTATTAGTAGGGGTGGGGGCTTCCCAGAATGGGAATCCCAATGCCCCCACCCCCAAAAGAATAGCCACCATCTTTCTGCCCCTCTTGGGGGCATATCGGGGCAATAGCCCCAGATTTCCCCCTCCCCATGGCCGCAGAAAGCCCACTAGGCACTGACTTTTTTTCAAGATGTGCCTACCTGTGGATTTTGGGTCCTAGTGCAGCGGGCACCAAGGGAAATATAGCAAACCTATACATTTTTGACAACTAGGCACCCAGGGGAATCCAGGATGGGGTGACTTGTCTGACTCTCACCAGGTTCTGTTACCCAGAATACCTTGCAAACCTCAAAATTTGTAAAAAGAAAACACATTTTCCTTACATTTCTGTGGTGGAAAGTTCTGGAATCTGCGTGGATCCACAAAATTCCACTCACCCCGCATTTCCCAAAGTCTTTCGAGAAAAATGGTACCTCACTTGTATGGGTAGGTCTAGTGCCCGCGACAGGAAACAGCCTGAAACGCAACGTGGACACACCACATTTTCACAGTGAAAACGCACCCTTTTTTTGCAAAGTACCCAGCTGTAGATTTTGAACCCTAGCTCTGCCGGCACCTATGGAAACCTAGCAAACCTATACATTTTTGAAAACTAGACACCCAGGGGAATCCAGGATGGGGTGACTTGTCTGGCTCTCACCAGGTTCTGCTACCCAGAATCCCTTGCAAACCTCAGAATATGTAAAAAAAACACATTTTCCTCACATTTCTGTGGTGGAAAGTTCTGGAATCTGCGTGGATCCACAAAATTCCACACACCACGCATTCCCCAAAGTCTTACGATAAAAATGGTACCTCACTTGTGTGGGAAGGCCTAGGGCCCGCGACAGGAAACGGCCCAAAACGCAACGTGGACACACCACATTTTCACAGTGAAAACGGACCCTTTTTTTGCAAAGTGCCTAGCTGTAGATTTTGAACCCTAGCTCTGCCGGCACCTACGGAAACCTAGCAAACCTATACATTTTTGAAAACTAGACACCCAGGGGAATCCAGGATGGGGTGACTTGTCTGGCTCTCACCAGGTTCTGTTACCCAGAATCCCTTGCAAACCTCAAAATTTGTCAAAAAACCAACATTTTCCTCACATTTCTGTGCAGGGAAGTTCTTGAATCTGCGTGGATCCACAAAATTCCACCCACCCCGCATTCCCCAAAGTCTTCCAAGAAAAATGGTACCTCACTTGTGTGGGTTGGCCTAGTGCCCATGACAGGAAACGGCCCAAAACGCAATGTGGACACACCACATTTTCACAGTGAAAACGGACCCTTTTTTTGCAAAGTGCCTAGCTGTAGAATTTGAACCCTAGCTCTGCCGGCACCTAGGGAAACCTATCAAACCTATACATTTTTGAAAACTAGACACCCAGGGGAATCCAGGATGGGGTGACTTGTCTGGCTCTCACCAGGTTCTGTTACCCAGAATCCCTTACAAACCTCAGAATTTGAGGTTTGCAGGGGATTCTGGGAAGGGAAACGTTGGGGGATCCACGCAAGCCATACCTCGTTTGACTCCCCAGGGTGTCTAGTTTTCAGAAATGTGTGGGTTTGGTAGATTTCCCTAGATGGCGGCGAGCCCGGGGCCAAAAAACCAGGTGCCCCACCCCAAAACAAGGTAGTTTTGTTATAGGTAATCTTGAAGTCTCCACAGTACGATTTGGGCCATTTCCTGTTGCAGCCACTATGCCTACCCACACATGTGAGGTACCATTTTTATTGGGAGACCTGGAGGAATGCTGGGTGGTAGGAAATTTGTGTCAGCCCGGTGATCCTACAACTTTCTCACACAGAAATGTGAGAAAAAATTGATTTTTTCAACATAATTTGAGGTTTGCAGGGTATTCTGGGTAGGGAAATGTTGGGGGACCCACGCAAGCTGTAGTGTAGCTCCTATTTCCCTAATAGGCTCTGCACATTGGAATAATATATCCTATAGGTTTGACATAGGACTAAGGTCAGTATGTCCCTATCGAGTATATTAAACTTAATTACTTGTGCCAGCTAGCTCAGAGGCCACTAGAAACTCCTTGACAATAAGAAGGGAGTAGTTTCTGGCAGCCGCAAAACATGACCACTGTGTTTCCCTTTAGAATCAGAACGTGTCCCAGAGTCGTGGAAACAATAGATAACTATTTCACTCAGCTCAGTCGTGCATGCTTAGTTTTCTCCAAGTTACACAGAAAGAAATAGACGGGCGTTTCAATAAAAGATTTATTGAACAGTCTTGTTTCTGGTGTAAGTAAAATGTGCTGTTACGATCACAAGACAGTATGCGAGATAAATAATGTATAGTGTGAGCAGTAGAAATAAATAATACTGCGAGAGCATTATCTTTTAGTACATATGCTGTTACATAAATAACACAGACTAAAAATGCGAGTACTCATACGATGCGTTTCTAATCTAGTTCTACCCCAATGTACCTAACCTAACCTAGGTGTAGGACGAGGTATGAAGTAGGTGAAGTATTCCTTACTATAGTATACTAAGAGTACGCTAACCCCAGTATGCCTAGTATGCCAAGAGTCCCTCTTGGTTCTAGTCTGCTCCATACCTGAAGAATGAGAGAGGTAGGAATCTCTTTGCCAGACTCGAACTCCAACACCCCGCAAGGGAAGTCATATCACTGGAAGCTGTACTCTCTGCGTGCAGGGATGACAGCGTCTTCTCAGTGCGTCAGGCCGGGAAACGGGCTCCTCTGAAGTTGAGGTCTCCTCTGATTTACAGGGGCTAGGGAAGGTATATTTATACCTGAGAAGCACCTAAGAATGTTAGTATTGACGTGAGTCGGACAGCGAAAGACGTCATGAATGAACCCCTAAGGAATAATGGTTCATGCATAATATATGAGTCCTTGAAGAAATCAATAGTCCTGGACTAGGGAAACTCCCGCAGCCTAAGGGTCTGTTCTTCATGAACTCGTTGTGACGTTAGGGTGGACGGATGTCAGAGACCATGCCTGTATTTGGAGTGCACGGTTAATGCCTAAATAAGGGCTGGGATTTTATGCCTATATAAGGGCAGGGCGAATTGTGCCTATATAAGGACATGATACTGGAAAGCCCGTTTATGGACACCCTAAGAGGAATACAACACCCACTCCACTTTCGTGTGTACGATAATACTAAAATGCTAAACATTTAAAATGCTAAACATTAAAATGGAGTACCGCATATTTCTAAAATATTTCATAAAACCATTTAAAAAAAGGCATTTAAAAAACCTATTAGAATGCAAAAAGGTACTGTACATTTGAAGCATGGCTTTTCATTTCAGGCATAAAGTTCGAAAATAAATGCAATTGGAATGAAATAAGCAGTAATATTTACATGTGACAGAAAAAAAAATGATCGATAAGTATCTTAAAACTCAAAGTCATTTCATGTCATGAAAATTAATGAACTGTTTTAGACACACAAGATGACTCAGGGGCCGATTCCGATCTCGGCCGGTAGGGCTCCAAATCGGATTCGGCTTAACCGGATCTGATTCGGAGCCCTATTTCCCGACCGATTCGTACGCGCGTCCGGGCGAGCGAGTACGATGCAAATTCGCCGACCGACTCGTCCGGGCGTCCCGACCGCTCCGACCGACTCGTTCCCGGGTCTAACCGCACCGACCGACTCGCTCGGACTCGACTCGCACCGCGCAATCGAGACGTTCCCCGGCCGGGTAAGTACGATGCGCGCCGCGAGCAGTCCGACCGAGCCGCGCACTCCGGCTCGAAAGAGCAGTCGGAGCCGTACTTTGGGGGTCCGTGTCGGACCCCCTGTACGCGTAGCCGCGCGAGTCGCACACAGGGGGGACCCATGGGTCCCCCCTACCTGTGCGTGTACGGCGCGAGTCGCTTCATTGCGTACACGCTGTAGGGGGCTCCCTTGTCCTCCTCGCACCCATTGAGTCAATGGGAGCCCGCGTACCCGTTGTACGACCGGCTCCCATTGACTTCAATGGGAGTCCGACCGACTCGAGTCCGATGGCATACGTGCGCATCGTACTCGTTCGGTCGGGCTGCACGGGTCCGATTCGGTCGGAAATCTCTCCGGGTCCGGCTCGGTCGGAGAGATTTCCGGCCCGAATCGGAATTGGCCCCTAAGTGTCCGTGGAAGTACCTTGAAGTCTGTATTATAAGGCTAGTTCTACTTTAAGCAGATTGTAGTGCCATTTTCGTTAGAAAAATGGAAAAAAGTTAAATTTTGGTAGAGTTCCAAGTTGTTTTGAAAAAATGAAGGCCAAATTGTTACTGCATCTCTGGAACACTGTATGCTGAATCAGAGTCAGTTTACGGGTCTGATGTAAACATGAGATCATGTACTTCTATAGACAAAACATCGTCCACTGTAGTTGGTGTCAGTTGGAACACCTCGTGTAGCAGTTTAATTGCACAGAGATGTGAAGCTTCGCTTCCAGCATAGGGTGACGCAGCAAAGTTCACGTCCGTTGTTACCTGTGTGCCTGTAGATCTTTCTCGTACCTCAGCAGCAGCCGGAAGCGTCTGTGAGATCTCAATGAATGCTGACATCAGTATTGGTAGCCTCTGGGGACAACACAGAGCATGGGCTGTTATCTGGTCCAGCAGAGTATCGACATCCGTTGGCGTAGCTGATGGAAATGTTAGACAGGTGTCCAACACGCATTCTTCACCGCATAGCAGGCATCGTAGAACAGGTAAAATGCAATCTTGCCAGATTGGTCTGAATGACAGGAGCCAAGTTGTACTAAGGTCCCGTAGACGAGTCATGCCCAATAGCTGTACTATTCGCTCACGGCACTTTCGTTCAAGGAGAGCTTTCTCCATTTCGCTCGGAGTGATGTCTGCGAATAGGCTGGCCATAGCGCAATAGCAGGAAGAGAAATAGAATTCCGGCAACAAGTGCTAGAATTAATGGTATGCCACCAAACACCGAATGTGCAAAGTTCGGGATGATTCCGAGTATTGCCTGGAAAGGTGCTAACAGACCGGTACAGATGCTCTTAAATACATGTATAATTCCACTTGTATCAGACATGTTGAAGATACGTGTTATTATTTCTACGAAATGTATAGGGCAGTTTGTACGTATTAAAGTCTGTATCTCAGCCGAAGTCCTTGCTACTTGTAGATCATAGGTTACCTTGGCCGAGGTCAAAGGCACTTTTTGCTGTAAAAGCATGGCTTTCATTCTGCTCAAAGTATCAAATCTTATAAAAGAGACGTTCAGCGAAGGCCATAGAGGCGACTCCCTGACTGTGTCTATTGGGGCAAACAATACTTGCATACAGCAAGTGACCCTGGAGTTGACCGTTACTAGATATGGGATGCCTGGCAGCATGCCGCAGCAACTCTGATCATTCAACATGAGGTAACTCCCATTAGAAAGTTGTCCAAACGTTGTATTAATCACAGCAGCTGGTGTACCCTGCTGATGACAAGACAAATTTGCCACAGAACCATTACAAGCCCCGTGTAAAGAAATGTCCTGACATATAAGCGAACCGCTCAGTGCAAGTTTACAGTGTGTACCGCTTAAAAACACTTCACGATCCCCACTCCAACATCTATATGTATACGGTAAATCCCAAGATGTCTTAATGTATTCCTTACCCAACCTTTCATATTTGCCCGCTTGCATTTGTTTGAGGCAATACTGAAACTGAAAAGTACTCACAGGTATAGTTATTTTGCCATGAATAAGCCATTCTGTAGCTGGTTTTTCTGCCACTGTGAATAGTAACTTTTCCAGTTTTTCAATGCTCAGCACTGTATACCTTGCTCCTCTTTGTGCCAGTTCGATCTGTTTATCAGTTAGATTGTATTCTGCAAACAGAGCCGTTGTGTTGATAAAACGCCAAGGCACATAGCCCGCTCACAAAGATTGCAGTGTCCAGCTTAATAATATAATAGAACGTAATTGAGACTGGCCTTGCTGTAACATCGCCAAATCTTGTTCTAGTATGTCGATAGCAGAGGATACAATGCCATCCAATGAATATATTGTGGAGGACAAAGTTGTTAACCCATTGTCGACCACAGAGAGTGTTTTCTCTAAATTAATACGATCAAGTTCACGTATTCGTTCTGCGGCCTCCATCTGTGATACTTTCCATGCTTCATTATAAGCAGCATAAATGCCGGCATATATGAAACGTTTTTGACGCAGTTTTCTTGGTCCAAGCAAGAATTCCCTAAGGTCTGCGTCCTTTTTAAGTAAGGTTAAGTGTTGTTTCACATCCTGTAGTGTAGACTTATGCAGCCAATCGAGGCATAATTTTCCTACACTGTATGTTGTTACTACCCCCGGATGTTGTCTTTGGACGTATCTTGGGTCTGGCCTATTAATAGTAAAGCCCTGAGTTTTATTCAGGAATCTTTCCTGACAGTTATTCGTGTCTGTGGGCCAGATCAACCATTTTTTCCAATCAGGATTAGATCTGTTGAGTTGTAGTATATTGTCAACTGTCACCACTGCCTGTGTATCGTTATCTCTGGCAGGTGTTGGTACAGAAGGTGTGTCCATCTCTTTGATCTTGGCTAATCCAAGACAAGACGTTTGTTGGATGGTTTCATTCAAAAACATTATTTGTTCAGGGATGATGCAGGCTCTAAATAAAGCTTCTATCCCCTGCACTTGCCAATCTTTAGTACCCCAGACTGTTTTGGTGTCTATTGTGTCTTTCCAAAAGTCGAAACCCTGTCTAGACAGTTGGGCATTAAATAACGCAGAGTAAATCTGTTTTGTATTTGTTAACATAATTTTCAGCCCTGTCTTGTTTACATTTTTATAGTAAAACATTTCTGGTTCAGATGTATTGTATCCTGAAAAATATGGAAATTTACTAGCAAATGTTTTTGAACTACCTTTAGGTGGTGTAGGACAATGTTCCCATTGGTTAAACATAAACACATTTCTTGGATATGCAGATTTATGCAAATAATGATGACCATAGTGGTTATAACAATACATTTGTTCATAGTCTGATGAACCCTCTAAATATTCATGTTTAGAAAATGCAGCAGATTTTTCTAGGTCAAACATTATATCATTGACAGTCTCAAAGTCCCAATCATCTGAATAGGTACTGGACATAATTAGATCACTTAGTGAAATTTTAAACAAATGTGGAATGTTCAATTGTTCCTTCGGACCGAAGATTTCAAAATCTGTTTTGTCCCACACTACACCATCCTGTATAGGAACAGCTGTGATGTTCACTGATGACAAGTCTCTTGCTTCACGATGGGAAGATTTATGAGGTTTCAAAAGTACGTTCACGTCTTTTCCTTCAGTGTTCACATGGATGTATCTGCCACTTATAAGCACGCTCACAGTTGATACCAAAGCTAGCCAGAGCAGGAAACAAAAAGTCCAGATGTAATCCAGAGTTCAATCCATGGAGAAACCAAATAAGTCTTTTTCAGAAAGTGAAGAAAGTCTTGTATTTGCTGCTTGAATTTCAATGATGCTGGCGTCGTTTCAGGTTCACTCGGATCTTCTGAGAACGTATCAAAGTTAATGAAATAGCCAGAAGCAGTTCTGTCAATTGTTGGAATTGCATCAGGATTTGTAGAAATCACTGGAACCAGTTCATCACTTGTTACGTTGGTGTAGACAGGTGTATTTGGACGAACTGTTACTTGGTGTTCAAGAGGGATGAGTTCCATAGCGTTGTTGTTTAGTCCTCCATCTGTTACAGCTGAATTCTCGATTGTTATTAGTCTTTCAGTCTGAACCTCTTGGATAGTAGCGAGAGGAGTGCGTCTGCTACTAGGTCGGAGTCCACGAGGCCTACTATTTAGTATTGGCCACATACTGTGGTTTGATCAGGTCGATGGACACAAATCTTTTCTCCTTTCTTCCAGCAAGGGGCGGCAGAAGTACTGTTCTTGTTCCTTGAACTGCCAGGACAGGTACTGGTTGTCTGTAAGAAGGTCCAAATTCCTTCTTGTCCGCAATTTTTTCTCTGACTAGATCCCCAACTTTTGGAATCCAGACAGGCCTTGCCGGGACAGCCGGTTGATCCCCAGTGGTGGTTGGCTGTAGGAATACGTTGCTTTGTTTCGTTCTTAACTTGTTTAGTTCCTGTAAAACAGCCAAACGATCTTTGATATCAAAGGGTTTATTTTCCACCACTGTGCCTACGTGTTCAAGGTCTGGTACCAACATTCTTGTCCAAAATAGGACCTCATATGGAGTGACCCCCCCTAGAGAACTTCTTGGCAGGTTGTTCAATGAGCGCTGAACCCCACTAAGGTGTTTGACCCACCCATCACCCGAACCTAATACCCTAGCTGTTATAGACTGCTTTATGTCCCGGTTTTTCCTTTCCACAACAGAATTTCCCTCAGGATGGAATGGAGAGGAGTACCGCAATGCAACGCCCAGACTGGCCATGGCTTCTTTGTAAGCCCTAGAGCTAAACGCAGGACCCTGGTCAGAATGTAGCGTGCCTATTGCGTATGTGCCGATAAAGACTCGCAAATCTTTTATAACAGTTCGAGCGTCAGCGGAGCGCTGAGGCCATAACCATAGGAACCTAGATTCAGTATTTGTGGGAATGCCTTTGCCCAGTAGGATGCAGGCCATAGATAGTCTAATGCTGTCTAACAGTGGTGTCTGTACTGGGTTGCCGCCTTCGCAGCATGGTGTCTGGTGGCTCTCTCGCTGTAATTTACAGTCTAAGCAGTTGTTGATGAATATGTGAATTTCTGTATTCATTCCAGGCCACCAGTACATCTCTTTTAACGCCAAAATTGTTTTAGAGATCCCTTGATGTGACAGACCCTCCCCCAAATGTGTTTCATAAATCAAGGCTGCTCTACGTTCCATGTTTGGAATTACCCTATCCCCCACTCCAGGGATTCGAGCAAAAGGAACGTTGTTCGCATCAATTACATAAGAGTACTTGAGTGGAAACTTTTTTGGTAACGCTGCACTGCTGCCTTTGCTTGAAGCATTGACAGCCAACATTATCTCACCGTCTATTTTTGTTTTTGAACGAGTGATCTCAGCTACAGAAGCCGTTTGCACAGCCCCCTTTGCGGCTTCGTCAGCCAATGAATTCCCTGCAACGTGAACGCCATCACGTTGATGACTCAATGTGTGGATAACGTGAGCCTTTGGTAGTTCATTTTTCAACTGAACTACTTGTTCCCAAAGCATTTTGTGCTTTATTGTGCCACCTTTCGCATCTTTGAAACCATTTTCAAGCCAGTTTTGTATATAGTCATTATACGACTGAACACAGTAACAGGAATCGCACACTATTAGTGTGGGGAATTCTCGATCTGTACTTTCAAGTGCCAGTTTGAATGCTTGTAGTTCAGCTCGCTGAGCCGTACAATCCCCTAGAGATTGTGTTTTAGTGACCATAGGTCTGAAGATGCCATTACGCATGCGACCTTTAACGATTGCACACGCTGCACTGTAAGCTTGCTTACTCCCTGTTGCGGGTTGTGCGGATCCGTCAGTGTAAATTATAAATTCGTACTGATCGAGAGGCAGAATTTCAGTAGGCAGAGGACATTCATGTTTGTATTGCAGGAATGCTTGTGTTTTTAAATCTGGATCGAAAACATATTCAACATCTGTTGCAGCAAGAGAATTAACCCATTGTATCCATCTTGGATGTAGTGCTTTAGCATTTGGAATGCTTGCTTTTGTTACCGCTTCTAAAGCAGGTACTGGGGTTACGATAATAATGCGTTTCCCTTGGGCTAAGGCTCTTTCTTTTGCTACAGCGGTTTGAACTGCTGTTAGAATTTTTTCAGTTGAACTGAAGCGCATTTCCGCTTGTGTGTACAAATGAGATTTGTATGCTATTGGTATTTTCTCACCCTCATTGAAGGTTAAGTAGGGGAATCCGCATTGACCCGAAATTATTCGGATCACCAGGTTTCGTTGACTTACGCGTGTTTGTAAGTGATTTGTTGCTAACATGTTAGCCTGTAGCAAACGCAAGATTTCTGTGTGTTCCTGTGTCCAGTTTCTGATCAAAAAATCAGGTTTGATTAATGCGTAGAGAGGTTTAACCCTTTCTGCGTAATTTAGAATGTATGTTCTTCCAAAGTTTAGGAAACCCAGGATGAATTGTAAGTTTTTTAGCGTTTTTGGAGGTTGGAGCAGCGCACATTTTTCTAAAAAGTTAGCTGCCAAGCTCTTGCCTTCACTTGAAAGCTCATATCCTAGAAATAGGACATTGAGATGGGCAATTCTGGACTTTTTAAAGTTGAACTTGTAGCCCTCAGAGGCGAATCCCAGTATAATGGTGCTCACCCTGTTCAAGTGTTTATCCAGGTCATCGTCTGTCAGATAAATATCATCGACATAGGACAATGCCTCATTGTCATAAATTTGTAGTAACTCCGTTACCCTCGCTGAGAATAAACCTGGGCTGTTCTTGAACCCTTGTGGGAGTCGATAAAAGTGACGCTGGGTCCCCATTATGGAGAATGCTGTTAAGTACCTGCTTTCAGGTGCTATGTTTTGACAAAAGAAACCATTTGAGATGTCTAATGTTGTTTTATATTTTTTACGCACAATGTTATTCATTAATGCTGTGCTATGTGCATTTTGCACAGCAAAAGTTTTAGAACAAGTGTTTAGGTGTCTGTAGTCCAAAACTAGACGATATGTATTGTCTGGTTTGGAGACAGGAAACAAAGGATTGTTCATTGAGGAGGTGCATGTTTCAATCACCCCTTGATATTCAAGTTGATCTAAGATCTCCCTGACCTGTTTTTTAGCTTCTTGCTTTATTGGGTACTGCCGTTGTGCAGTTGGTTCATGTTTCAGATGTATTTTATGGTGAGGTGAGTCCTCATCCCATCCTACATGATTTTTATATAATGCTGGGGCCTGGGCCACTGCCCATTTCCTGGCATATGTATATTTTAGATGAATTGGAATATGGTTGGAGAAGGCAGGCATAATAATGTCCTCGCCGTGTGGGCACTCCCTGACAAATTGTGGTGTCCAGTCCCTTTCTGCTAGAAGTATGTCATAGCCCTTTGATAGTCTTTCCCCAAAAAGTGCTTTCACCTTTCTAGGTTTGTCTCCCTCCATCCGGAGTGTTATGTCATATAACTTTTGTGGAGTACTAACCCTGGTGTCTACAGTCTCAACTGTGATGTACTCATTCAAGTCCACTATCTCCAGAAGTTCCTTCAGGTTCTGGCGAACTATTGTGACTTCTGCTGCACTGTCCAGCATTGTCTGAGCCCATTCTCCGTTCTTGAGTTGTGTTCTCAGTATTCTCGGCATGTCTGATCTTTAGACCTGCTACTTTCTTTTTGGAGAATTGAGGTTTTACTTTAGTTTTTGGAGCGTGTTTGTCGTCTTTCGATTTCACGCGTTCTTCTCTATGTTCTGTTCGTCCTCTTCTTTCCGAAGTCTGTGATGAGATCTGAAAGGGACGAGAGGAACGTGTATCAGTATCTTGATACCTATCAGGTTTTCTCAAATTATCCCTATTCCTGAGGTTATACCTCCTTTCAGAGGGCTCCTTTTGAGGAGACCTACCTCGGGATTGAGAACGTTTCTCGTTTGATTTTTGTTTAGTAGGCTCCCACTTCTTTTTAGAAGATGTAGGAGTTTGTTTAATTGAGTCCTTCTCAGGACTTTCAGATAGCTTCGGCTTCACTGGTCTTCCACCCAAACTATCTCTGCCTAATTCTACATAGGATTGTTCTATAATTCTGGGTAGCTCTGTTTGATGTTCTGTAACATCAAATTCCCTTAATTTTTGGCGGATCGCCACTGCTGCTAACTCCCCTTTAATATTAGATAATATTATTGTTGAGACCTGGTCGAAATTTTTCAGTAATTTCATACCTAAATTTAGAGCAGGCTCTGCCCCGTATTCGTTTTGAATTTGTTTCAGGACATCAGGTATTACCGCAATTGACGTAATGCCATGTGTTTTAGTATAGATGGCAGCAAAGACTGAGCCCCAAGTGGTGCAGTCTTCCAGTTGTGGTGTGATCCCCATTGGTAAACTGATTGTCAGTATTCTGTGTTTCTCATACGGGCTAGTATTTGGAAATACTGCTTCGATTTGAGTAATTTTTTGAGCTATCCAGAATGGAATTTGCTCACGTTTTGTGGGCATTTTACCCATGACTGCGTATAGAGTCTGTGGTGTAATTTTTAGAGTGTTCCCCTGGTGAGGGGTTTGATTTGGAAGTGTTAATGGTGGTTGGACTGTGAAAGTCCGCATGACATATTGGACCAATTGTCTGTAGATTTTTATTAACTCTGTGAGTTGAGTAAGTAAATCCTCGTCTGACATCTCTTCAATGTCAGGATGAGGTGTGTAGCCGGCTAGAATCGGCCATGTTGCTCCTGGTCTACCTAGTGGACCGAGCCTAGTAATGTTTTTGTGATGTTTTAGGGCGCCTTTAAACCAGAGCTGATGCTCTTGGTATGTTAATAGAATTTCAATATCCTCGAAAGGACTGTATTCCTCTGGTGGTTCATCTTCTTTGTAGAAGTGAAACATGTGTGTTACTGAATTGGATTCAGGAAATATTACCCATGAACAAAATACCTCTGTCTGAAAGGATTCATGTGCCTCTATCACGAAAACTGCTCTACCGCCTCTTGGTGGTAGGCCATGTTTTATAAGTTTTAGAGTAATGGCTCTTCTTAAGTTTGGAGCGATGTTTATGACACCCTCCTCGGTTTCATTTAAACCTGTAATGTTAAAGGCTGCTGCTTGGGCTGGATCAGCCGCAGCTACACCGTTTCCGGCGTCTTCAGTCATTTTGTTTTTGAAAAATGTAGAACAAGTTTCAAGGAAACAAAGATTAGGTGGACAATATTTTGGAACACTGTATCCTTCAACGTTGAGCAAACCAAACAGCTAATATATAGGGTATTGCCCTATGTAGCCGTGGTGGATACTTAACCCTGCCCACTCCAGACGTCTTTTGGAGTATATGGGTAGGGGTCTCTGAGAGAAAAAGCACGGCTGAGTTACTCAGTATCTAACGTTGAATTACTGCCTTACCAAACCGTTGGGCGCCATGTAGTGTAGCTCCTATTTCCCTAATAGGCTCTGCGCATTGGAATAATATATCCTATAGGTTTGACATAGGACTAAGGTCAGTATGTCCCTATCGAGTATATTAAACTTAATTACTTGTGCCAGCTAGCTCAGAGGTCACTAGAAACTCCTTGACAACAAGAAGGGAGTAGTTTCTGGCAGCCGCAAAACATGACCACTGTGTTTCCCTTTAGAATCAGAACGTGTCCCAGAGTTGTGGAAACAATAGATAACTATTTCACTCAGCTCAGTCATGCATGCTTAGTTTTCTCCAAGTTACACAGAAAGAAATAGACGGGCATTTCAATAAAAGATTTATTGAACAGTCTTGTTTCTGGTGTAAGTAAAATGTGCTGTTACGATCACAAGACAGTATGCGAGATAAATAATGTACAGTGTGAGCAGTAGAAATAAATAATACTGCGAGAGCATTATCTTTTAGTACATATGCTGTTACATAAATAACACAGACTAAAAATGCGAGTACTCATACGATGCGTTTCTAATCTAGTTCTACCCCAATGTACCTAACCCAACCTAGGTGTAGGACGAGGTATGAAGTAGGTGAAGTATTCCTTACTATAGTATACTAAGAGTACGCTAACCCCAGTATGCCTAGTATGCCAAGAGTCCCTCTTGGTTCTAGTCTGCTCCATACCTGAAGAATGAGAGAGGTAGGAATCTCTTTGCCAGACTCGAACTCCAACACCCCGCAAGGGAAGTCATATCACTGGAAGCTGGACTCTCTGCGTGCAGGGATGACAGCGTCTTCTCAGTGCGTCAGGCCGGGAAACGGGCTCCTCTGAAGTTGAGGTCTCCTCTGATTTACAGGGGCTAGGGAAGGTATATTTATACCTGAGAAGCACCTAAGAATGTTAGTATTGACTTGAGTCGGACAGCGAAAGACGTCATGAATGAACCCCTAAGGAATAATGGTTCATGCATAATATATGAGTCCTTGAAGAAATCAATAGTCCTGGACTAGGGAAACTCCCGCAGCCTAAGGGTCTGTTCTTCATGAACTCGTTGTGACGTTAGGGTGGACGGATGTCAGAGACCATGCCTGTATTTGGAGTGCACGGTTAGTGCCTAAATAAGGGCTGGGATTTTATGCCTATATAAGGGCAGGGCGAATTGTGCCTATATAAGGACATGATACTGGAAAGCCCGTTTATGGACACCCTAAGAGGAATACAACAAAGCCATACCTTGCTGGACTCCCCCCGGGTTTCTAGTTTTCAGAAATGTGTGGGTTTGGTAGGTTTCCCTAGATGGCCACCGAGCCCGGGGCCAAAAACTCATGGGACCCCCCTTGCAAAACCACGTTGTTTTGTGATAGGTAATTTTGATGTCGCCTCAATAGGTTTTGGGCCCTTGCCTGTCGCGGGTACTTGACCCACCCACGTGAGTGAGGTACCATTTTTATCATAAGACTTGGGGGAACGCTGGGTGGTAGGAAATTTGTGGATCCACGCATATTCCAGAACTTTCCCACACAGAAATTTGAGAAAAAAAGTGATTTTTTCAGCTAAATTTGAGGTTTGCGGGGGATTCTGGGTAGGGAAATGTTGGGGGACCCACGCAAGCCATACCTTGCTGGACTCTCCGAGGTGTCTAGTTTTCAGAAATGTGTGGGTTTGGTAGGCTTCCTTAGATGGCCGCTGACCCTGGGGCCAAAAACTCATGGGACCCCCGTTGCAAAACCAGGTTGTTTTGTGATTGGTAATTTTGATGTCGCCTCAATTGGTTTTGGGCCCTTGCCTGTCATGGGTACTTGACCCACCTACACAAGTGAGGTACCATTTTTCTTGTAAGGCTTTGCGGAACGCGGGGTGGGTGGAATTTTGTGGATCCACACAGATTCCAGAACTTTCCACCACAGAAATGTGCGGAAAATCTGGTTTTTTTAACACATTTTGAGGTTTTCAGGGGATTCTGGCTAACAGAACCTGGTGAGAGCCAGACAAGTCACCCCATCCTGGATTTCCCTGGGTGTCTAGTTTTCAAAAATGTATAGGTTTGCTAGGCTTACGTACGTGCCGGCAGAGCTAGGGTTCAAAATCTACAGCTAGGCACTTTGCAAAAAAAGGGTCAGTTTTTACTGTCAAAATGTGGTGTGTCCATGTTGCGTTTTGGGCCGTTTCCTGTCGCGGGCACTAGGTGTACCCACACAAGTGAGGTACCATTTTTCTCGGAAGACTTTGGGTAACGCGGGGTGGGTGGAATTTTGTGGCTCCATGCAGATTCCATAACTTTCCATCACAGAAATGTGAGGAAAATGTGTTTTTTTTTACAAATGTTTAGGTTTGCAAGGGATTCTGGGTAATAGAACCTGGTGAGAGCTAGTCAAGTCACCCCATCCTGGATTCCCCTGGGTGTATAGTTTTAAAAAATGTATAGGTTTGCTAGGTTTCCCTAGGTGCTGGCAGAGTTAGGGTTCAAAATCTACAGCTAGGCACTTTGCAAAAAAAGGGTCCGTTTTCACTGTGAAAATGTGGTGTGTCCACGTTGTGTTTTGGGCCGTTTCCTGTCACGGGCACTAGGCCTACCCACACAAGTGAGGTACCATTTTTCTCGGAAGACTTTGGGGAACGCGGGGTGGGTGGAATTTTGTGGATCTACGCAGATTCCAGAACTTTCCACCACAGAAATGTGAGGAAAATGTGTATTTTTTTACAAATGTTGAGGTTTGCAAGGGATTCTGGGTAACAGAACCTGGTGAGAGCCAGACAAGTCACCCCATCCTGGATTCCCCTGGGTGTCTAGTTTTTAAAAATGTATAGGTTTGCTAGGTTTCCCTAGGTGCCGGCAGAGCTAGCGGTCAAAATCTACAGCTAGGCACTTTGCAAAAAAAGGGTCAGTTTTTACTGTCAAAATGTGGTGTGTCCATGTTGCGTTTTGGGCCTTTTCCTGTCGCGGGCACTAGGCCTACCCACACAAGTGAGGTAACATTTTTCTCGGAAGACTTTGGGGAACACGGGGTGGGTGGAATTTTGTGGATCCACGCAGATTCCATAACTTTCCACCACAGAAATGTGAGAAAATGTGTTTCTTTGGACAAATTTTTAGGTTTGCAAGGGATTCTGGGTAACAGAACCTGGTGAGAGCTAGTCAAGTCACCCCATCCTGGATTCCCCTGGGTGTCTAGTTTTCAGAAAATGTATAGGTTTGCTACGTTTCCCTAGGTGCTGGCAGAGTTAGGGTTCAAAATCTACAGCTAGGCACTTTGCAAAAAAAGGGTCCGTTTTCACTGTGAAAATGTGCTATGTCCATGTTGCGTTTTGGGCCGTTTCCTGTTGCGGGCACTAGGCCTACCCACACAAGTGAGGTACCATTTTTCTCGGAAGACTTTGGGGAACGTGGGGTGGGTGGACTTTTGTGGATCCACGCAGATTCCATAACTTTCCACCACAGAAATGTGAGGAAAATGTGTTTTTTTGGACAAATTTTTATATTTGCCAGGGATTCTGGGTAACAGAACCTGATGAGAGCCAGTCAAGACACCCCATCCTGAATTCCCCTGGGTGTCTAGTTTTCAAAAATGTATAGGTTTGCTACGTTTCCCTATGTGCTGGCAGAGTTAGGGTTAAAAATCTGCAGCTAGGCACTTTGCAAAAAAAGGGTCCGTTTTCACTGTGAAAATGTGGTGTGTCCACGTTGCGTTTTTGGGCCGTTTCCTGTCGCGGGCACTAGACCTACCCACACAAGTGAGGTACCATTTTTCTCGGAAGACTTTGGGAAACACGGGTGGGTGGAATTTTGTGGATCCACGCAGATTCCAGAGCTTCCACCACAGAAATGTGAGGAAAATGTGTTTTTTTTTACAAATGTTTAGGTTTGCAAGGGATTCTGGGTAATAGAACCTGGTGAGAGCCAGTCAAGTCACCCCATCCTGGATTCCCCTGGGTGTATAGTTTTCAAAAATGTATAGTTTTGCTAGGTTTCCCTAGGTGCCGGCAGAGCTAGGGTTCAAAATCTACAGCTAGGCACTTTGCAAAAAAAGGGTCAGTTTTCACTGTAAAAATAATTGTGTCCACGTTGCGTTTTGAGCCGTTTCCTGTCGCGGGCACGAGGCCTACCCACACAAGTGAGGTACCATTTTTATCGGGAGACTTAGGGTAACACAGAATTGTAGAGCAACAGTTATTACCTATTGACTTTCGATGCATTTCTACCTTCCAAATGAAAGACAATGTGTAAAAAAGAAGTCATTTTGAAAAATGACCTATAATTCTCATGCTAGTATGTGTACTCACAATTTCGGAAATGTGCAAATATCTACTGTTTCTAAACTCTATATTTTGTTCCAATTTCAGAAATACATAGGTGTCTCTCATACCAATTTTTCCATGTATATATTTTCCCAAATTAATTGCTATATACCCGGTACATAATAAAAAACCATTGCAAGACGCTGCTCAGTTATTGGCTTTGGGTTCGTCGGGTTCTTGGTGAGCCTACAAGTCCTATATATCACCACAACCAGAAAGGTCCAGCGGATGTAACAGTATATTGATTTCAAACAGCTGTTATAATTAGAAGAAGTTAAAGTTGAAAATGTTGACACAAATGACTGTTTTTTTCAAATAATTTTCAATTTTTCCTATATTCAACGGTTAGTTTCTATAAAGAAACCTTGAAGGATCTACACAAATGACCCCTTGCCAAATTCAGAATTTTGTCTACTTTTCTAAAATGTATAGCTTTCCAGGATCGATTATTGCTTTCATACCCATTTCTACCATTAACTGGAAGGAGGTTGAAAGCACAAAAAATAGCAAAAATAGGCTATGTCCCAGGAAAATGCCAAAACTGTGTAAAACATTTTGGTTTTCTGACAAAAGTCTGCTTGTCCCTGAAAGCTGGGAAGATGGTGATTTCAGCACCACAACCCCTTTTTGATACCATTTGCAGGGAAAAAACCAGACGCTTTAATCTGTAGCCCTTTTTCCCTTTTTTCAAAAAAAAACCAAAAATGTAGCTGTATTTTGGCTAATTTTTGGGTCCCTCCAGAGGAATTCACAAACCCTGCATACTTTTAGAATCCCCATGGTGTTGGAAAAAAGGACGCAAATTTGGCGTTGATACCTTATGTGGTCAAAAAGTTACAGGGGCCTAAGCGCGAACTACCCCAAATAGCCAAAAAAAGGCTTAGCACAGGGGGGAAAAGGCCTAGCAGTGAAGGGGTTAATGCGCCCCTCTTACCTGTTTCTGCACCTCTCTTGCCTCTGTCTGCACCCCTGTTCCCTCTTTCTGTACCTCTTTTGCCTGTTTCTGCAACGCTATTGCCTCTTTCTGCAGTTCTCCTGCCTCCTTCTGCACCTCTGTTGCTTCTTTCTGCACTTCTCTTGCCTCTTTCTGCACCCCTGTTGCTTAATTCTGCACTTTCCATGCACTTTCTGCACCTGTCTTGCTTCTTTCTGCACCCCTGTTGTCTCTTTCTGCACTCGTCTTCCCTCTTTCTGCACCTCTCTTGCCTCTTTCTGCATCTCACTTGCCTTTCTGCACTTCTCTTGCTTCTTTCTACCAGGCCTGGGCGTAGTTC
The DNA here is from genome assembly GCA_963921515.1 of Calotriton arnoldi. Lineage (NCBI taxonomy): Eukaryota > Metazoa > Chordata > Amphibia > Caudata > Salamandridae > Calotriton > Calotriton arnoldi. The sequence continues at coordinate 123,235 of CAWUFW010016474.1, forward strand.
GCGGAGTTTTGCTACGCGGAACTTCGTGAAGTTACAAAAGAACTCTGCGAAGTTCCGCGAGTGGCGTAGTGCAGTGCCAACTGCAGTTTGTGCTGGTATTCCTGCCGCTCGGGTAAAAATTCTACCCGAGTGGCAGCTCGCACTCGCGAACTTACTGTTCACGATCGCAAACTTAACGTTTGCGATCGCGAGCGGGGAAAAAACTCTGCTGCACATCGCGAAGTGGAGTTTTCTGCACTCCGCGGGCTCCGCGGAGTGCGGAGTGCAGAAAACTCCGCAAGCTCCGTGAACAGAGCGAAGTTCACCGTCCAGGCCTACTTTCTACACCTCTGTTGCTTCTTTCAGCAATTCTCTTGATTCTTTCTGCACTTCTCTTGCCTCTTTCTGCACTTCTCGTGCCTGTTTCTGCACCTCTCTTGCCTCTTTCTCCACCTCACTTGCTTCTTTCTGCACCCCTCTTGCCTCTTTCTGCACCCCTCTTCCCTCTTTGTGCAACTCTCTTGCCTCTTTCTACACCTCTCTTCCCTCTTTCTGCACCACTCTTGCCTCTTTCTGTACCTCTGTTGCTTCTTTATGCACTTCTCTTGCCTCTTTCTGCACCCTTCGTGCCTCTTTCAGCACCTCTGTTGCTTCTTTCTGCACTTCTCTTCCTTCTTTCTGCACCACTTGTGCCTCTTTCTGCACCCTTCTTCCCTTTTCCTGCACGTCTCTTGGTTCTTTCTGCACCCCTCTTGCCTCCTTCTGTACCTCTGTTGTTTCTTACTGTACTGCTCGCTTCTTTCTGCACCTCTCTTGCAAATTTCTGCACCCATCTTGCCTCTTTCTGCACCCCTATTGCCTCCTTCTGCACCTCTGTTGGTTCTTTCTGCACTGCTCCTGCTTCTTTCTGCACCTCTTTTGCCTGTTTCTGCAACTCTCCTGCCTCTTTCTACACTTCTCTTGCCTCCTTCTGCACCTCTGTTGCTTCTTTTTTACACTTCTCTTCCTCTTTCTGCACCCCTCTTGCCTCTTTTTGCACCTCTGTTGCTTCTTTCTGCACCCCTCTTGCCTCTTACTGCACCCTTCTTCCCTCTTTCTACACCTCTCTTCCCTCTTTCTGTACCTCTACTGCCTCTTTCTGCACCCCTGTTCCCTCTTTCTGCATATCTCTTGCCTGTTTCTGCAACTCTCTTGCCTCTTTCTACAGTTCTCTTGTCTCTCTCTGCACCTCTGTTGCTTTTTTCTTCACTTCTCTTGCCTCTTTCTCACCCCTCTTGCCTCTTTCTGCACCTCTCTTGATTGTTTCTGTACTGCTCTTGTTTCTTTATGCACCTGTCTTGCACATTTCTGCACCCCTCTTGCCTCTTTCTGAACCTCTCCTCCCTCTTTCTGCACCTCTCTTGCCTCTGTCTGTACCCCTCTTGCCTCTTTCTGCACCTCTGTTCCTTCTTTCTGCACTTCTCTTGCTTCTTTCTGCACCCCTCTTGCCTCTTTCTGCAGCTCTGTTGATTATTTCTGCACTTCTCTTGCTTCTTCCTGCACCTCTCTTGCAAATTTCTGCCCCCCACGTGCCTCTGTTTGCACCTCTCTTGCCTCTTTCTGCACCCCTCTTGCCTCTTTCTGCACCTCTTTTGCTTTTTTCTATACTTTTCTTGCCTCTTTCTGCACCACTATTGCCTCTTTCTGCACCTCTGTTGGTTCTTTCTGCACTGCTCTTGCTTCTATCTGCTACTCTCTTGCACATTTCTGCACCCCTCTTGCCTCTTTCTGCACCTCTGTTGGTTCTTTCTGTACCTCTCTTGCCTCTGTGTTCACCCCTGTTCCATCTTTGTGCACCTCTTTTCCCTGTTTCTGCAACTCTCTTGTCTCTTTCTGCACTTTTCTTGCCTCTTTCTGCACCTGTTGCTTCTTTCTGCACTTCTCTTGCTTCTTTCTACACCTCTCTTGCTTCTTTCTGCACCCCTCATGTCTCTTTCTGTACCCTTCTTCCCTTTTCCTGCACATCTCTTGGTTCTTTCTGCACTGCTCTTGCCTCTTTCTGTACCTCTCTTGCCTCTTTCTGCACCTCTTTTGCTTCTTTCTGCACTTCTCTTGCCTCTTTCTGCACCCGTCTTGCCTCTTTCTGCACCTCTGTTGGTTCGTTCTACATTGCTCTTGCTTCTTTCTACACCTCTCTTGCTTCTTTCTGCACCCCACTTGCCTCTTTATGCACCCTTCTTCCCTCTTTATGCACCTCTCTTGCCTCTTTCTGCACCCCTCTAGCCTCTTTCCACATCTCTTTTGCTTGTTACTGCTCTTCTTTTGCTTCTTTCTGTACCCCTATTGCCTCCTTCTGCACCTCTGTTGCTTCTTTCTGTACTTCTCTTGCTTCTTTCTGCACCTCTCTTGCTTCTTTCTTCACCTCTCTTGCCTCTTTCTGCACCCTTCTTCCCTCTTTCTGCACCTCTCTTGCCTCTTTCTGCACCTTTCTTGCCTCTTTCTGCACACACAGGGCTACTTTTAAACTGACCTCAGGCTCAGCAGTGCACACATGCAAGTGCAGAAAAGGGCTGCTTACCTCTAAACTGCCATGCCCTATTATATGCTAGGGACTTAGAGGTAGTTTTAATCCACCTGCCGTAATATGTACTAGGGCCTTACAGGGGAGGTCATGCCAATCACAGGGGTACCCCAACCCATAGTGTACCCTAGTGTATGCAGATGTTTTCACTGTATTCTAAGTGTCTTTCAGCATAGCACTGGCTCCGGGCCTTGTTAGGCAGAGCCCAGGGTCAGTCAGAGTCAGTTACCACCAGTACCAGTCAGCAAAAAGTTGGGCGGTGCCCAGGGCACAGGATGACTTTGCAACAGGGCATCTTTCTGCACCTCATTTGGTTCTTTCTGCATATCTCTTGCTTCTTTCTGCACCTTTCTTCCTCTTTCTGGACTTCTGTTGCCTCTTTCTGCATTTCTCTTGCTTCTTTCTGCGCATTTATTCCTCTTTCTGCACATGTCCTACCTCTGTAGGCATTGTTAGAAATTAGCATTTAAAAAACCTTAGAAATTCACTGAAAAAACCATAGGTTTCAGGGGTGTTATAGTTAGAAATTAGCATTTAAAAAACCTTTGAAATTCACTGAAAAAACCATAGGTTTCAGGGACGTTATAGTTTGAAATTAGCATATAAAAAACATTTGAAATTCACTGAAAAAACCATAGGTTCCAGGGACGTTATAGTTAGAAATTAGCATTTAAAAAACCATAGGAATTCACTGAAAAAAACATAGGTTTCAGGGACGTTATAGTTAGAAATTAGCATTTAAAAAACCATAGAAATTCACTGAAAAAACCACAGGTTTCAGGGACGTTATAGTTAGTTGGACATTTTACTCTTACAAAACCAGAGAAATTCAGCCATTATACTTAGTTGAGCTAACTATAACTCGCGCCCCCGCAATGCACTGCTGATGATGTCGCATATTACATCACTCATGACATGGTCAGTGACATCACTGATGACATCACTGATGACATCTCAAATGACATCACTGATGACATCACTGATGACATCATCCATGTGATTCTCTGATGCACCTCCTCGCACCCTAATATAACCTTTGATACACCCACTCTAAAATTCAGAATGCCATTCTCGAAACCATAGACACACCAATACCAGTTAGTACATACCCACTCACTAATTCCTAGATCTACACATACATCTACTCACTCACCCATACAGTCACTAATACATGCAGTCACTCATAAATACAGCCACTATCATATGCAGTCATACACCCATACAGACACTCACACACCACCACTCACCCGTAGAGTTACTCACACACCTAGTCAGTCATGCAAAGAATCAATTACACTCCCATTTACTCACCTATACAGTTATACACACACCACCTCACTTATTCATACAGATACTAACACACACTTACTCTCTTATACAATCACTGACACAAGCACACACTCATGCATACAGCCACTCTCACAATCACTCACTCTCACATATTTGATTTGATTTATCGATTTGATTTGATTTATCGATTTGTATAGCGTGCGCATGCCCGAAGGCGTCTTGGCGCTGAACTTGGCAGGACGTATGAGTAGACGGGACCAAGTGATGCTCCTATAAGATTCCATCAAGATCAGTTGGAAAATAGCCATGTTTTCAGTAGTCTTCTAAAGGACATGAGTGAGGTACTGCTTTTTATCGATATTGGCAGGAGGTTCCAGGTTTTCGCTGTCCCCAATAGGAAGCTTCTGCCTCCCCAGCGAACCTGCTTATACTTAGGTATTTGTAGCAGTTTTGACTGAGATGATCTTAGATTTCTGGCTGGTATGTACCATTTCAAGTGCGATCTCAAATATAATGGTCCTTTACCCTGAAGTGCTTTATAAGCAAGACATTGTGATTTAAATTTGATTCTCTTTTCCACTGTGAGCCAGTGGAGGGCTCTCAATCTATGGGAGATTGATTCATATTTGGGGATGTCCAGTATCAATCTGGCGGCAGCATTCTGCAGTCGCTGCAGTTTTAGTAGATACTGGGATTGTATCCCCACATAGAGGGCATTGCCATAGTCCAGTCTGGACAGAGCCAAGGTTGTCACAAGGGTCTTTAATGCATCCGGGGGAATGAAAGAACGGATCTTCCTGATCATCTTTAAAATCCCCCAGAAGGTGGAAGAAAGCTTGTTAATTTGACCGTCAAATGTCAGTCTGTCATCAAAGATCATATAGTTAGTTATATACTCCAACACTCACATATACTGCCTTTCAGATATGTAGTTACTCACACATAAACCACTGAGACATCCATTCACTCACCGACACAGCCATATGCACACTCACTCACCCATACAGCCCCTCGCAGATGCACTCATGAACCCATACACCCACTAAATCACCCACTCACACATCCATGCAGGGAGTTACACCCCCACACCCACCCACACAGACACTCAAGCATCCATACAGGTACTCAGACAGCCAATCAATAACCCATATAGACACTCATGTAGCTAGTCACAAACCCATGCAGCCACTTACACACCAACTGACAGACTGATACAGACATTCACACAGATTAGTGATGCACCCATGCATTCACTAAGACACGTTTAATCACTCACTTATACAGTCAGCCACGCACCCATAAAATCATCCATACAGACACTCATACAACCACTCATTCTTCAAATACACCTTGGCGTATATATAGATAACATTCTTAAACTTTTCAGAAACACTGGATGATGTCATCAGTGATGTCATCAGTGATGTCATTTGAGATGTCATCAGTGATGTCATGAGTGATGTCACTGACCATGTCATGAGTGATGTAATATGTGACGTCATCAGCAGTGCATTGCGGGGCGCGAGTTATAGTTAGCTCAACTAACTATAACGGCCGAATTTCTCTGGTTTTGTACAAGTGAAATGTCCAACTAACTATAACGTCCCTGAAACCTGCGGTTTCCCTTACATACTTAAGCCAGGGCATATGATAAAAGTGATCCAGGGAAAGGCAATCAGTTAAAATATCCTTACTTTCTGAGATTCCCTCCCTAGGCCATAAATTCATCCACAAAGATAGGGGTTGGTAAGATAACAGATCAGAAAGAAAAGCCGAACCCAATTCTTCATGGACTATAATAGAGGGGATACATTGCGGTAGGCATAAAAGACGTTTTAAAAAAGTATTTTCAATGACTTGGAGTTCCTTGTGCTCCTTATAACCCCATATCTCGCTACCATAAGCCACCTTAGTAATGCACTTGGCCTTGTAGATCTTCAAGAGGGCCCCACTAGGTCTGGTGCCCAATCTAGATGCAAAATTAAAGATGGCAGTATTGGCCCTGACAAAGTCCCCTTTTTTCCTACGGATGAGTGGACGCCAAGTCATGGCAGTGTCGAAGACTACACCTAGATATGAGAAGACATCGGTCATAGGGACCGGCATTGATCCCACCACAAATGTGTGGAGTTTGCAGGGGCGTAAACCTACTTGCATTACAAAGGATTTGTTATTGTTCACTAGCAGGTTCAAATATTCCATAAAGCGGACAAATGAGGTCAATAAAGTTTGCAAACCCCTGGCTGTCCTAGTCATGAGGACGGCGTCGTCCACGTACAATAGTACTGGAAGGCTCCGCCCACCCACTTGTGGACAGTCAGTTTTCATCTTCACAGAGTCTGCTCCAAGTTATTGATATACAGATTAAAAAGAAAGGGGGCCAAAATACACCCCTGTCGGACCCCTCTCTCAGTTGTGAGCTGGTGGGTGACTCTCAGATCCTTAGTGAATCGAACCACTGCCTTGGTGTCACTATGTAAATCCCTCAAAAAGCGTACAATGTCTGGGCTAACTCTCAACGACAGCATGATCTGCTAGAGCTTCGATCTCTTAACTAGGTCGAATGCTGAGGACAGATCCATGAAGGCTAAATAAACTGTGTCGTGATGCGCGACAGTGTACTTGTTAAGTACCAAGTACAAGTTTAGGCTTTGGTCCACTGTCGATCGACATGAGCAAAAACCATTTTGGGCATCAGACAGAATGTTATTGTCCTCTGCCCAAGTAGAAAGCCTGTTAAGGACTATGCAACCCACCACCTTTACCACTGAGTCCAGTAAAGAGATAGGTCTATAACAGTGGGTACTCTTCCGGTCTCCCTTTTTGAAGACCGGGACAATTGTAGACAGAGCCCAAGAAGCCGGAAAACAGGATACAGATGCAGCATTAATAACCGCGGTAATAGTCGGTACCCAGATGTCCATATCTGAGATGTAAAGAGCAGGTGGGATCCCATCCGGGCCCGGGGCCTTCTTCTTTGTCAACCCTGCTATACCTTTTTCTAAATTCCTCGGGAGTAAAAACCACATAGGGAGACACCTCGGCTAGGTGCAGGTCAAAGGTACAGTGGTCAAAAATATAATTTTCTAATTATCTGAATGTGTTTTAGTTGATTTATTAATCTTATATGTTACTATTTTTTATAAAGGTTATTTGTTTTTTTTTAAATAGCTTGCAATTTTAAGTGATTTAGAATTTTATATTATTTTTTATAGTAATGTATAGTGTTCTAGTAAGTTGGGATTTTAGGTGATTTAGAATTAAGTGATTAAGTGATTTAGAATTTTATATTATTTTTTATAGTAGTGTATAGTGTTCTAGTAAGTTGGGATTGAAGGGGGATAGGGTGGGAAGTAAATTAAGTAAGAATTATTTAACAATGAATTATTACTTGTTTATTATTATTTAAATGTTTTCAATTACGTAATTTGCGAAATATTTATTTCTTTTACTCATATTTTAGTTGTGGGCTGCTAGATTTGTTGGGGTCTTGGATGAGAAGTTAAGTAATAATTAATTAATAATTTAATAATAATTTTTAATTCATTATTTAATACATTTTTATTTATGGAAAATATGGAATACTGAATTACTGTTGTAGTATTTTAGTTACGGGATGCTAGGTTTGTAGTGGTGTGGTGTGGAAGTTATTTAATTAATAATTAATGCATTATTAATTATTATTTGCAATATTATTTTTTTATTGAATTTTTAATATTTAAATTATGGATTATTTAATTATTTTCATAAAATTTTAGAGCATCATTACGATGCCGCAAGGTCAGAACACCGACCACTATTGCGGCGGTCAGAAGACCTCCAGACAAGGATTCTGTGGTCCCACTGCTGATTTATGATGTGACCACCATGCTGGCGGTCGTAAAAGTGCTCTTTAACATGACGGCTTGTGTTGCTAAAAAGGGCTGCAGTGTTAAAAAGCACTTTGTGCATGTCCATGCACTGTGTGCCATTCACCATGTGGTGCATGGCACACGGTGCTTGGATGTATGTGGGTGCATACATATGCCCCAAGGGTCACACTTTGCAGTGGCCCACTAGGGACGGGTGCCCTGTTTGCAGCCCCCAAAGTCCGTTTCCGACAGCCGTCTCATGGCTGTTGGACTGCCATGAAAAGTCTGAAAGGGACATCGTAATCCCGCAGGCGGTGCCTGTCTCAACATTGCCTCTATTCCAGACTACGAATCCGACCTCTGCCTCATCAGGATCAGTAGATCCTGTCGGAGGCAGCGGTCTGCCTCCAGGCCAACGAGGGTCCAACCACCTGCATCATAATGCAGCAGTCGGACCGAAGAGCTGTCTGTTGGTGGCACCGCCACCGATGGCGTGTCAGTGGCGGTCCCACTGACATCGTATTAAGCCCCATAGTTGGGGGCTGCTATGTTTGTAGAGATCTAGCCTGGGAAGGTAATTAAGTAGTAACTAGTTAACACTTAATTTTTAACTGTTAATTAATTATTTAATTGATTTTAAATATGTAAATTATATTTTTATGAGACAGCAGAGTGGGCGGTGCAATACTTGGAAAAATACGCGATGGCCCACAGATACGGGAAAGGAGAGAGGCCGGGTCGCACACTTGCATGGGTGCTGCAGCCCTCTAGGGGTCAGTCCTACAAGAGGCCAGATGGCACCTATATTGCTGATACTATTGGCATTCGCAATGAAATACTCACCTCCTACACTGACCTGCACATGACACAGGTCGCCACTGACGCGTCAAACAATAAAGGTTATTTAGACAAAGTGGCATTGGTGTGGCTCCTTTCGGCACACCAACAATTCCTTGCAGAACGCTTTACAGAAGAGGAAATAATCCGGGCCAAGGATGCCATTGACGGGACGAAGGTGCCCGGCGTATATGGATTCTCAGGCTGCTTTTACAAGGCATACAATCACCTACTTGCCCCATGTCTTTTAGAGACTTATCAGGAAGCGATGGAGAAAGGTGTTCTTCCACCTACACGTTGCGAAGCAGTCATAATGCTGCTCCCCAAACCGGGTAAGGACCCGTTGCAGTACAGTTCCTATCGGCCGCTCTCATTGTTAAATTTTGATAATAAAATCCTTGCCAAAATGCTAGCCACCAGGATCTCTCTATTACTAGACCAAATGATATCACCAGCCCAATCTGCGATTGTCCCTCATAAATCCAAGGCCATGAACCTGCGTACACTCTTTGAGGTACTCCACAGAATCTCACCAACCATACCAGCAGTTGCGGCGCTGCTTGATGCCAAAAAAGCATTTGATTCACTGGAATGGCCATTTCTACAGGCAACCCTGTGCAGGATGGGGCTCCAACTTGTATTCACTACACTTATCAAACTGCTATATACGGAGCCCACAGCATGCATTCACCTAAATGGGACGATGACATCGCCACTGTTTCCCACATTGGGAACAAGGCAGGGATGCCCGCTATCCCCCCTGTTGTTTGTGATAGCGCTGGACCCACTGGTGCGTCACTTGCAGGAACAACATCTTCACAGAGGTCTGCAATTTCAAACAGGCCTGCTCCTAATCACTCTCTATGCCGATGATATCATCCTCTACATAAGACACCACAATGAAAACCTGGGACCAGTGCTGAGAGAGATCACTTGCTATGGTGCCTTGTCCAGGTGCCATATAAACTGTGGTAAATCAGTGATATTTCCCCTAATGCCTGCCCCCTATAGCATAGATACATTAGTCTCACTGGTGAGGAGCGATGACTCAATCCAGTATCTGGGGATACACAGCCATAAAGATTCTTATCAAATAATACGGCTTACCTATGGGCCAGCACTGGAAAGCCTGTCTGTCCGGATAGAGTGATGGTTGAAACTGCCTCTAAGTATAGCAGGCCACATAGCTATCTTCAAAATGGTGGTACTGCATCAGTTCTTGTACCTGTTTCATAATATCCTGATCCCACTAACGAATGCGTTTTTCGCAACACTTCGTACATTATTATTATGTCTTGTGGGGGGGGAAACAGCCAAGAATTAGCTGGGGCACTCTGACCCTACCATACTAACGTGGGGGCTTCGTGGTTCCAAACTTTCACATCTACTACTTGGTGGCCCAGTGCAGTTCTGCTCGACATTGGTACCAACCAGATGCTAGGATACCATATGCCAAACCGGAGGCGGACCTCATGGATCCTCTCCCGCTGGCAGCGGTGCTGCCGGTCAGAATACCGCGCAATCCAAATGACATCCAGACCATCTTCAAGACTTGCTGTGCCTGGAAGAGGCTGATTCAGGCAACGGGTGGGCACTTATTATACTCATCTTGTCTCCCCTTAGCTGCAAATTTCTGGCTACCCATCATGCAGGAAACCCTTGTAAAACGTACCTTATCTAAATACTCTCTGTATACCACTGGTGACCTGCCCCCTGATGGGCATGTGTAACTCCCGGACAGAGAATGCTTGCTTCCGGGATGCCCCCATGATGAATCAATTTGTCTTGAGATGGATGCAGGGGCACCAAGGGCCCAGATCCCCAGATATCCCCTTGAGCCGGACGATTTTCCACCTTTTACATTAATTATCACAGACACGGGTGGTGATCACTTAGGGCCGGATGTATGAACACATTTTCCCATAGATACAGAATGGGTAAAACTGTTTGATACATCTGGCCCTTAATATCCAAACTGCACAAATCAGCCTTGGTGTTGCTACCTGCTCGTGATACAGGGGTGCGTGCTGCATGGGAGCAGGACTTGGGAGACTCACTTACTGATTTTCAGTGGCATCACTGCTGCATGCAGACATGCATGGTCTCTCTTAATCATTGACACAAACTATTACACTTCAAGTTTTTATGGTGAGCTTACATTACACCAATCAAAGTTGTACGGGTGTGTGAGTGGGCGAACAAGAGGTTGTATGGGTGAGTGAGTAGGTGTGTGAGTAGTTCTGTGGATGATGTCATCAGTGATGTCATTTAAGATGTCATCAGTGATGTCACTGACCATGTCATAAGTGATGTAATACGTGAGGTCATGAGCAGTGCATTGCGGGGGCGTAAGATATAGTTAGCTCAGGTAACTATAACTGCCGAATTTCACTGGTTTTGTACGAGTGAAATCTGAACCTAACCATAACGTCCCTGAAACCTTTGTTATTTTCAGCAAATATATATATATATATATTGTAACATAATGAAGAAAAATATGTATCTTAGATGATATTAAATTTAGCAATATTTTTAATGTAGTACTACGAAAATATATACACATATATTTTCACATGAACTTGAAATGTAAAATAATGAATATAATGCAAAGTAAATATTTCTTTAAATATGCTACACTATCTGTAAGAGTATGTCTCTCTCTCTCTCTCTCTCTCTATATATATATATATATATATATTTATATATATATTATCTACTGGCGGTCGCCAGTAGATAGTTATAGTTACAACCTATTATCCATAGGAAATCCAGCGACATTCTATTTGAAATAACTCTCTTGCCGGTTGACGTATCTTCGCAAAATTTTCAAACTTTGTGGCCCGCTCCGGTCCGCTCCTACCCTGAAAGTCTCGGGGGATTCGTCAAGCGGGGGCCGAGAAAAAGGGGGGTCCCAAAACGCGTTTTCCCCATGCAATTTTCCATAGGAAACTTTAGACACGGCTACAGCCCGAACTGCTGAACGGAATTACACCAAATTTGGCAAAGAGGTAGTTCTTGGTTCAGAAAGAACCCTTTTTGTTAAATGGTGTAAATCCGTTCAGTAGTTGCTGAGAAAATCAAAAGTAAAAAGATAGTGATATCTATGGCCGCGTCGGATTCGCGCACCCTCCCGATCACGAGCTGCATGCTAATTGGCTGTCAACACTCCAAATCAGGAAGTGTTGGCAGCCATTTTGTCCCTCGGTAGAACCGAGGGCCAGAAACTAAGTGCGCAAAGCGCACAAAGGGGGCAGGGTAGAAACACCCTGACCCCCTAGGTCTGCTCAGGGGTCCCACAAGGACCCCCTGGGCAAAATTTTTTTTTTTTTTTAAAATCGGCAGGATGCGCTCAGGGTGCGCGAATCCTGCCGAAAAAAAATCGAAGCGCGGTCTCCGCGCTTCGATGCTACTGGCCCCCGGGTGGGCCAAGTCCCGGGGGCATGCTGGGGGGGTTAATTTTATGTGTGGGGGCCTCTAAGGGCCCCCAAGCCCCGGGGACCACCACCCCCAGGGCTTTATGTAGAATGGTGCGGGAGGGCTCTGAGCCCTCCCGCAGCCCCGGGACCACCATCTCCCCGGGGCTTCTTTTTTATTTATGAAAAACCTGTGTGGGGGGCTCCAGCCCCCACACGCCCGGGGACCACCACCTCCCCGGGGCACTAAGAAAAATTACAATGGGGGTCCGTTTTGGACCCCCAAGCCCCGGGGACCACCACCTCCCGGGGCTTTCAAAATGTAAGGAGGGGGCCGCGCGGCCCCCTCCTGGAGCCTGTGGTGGCCCTGGGGACCACCACCCCCAGGGCCGGCTCCTGCAGTGTCCCGGGGTGCCTACCCCGGGACACTGCTGTTTGCAATGACAGGACGGGAGCCTCGCGGCTCCCGTCCTGTCATTGCAAACTGCTTGAATTTTGGAAGCGAGAGCAGGAAACCTGCTCTCTCTTCCAATATCCAAAGCCGATTGCTTTTCCACATGGGGAGCAGCATGTTAGCTGCTCCCCATGTGGAACAGCAATGCCGGCTCCCGTAGGACACGGGGAGCCGGCGGGGGGATTGGGGACCCCCCCACAGTCTCCAACGTGAGGCCTGGGCAAATACAGGCCCAGGGAAGGGGGGCCACGCGGCCCCCTTCCTGTTTTTTTTTTTTAATTTGTAATTAAAAAAGGGGTAAGGCCCTGGGGGATGGGGTCCCCAGGGCCCAAAAACAGAAAAAAGGAAGGGGGCCACACAGCCCCCTTCAGGGGACAAAAAAAAAAAAAAACGATCGGCCCGCAGGCCCCGCCCCTTCTTTCACCACTCTGCAAACGCGCCCCTGGCGCGTTTGCAGAGGGGAACGAATTCCCCTTGAATACTGGGGTCCCTGGGGCCAACTAGCCCACCAGGAACCTCCAGTATGCGCCAGGGGCTGCCTTGCAGAGAGGTGTACAGAGGCCACGCCCCTTTTTACACCTCTCTGCAACGCAGCTCTGTGGCGCTTTTGGAGGTATATGGTGGGCTAGTTGCACCCCAGGGACTCTCAGGATTCAAGGGGAGTTAATCCCCGACTTAAAACGCGCCACGGGCGCGTTTGCACAGTGGTGAAGGGAGGGCGGGGCTTCAGGTGACATGTGTGCAAACAGGCCCCGTGGCGCATTTTAAGATGGGGAATTAAATCCCCTTCAATCCTGAGGGACCCTGGGGCCAACTAGCCCAACAGGTACGTCCAGAAAGCGCCACAGAGCTGCGTTGCAGAGAGGTGTAAAAGGGGTGTGGCCTCTGTACATGTCTCTGCAACGCAGCCCCCTGGCGCATACTGGAGGTTCCTGGTGGGCTAGTTGGCCCGTAGGGACCCTCATGATTCAAGGGGACTTAATCCCCCTACTTAAAACGCGCCACGGGGCGCGTTTGCACAGATGTCACCTCAGGCCCCGCCCCTCCCTTCACCATTGTGCAAATATTCCTCTAAAATCAGCCGAAATACGAATTCTGATTTACTCACCTGTTATCAGGAGAGACCTCAGTGCTGCATCTTTCAGCCCAGTACTAATCCTGAAAAGTAATTTTAACCGTACTTACCAGTAACTTGAATTTCCTTGCATAGGCTAACATTGACTGGTTTCACTTGGAAATTCTTCTAAGTGTGGAGTTTTGGAACTTTAAAATATTCCTCTAAAATCAGCCGAAATACGAATTCCGATTTACTCACCTGTTATCAGGAGAGACCTCAGTGCTGTATCTTTCAGCCCAGTACTGGTCCTGAAAAGTAATTTTAACCGTACTTACCAGTAACTTGAATTTCCTTCCATAGGCTAACATTGACTGGTTTCACTTGGAAATTCTTCTAAGTGTGGAGTTTTGGAACTTTAAAATATTCCTCTAAAATTAGCCGAAATACGAATTCCAATTTACTCACCTGTTATCAGGAGAGACCTCAGTGCTGCATCTTTCAGCCCAGTACTGATCCTCAAAAGTAATTTTAACCGTACTTACCAGTAACTTGAATTTCCTTCCATAGGATATAATTGCCTGCTTTTTGCTGAAAAAGTTTCTAAGTGTTGATTTTTGAAACATACAAATATTCCTCTAAAATCAGCCGAAATACGAATTCCGATTTACTCACCTGTTATAAGGAGAGACCTCAGTGCTGTATCTTTCAGCCCAGTACTGGTCCTGAAAAGTAATTTTAACCGTACTTACCAGTAACTTGTATTTCCTTCCATAGGAATCCATTGTCTGGTTTTCAGCAGAAAAGTTTCAAAGTGTCGATTTTCACAAACTACAAATATTCCTTCAAAATCGCCTGTATGACTTAAACGCATTTTTTCAACTGTTTACAGGAGATGCACCAGTGCTGGATCCAGGATCCAACACTGAGTAAGAAAAAGTAACGATAACAGTTTTTACCTGCTAAGTGAATTTCCTTCCATAGGATAACATTGGTGATTCTATGAGGAAAAGTTTCTAAGTGTCAACTTTTAAAATACAATAATATTCCTTAAAAATCACGACTGTAACCAAAACGCTTTTACTCAACTGTTTACAGGAGATGTCCCAGGACTGAATCTAGGATCCAGTCCTGTGGTTAGAAAAGTAATCCATAAAGTAACTAATTGCATTTAACTAGAAATTCACATTGAGCTGAATGTTGCATTGTGTTTGAAAATGTGTTGCCCATTGCAACAACTGTAACTACTGTACTTAAAAGTCTATTGCCTATGTGCTAAGTATTTAAACTAAAGTAATTCATTCTGAGAAAGTATTTTTTGTAATGTAATGTATAATGTAATTACAATGTAATTTAAAAAATAAAATATGTAAAAGAAATTGTTTCTAAAAATGTAGTAAATCAGTATGAAAAAAAATAATATAAAAATTAATACATTTAAAAAACCTTTGAAATTCACTGAAAAAACCATAGGTTTCAGATATGTTATAGTTACAAATTAGCATTTAAAAAACCTTTGAAATTCACTGAAAAAACCATAGGTTTTATGGACAGTTATAGTTAGTTGGACATTTCACTCGTACAAAACCCGTGAAATTCCCCGTTATAGTTAGTTCAGCTAACTATAACTCGCGCCCCGCAATGCACTGCTGATGACGTCACATATTACATCACTCATGACATGGTCAGTGACATCACTGATGACATCACTGATGACATCTCAAATGACATCACTGATGACATCATCCACGTGATAATCTGATGCAGCTCCTCACACCCTAATATAACCTTTGATACACCCAATCTAAATTACAGACTGCCATTCGCAAAACTATAGACACTCCAACACCAATAACTACATACCCACTCACTGATTCTTAGGTCTACACACACACATCCACTCACTCACCCGTACAGTCACTCATACTTATGGTCACTCAGTACAGGACTATCATATGCACTCTTACTCCTATATAGACACTCAAACACCGCCACTCATCCAAAGAGGTACTCACACACCTAGTCAGTCATGCAAATAATTAAACACA
The DNA here is from genome assembly GCA_963921515.1 of Calotriton arnoldi. Lineage (NCBI taxonomy): Eukaryota > Metazoa > Chordata > Amphibia > Caudata > Salamandridae > Calotriton > Calotriton arnoldi. The sequence continues at coordinate 138,721 of CAWUFW010016474.1, forward strand.
CTGCCATTTACTCACCTATACAGTTATACACACACCAGCTCACTTAATCATACAAATACTAGCACATTGTTACGCTCTTATACAATCACTGATACAAGCACACACTCATCCATACAGCCACTATCACAATCACTCACTCTAGCTTATAGCTATTTATATACTCCAACACACATATATACTGGCTTTCACATATGTAGTTACTCACACATGTACCACTGGGACATACATTCACTCACTAACACACTCTTACACACACTTACCCACCCATACAGTCTATCACAGATGCACTCTTGAAACCATCCACCCAGTGAATCACCCACTCACACATCTATGCACAGAGTCGCACACACCCCACCCACACAAACACTCAGGCACCCATACAGATACTCAGACAACCAATCAATAACTCATATAGACACTCATGTAGCTATTCACAAACCCATGCAGCCACTTACACAGCAACAGACAGATGGATACAGACATTCACCCAGTTTAGTCACTAACCCATGCATTCAGTAAGATACGTTAAATCACTCACTTATAGAGTCAGTCACGCACCTACTAAATCATCCATACAGACACTTACACACCCACTCATTCTTCAATACGTCTTTTCCTATATATATTAAAAATATTTAAACTTTACAGAAACACACAGTCACTGGATGATGTCATCAGTGATGTCATTTGAGATGTCATCAGTGATGTCATCAGTGATGTCACTGACCATGTCATGAGTGATGTAATATGTGACGTCATCAGCAGTGCATTGCGGGGCGCGAGTTATAGTTAGCTGAACTAACTATAACGGGGGAATTTCACGGGTTTTGTACGAGTGAAATGTCCAACTAACTATAACTGTCCCTAAAACCTATGGTTTTTTCAGTGAATATATATATGTATATATATATTTATGTACTATTAAATATTAGCGGGACATATTTAATTTACATTATCTTAAAATCATGCTAGGAAATATTTAACTTTTACAACTTTAAACTCTATTCATATTAAAAAAAACGATATTTTGTCTAGTTTATGACAAAATTAGTGTCAACACTTTTTTTCTGATGTTTCTGTACTTACTTTATAAAAATAGGATTACAAAATTATGTTAAACAATATTTTTTCCCAATATTTTTGACAATGATATTCCTTACTACAATATTGTGTCATTGATCAATAACAGACTCACATTCAAAGTTACATAAATAATGACATAACTACCTTGCAAACAAACATGAATTTTACCAAATAAGAAATAAGCCAAAAAATTATTCAGAAACTCGATTACCAAACCAATCACTTGCAAAAGTGCAACAGTTAACAAATAAGAAAGTATTACCAATTAAAAACAATACTACCATTTAAAAATGTATTAAGAATTAAAAGGTGTATAAATATAGTAAAAACAAAATGCAAACAAAGGGGGCGAGAGAGAGGTCAGGTACAAGGTGGACTCAGCCTCCTGTCTTGCTTAAATAACCAAAAGAAGTCCACTTGTTATTAGAGTGACCGTCCTATCAATGGTATAGTTGATAATTTGAAGAAAACGATGAGTTTTCTTGAAATAACCCTCACCCACCAAAGTGTCCCATGGTGGCATGCTTCATCATCGGGTTCTTCCCGGCCTGCTACGGGACGGGCCGTGCTACGACCGACGGAGACACCCTTTGTTGGGTGTTAACTATGAGGGGAAGGGAGTGGGAGGGTCAAGCAAGTGCGTATTATTAAAAAGTACCTGGCTATTTGGAATATAATTTTTATTAAGTCCTGTAGCTGGTACTACTAAAAAGGGGCTGGTGGAGACTCACACTATGATGGGTGTTTATCTCCTGGTCTACATGTTTCAAGCCTAACCCCTAAGGTTTTTCGTCAGGACCAGAGAAAATGATCCCTTGTACTACTCCTAACTTGACTCGATACGTCTAATTATATATTAAGTTTTGAATTTCATTTCATTGATGAAATACTATTTCATGCATTTACAGTACCTACTAGGTATGCTCTTCCTGTTAGGACCTGTAACGATAGGACATCATTAAATCATAATTTGATAATTGCATTTCCATAAAAAAAGTGGCCGAGACACGAAAATGTTTTAATGGAGAAGGCATTAGAATCAGAGGAAAAATGCTGGTTGCCAGAGGGAAAGAAGCATGTTGTCAGTCTTTCGGCAGTGCTGTACTTACGTTCTCAAAGTGGCACCCTTACTCGGCATAATGCGCCTTACCCGTGGCTCCGAAGACAGATGACTGAGCGGAGGCCGTCCTGATAAGGTGTGCTCACGCTCGCATCCTCTCGTTTTCTGATCCACTAGACCACCGACTTCACAAAATGGCCGCCCGTAGAGGCGACACTTCATTTGTTCTTCACTCTAATTCTACAAAGGTTCGAGACTGAACAAAGAAATATGTTACTCTGGGGCCGATTACGATAACAGTCGGCTGCTATTACGGAGGTCAGGAGATCGCCCGACAAGCATGCAGCTGTCCAACCACCGTATTCTGATTTGACTGCCGTGCTGGTATTTGGAAAGTGCTATGTACCATGGCAGGGGCATATTGCAGCCAAAGAAAAGGACGTCCATGTCATGCATGGCACATGGTGCATGGAGGTCAGTGGGGGTACTTCATGTGCCCCCAGAGACACTTTACCTAGGTCTATTTGGGGCCTCCCAATCCCTTTTTGACAGTGTTTTTGCCCTGAAGAGGCTGTCGGAAAGGGACATCGTAATCCTTTCTTGGCACCGCCGCCATTCGAGGGTGCAGCTCCAACCGCCACCCTGTCGGGATCTCTGATTCTGGTAGAGGTGGCGGTCTTGTGTCCAACAGCTGTGGATCCGACCACCCACATCATAATGCGGCGATCAGGCCGAAGGGCTGTCAGCAGTCGGACCATCCCTATCGTAATAAGTCCTCTGTCTGAAAGAAGAATTTCAAAAACACTGAAAACTAAGTACGCATTTTTTACTCAACAGCAGTCACAGTGATCCAATCTTTAAAGACGTTGTTATGCCTTATAGCACTACTCATATAATTCTAGTTGCCCTGGGAGATTTTAATATGCATATGGACACTGAGGGGCAGATTTACTAGATTCTCACAGAGCACAGTGCAGCATCTGCATATGCTACACTCCGTTGAGTGAGAATGAGTGAGCCATATTTACAGAAATTTGGCACTCTCCTTCCCTCTCAATATCGCTGGCACAGAAATATGCTGCAGTGCGCCATGGACACACCTTTGCATCATAGTGCAGGTGAGTTTCCATGACTCTAGCATAGGTTTTGTATATGAAGGGAACCCTTCCAGTACAAAATTCCATGCTTAGACTAACTTTAAACCTTTTCCCACTGTGAATATGTGCTGTACATTGCAGCACTCATACAAATTCAGAAAAGAAAGGAGTGATTAAAGCATTTTTCTTCTTCATAGTGCCTATTTGAAATGGTCGATATTTTCTCATGCTAAACCATGTCTACTTTTTTAAGGAAATAGGGTTTAGCGTCAGAAACCTTGGGTGGTTGCATGGGAACACGCATGCAACACCCATGGTACGCCCCCTTGGCAATAAGTAATTCAAAGAAGCGCTATGTACTGCTTTGCACTTCAAATGATTTTTCAGCACTAAGCAAGTTTAGCGCTGGAAAGTAAATTAATAAAAAAAGATTTTGCGTTGATTTGCGTCAGTTTTGTGGCACACACAAGGCGCTAAAACTTAGTGAATATACACCCAAGACTGACACTTGCCTGTGAATTTTTTGATCTCTCTTGTTCTCTGTAAGTAAATCAGCTAATTAATTGCGCAGGATGTGAGGCCTGAGCAAGTAATAGGTCCACCAGTATTCCCTACTCAGGGGTGGCGGTGTGGGCTCGTAATCTTCATTCGATGTCACATTATAGTAACAGTCGGTCTGTGCTCTTTCTTTGAAAAAGGAAAAGTAATTTATTGTGCACACACTTCTTAATAGTATGAATACTACAAACTAATTTACTAGGGTAGGTGGAAGTACCTTTGGTAACATTGTGAAATCACATTTGACCCCTGATAGTTCATGACCTTCAAAAAATCTCAGTAACCTGCCAGCTATACCAGATAATACATTAGAATATAGGGGGTATCAAATTAAATGAAGCAGGCCTATTGGCATTGTCTAGGGAGAAAGCACATTAAAAGACCACTCTTCACATGTTGGAAATCACTGTTCGATCACTGAAGTCAGTGTTCATGTTTTACATGCGATCTCTATTATCATTAAAGTATTGCAATATTTATCAAAAATCACTATTGGAAATCCATTTTGAAATAAAGCATTTTAAAGCAACATAACATATGTCTGTGTCTTTCTTGAAGCACTTTAGGCCGCATAGCATGCAGCCTTAGGACCAAACACACGGTTTCAGAACAAAGGGCCAGATGTTCTAAGCATTTTACTTGTTACAAATGGCCCGTTTGCGACTGGTAAAATGCTTTTTGCCATGTACAGAAGGCAAAATGTGACTCTGTAACTTGTTACCGAATCGCATTTTGCTTTTGCAATTCACTATTAGGAAGGGGTGTGTTTAGGGCGTCCCTTCCTAATACTGAATACCACAGGTATGTATGAATGTTTTGCCACCAGGAATGTGGCATATGCAAAAGAAACAATTGATGGACGGAATGCTGGACAATGCAAACATTCACCCCCAGTCACAAGGATCTGGGTTAAATCCATCATTCTTTTGCTCACCACACCACCCAAGTTTAGACCCAGCCATATGCAAATCAGTCTTGACCCTGTTCCTTGTGGGAACAGTCCAGCCCGAACTGCCAAGCCAGGTCCTCCCTGGACCGGAAACAAGCATCCTGGGACCGGATTCAGGGCATCACCCTTCATCAGCCAGGCTAGCTTGAATCCAGTGGTGTAGTGAGCACGGGACCCACGTCTGGGCATACCCTTCCCACTTAGGGCGACATATGCAAAAGAAACAATTGATGGACGGAATGCTGGACAATGCAAGCATTCACCCCCAGTCACAACGATCAGGGTTAAATCCATAATTCTTTTGCTCACCACACCACCCCAGTTTGGACCCAGCCATATGCAAATCAGTCTTGACCCTGTTCCTTGTGACCGGTTTTGTGGCAGCAAAACATTTGCAGTTAATACCAGCTTCAAGTTGACTGTCACCCATTCGCAAAGGGGAATGGGTCCCGAAAGGACTCCTTTCTCTCTGTGAATGTGGGCACCGACATTTTTTAAGAGCAGGCAGTGGCCCCACGGACCACTTCCTACTCTTAGAAAATGAAAAGGTAGCTTTTCATTTTTATTTTTGCAATGCATGTCTTTAATGAAAATTGGCTGCTTCACAAAAAATATAGTGCTATATTTAAAAAGCAGTCACAGACATGGTGGTCTGTTGACCCCAGCAGGTCACCATTCCTGTGATTGTAGCCATTCACAATGGGTCGCAAATTGCGATCTGCCTCATGAATATTGATGAGGAAGGTCCATTTGCGACTCTTCTCTTCATGTCATGGGCTCATGGATAGTTCCCCGAGCCCCAGTCTTGAGGTCCTGGTCTTTGGGTCCCGAGGCTGGTGTCTTGGCACCCATTATTCTCCTTCGGTGCTCAGGATTGGGGTCCCAGGCCCCATTCTTGAATACTCCGGCTTGTTCTCTGCTAAAGCTTTGACCATATTCCAGTCACTGGCACACACTGGGGGTATTTTTCAAACTTGCGGTGAGCCTCACAAGCTCCATCGTGTGAGTTGGGAGGTCAGAGGTCAAATCCTTGCCCTTGACAATCACAAGCCCTGTTAGGCTTATTTCCTTGATCCTGGGCTCATTTTGCTCCTGGTGGAGAGCCCTATCTACCTGGAGCCTTTTTCAGCAGGCCTTCTGGCCTCTACTTTGCAAGGGTCTGGTTTCACTATCTCTCTGCACCAGCTTTTCTCTATTGCTTGGTCTCTGATGTTCCACTCCTGCTCCCGGAGCACAAAAGTCCAGGGGGCATATTCACAAGGACTTATCGCCGAGTTATCGCCACCTTAACGCATCGAAAGTGGAGGTAGATTTAACGCCCCATTCACAAGCGTGTGCAAACTGCAGACATCGCCAGTATTCCCGCGATAACTGCCGCAAATTTTATCCCCACGGGTGACACCACCAACTAACCCTAATGAGATGCAGAGTAGGCTTTCCTGTGCAAAAACACATGAAAACACCACTACACCACTTTCACAACGAACTGCCAGATCCACGATGGAAGTCAAAACCACGCGATAAGCCGCGGTAGCAGCAGGTATTTAACACCTGCCTCTTGCTGGTGTTAAGCAGGACGACTACCTGCAGTAGGCAACGGAGGCCCGCACACAGCCACACCCGAAGAACAAACGACACCATGGAGCTACTCATCATGCAGCATGGAGCCCCAACAGGGCCACAACACCCACCGCCACCCCCCCCCAGGACCGCCACCACCCCCAGGACCCGGACCGGCACCCCCCCCGGACCACCACAGAGGCAGCGCAGAGAAAGACAGCGGACCTACCGAAAACGCACCAGTCTCACAGACCTAACGCCCAAGGAAGTCATTGCCCACTACAGGCTCAAAAGGACAACCATCCTCCGCATCATGACCCACATCGGCCACAGGCTGACGGTCCCAACACAGCGGACAACCAACATCCCTCCACAGACAAAGCTGCTGGCTGTGCTGCACACATTGGCCTCTGGTACCTTCCAACCAACAACGGCCAGAGTCGGAGCTGTCTCACAGCCAGCCCTATCAAAGTTCCTCACACCTGTCCTGGATGCCATCATCAGCTTCATACCCCAGTACCTTCACTTCCCCCACATTGCGCAGGAACAGCTGGAGACCAAGCAAGGCTTCTACGCCATTGCTATATTCCCACACGTGTTGGGGGCATTGACTGCACACATGTCCCACTTGTGCCCCCTGCGGACACTGCACACATCTACCGCAACAGAAAGCACACGCATTCCATCAATGTGCAGGCAATAGTGGACCACTGGGGAATGTTCACCAATGTCTTCGCAAACTACCCAGGCAGTGTGCACGATTCCTACATCTTCCGACAGTCCATCATCAACCAGCGCTTCCAGGATGGCACCTATGGAACTGGACTGCTCGTTGGTAAGTACCAAATCAACACACCACACACCTCAAAGCCACCATCACACAACGCACAACTGTGGGAATGCACACGTGACCAAACCACATACAACATGTCAATCAACATGCCCACCTACCAGACATGACAACACAACTCCATTGGGATCCTGGGCTTCCCATGTACACAAGCCAGCTATATCATGGCACCACAGCCACACAACGCTGAACGTGTGGAGAGGCGGAAAGCAGGCATGTGCGAAGGATGCAAGTGACCCTGGAATGGGAATGTACACAACGACAAGTGTGGCGGGAATGTGCTGGACAGACCTGGGTATGCAAACCACTGATATGTCCATGCAGACATTAACTGCTGGTGTCTGGAGAGCAGTGAACAGTGGACGCAACCATGTCACCCCAGGCTGTGGGTTTGATCGCGGAAATGTCGCTCGCTGCGTCCCCCCTGTGTGCGTGAGCGTAGTGGGTTGGCCCGGCTTACGCCAGGCCTGCGCAGGGGTGTGGATAAAAACACCGTGGTGCTGAGCGTGGTGCTCTCCCGGAATGGCCAATGTCACTGCCAGGGCGGCGCCTCTCAGCCCGCCACTAGGCCGACACCGTGAGCAGCGGGGCCTGCGAGCCTGTGCGCCTGCTGCACCCCAGGCCGCTGATACCCAGACCCGGCTTGCCCGCCCCAGCGCTCCAAGGCCGCACTGCTCACCTGCAGACACCATCGTGTGTCAAAGAGGGCCCACCACGTGTCGGTGCTAGCTCCAAGACCCATGCCTGCAACCTTGGCAGCCTCCTCAGACCATCGCTGTCCTCCGTGACACAGGCCCCCAGGAGTCCTCATTCGTTGACATACTCCACCGCTGCAGCCGGCCTACACTGAAGTCCAGTATGTCCCACATCTAGAACTGAGGCTTCATTAATCAATGGCAGAGTTCATGCCAGTGAACGCAGGGAGAGGAGTGAGAGAAAGATGCGTTTCAGTCCGGTGGAAACACAGATCACCGTTACGGAGGAGGTCAACCAGTAGCAAGGACTGACCTGGTGCCACTAACCCTGTGCACCGTGAGTCACCGTCAGCCTCCGGCAGAACATTGTTGGTGTCTGAGCCTGTGGCCTGGGGGTTGTCATCAGCAATGGGCAGATACGGTGTTTGGCATGAGTCTGTGGCATTCATATCCGCCATGTTGCCGGACACAGCTGGTATGTGCCCTCTGCATCATGCCCTGGGGGTACACCTCCCACTCTCCCCCGAGACACTCCGCGAAAACCACCTTTGATGCATTCGAGACCCTGCTCTGCCCTCATGACCCTACCCCAGTCTCCCGCAAGTCAGCGTCCCGTGGCGGTATGCCCGTGGCGGCCGATGTGCATCCGGGGCCACTAAGTCTGTGCAACTCAAGTCATGCTCCCTTGCTGTTCGAACATTGCATTCCTGAGTGCCTGATGACTGTTGAAGTTGTTGCCAGCACCAGCTACTCCCTGAGGGCTGGCTTACACTCACCCCACACACAGCCAGCACAGGCGTCACTGGACTAGTGGGCCTGCCAACACATCATGCCGAACCAAGTATTGACTCTTTTCTCTCTGCACTGTCACAGGTGATCAAGGATATGCACTCTGCCCTTGGATGATGACACCCCTCCGAGACCCGAACACACCCGCCCAGAGGCAGTACAATGTGGCCCACAAACGCACCAGGGGCATCGTGGAACACACATTTGGCGTGTTGAAGTCACGTTTCAGGTGCCTGGACGTCACAGGTGGAAGGTTCCTGTACAGCCATGTGGAGAGGTGTGGTGCAGCGGCCAGGGCAGCTGACTTCGGAGCACAGGGTTCACGGTTCGATCCCCGGCTCCGGCGGCAGCTCAGCTCAGCACCATGTGACTCTGGGCAATAGCTCACTTAATTTCCACTACGGCCCCCAGCGCCTTGAGACCCGTAAGGGTGAGTAGCTGCGCTATATAAAAACGGACTTACTTACTATTTACTTACTTACAGCCCAGACATCATGTGCAAGATGATCGTTGCATGTTGTGTGTTGCACAACATCTGTGTACGCACCAATGCCCCATGGATCCAAGTTCCAGAAGTACCGGACGATGATGAGGACGATGGGGCAGGTGGCCCACATCCCACTGCAGCTGCGGCAGGAATGGCCCGTAGGAACACCCTCATTGCCAATTTCTTCTCATGAGCACGTCACATTGTGGCCGTCCCTGGCAATCACGGGACAGTACAAAATATCCACAAGCACAGCATGTGTGAATACATTTTTTTGCAGGTTACAGGTTATACTTGTACATTGTCATGTCACAATTTCCTGCTGTGCCAGATGTGATTGGCCATGTGGTGCACATATGCGGCACCAGTTGTGTCCTGTGTTCTGTTGTGGAGGTGTTGCTGTTTGTACCAGGATGTTGTCAATGTCGAGGTGCACTTATTCTTATGTGCGTATGCTGCACGGTGGGTGAGTCGCTCCTGCGGCTCTGATTTGGCTGCCACTTATCCCTTTCATGCGGTGTGCCTTTCAGTTCTGTGCTTCCACAGTGGTGAGATGTTGCAGACTTGGGTAACTTGTGCTCTTTGTCGAGTTGTGACTCTTGGGCATGGTTTTTCCACAGATGTGTCGTTGATGTCAGGGGTTGTTTGTGCAGGTGGTTGTGTCCGAGTGTGACCTGCTCCTTTCCGGTTGTGGTCCGCACTCAGCCACCTCAGTGTCGTGCCGTGTACATAGTCATGATGATTGGACTGCAGCTATGCTACTCGTCATGTGGTGTCTCTTGCATTGTCAGTGTGGCTGACGTATATGCATGTTTGCTGTGTTTCGCACATGTGTATGTGTTGGTTGTGTGATTGTTGATGTGTTGGGTGGGTGCCCCTTTGGGCACATGGTGTACGTGGGACTACTTGGTGTTTGTGTGTGTGCTGCAGTGTACCCGTGGGATCAGGGACATGATCCTGAGTCATTGTGGGTGTGCAGTGTGCTCTGCTTAATTGTGCATGTGTGCCATTGGGCCCATCTTTCCCCGTCCCCCCACTCCCTGGTCGGTACGCACCCTGTTGATGTAGTGTCGGGTCATGTTGGGCAGTGTCCGGATCCTCAACTCCTGTCACCGTCTCCCGACTGGTGACTGTGGCCACCATCTTCTCCATGTCATTCAGCTCCTGGTGTTCTGCTGGCCCCCCTCCTCCGAAGTGCGTTGCTGCTTTCGTGTTGGCAGCGAGTTTCTGCTTGGTTTTGCCATTCACATCAATCCAGCGCCTCTTGTCCTCTTCCATTGTCCTCCTCGGCGCTGCGACGGCATTCACATGGTCCGAGATGGTGTGCCATCTTTGCCTCTTTGTTGCCAATGACACGTTGGAGGTGACGCACAGTTGGTGGTGGTGTTCTATCTCATCCGTGACGATAATCGTGTTTTCCTGCAGACTGTACCCCGTCTTCCTCTTCCTCTTCTCATTGCCCTTCCATGAGCCCTGGATTCCTGGGTGTTCCTCCATGGGGATTGTGGGGTTCATGTTGTCCTCTGCAGTGGGTCAGGGTGCATCCTTGGTACTCCGCAGTTGATTTCCTTTTTGGTGGCACTTTCCGTATGCTGTTCTTGTGCTTTTTCCCGCATTACGCGTGGGTATTGCTGGCCTCTCGCTGGTTATCACTGTTTTCTTATCGCGTTTGGGCCCATCGCGTCTTTTTACGCGTTGGGGTTTGTGTTTTTATCGCCGTCGCAGTGGTTGTATCGCGGACATTGGCCGCGGTTTTCGGGAGGCTATCGCATGATACCGCCGTGTTGTGAATTCCACGTTAACACAGGGTTATTTTCCCGCGATAGACTGCGATATGTGAAGTTGCGTTAACATTTTTTGGAGATGTTTAGCGCACGTTCTTGTGAATATCCCCCCAGGTCTTCCCACAACTGATCCTCAGGGGTTTTAATGGGGCCACCCTCACTGGCCCTGGAGAAGCATACTGGTCCTGAGGTCAGTTGCAGCCAGAGCCCTTAGTCAATTAGGGCACCAGTGGGCTTGTCCTTCCACCTGTTCATGGAGTTGTTGCCCCAGGGTTTAACTCTCTGTCTCTCCCTTGTGCAAGAGTTTATAAGTGGAAGTGGAAGGTTCTAGATGCCCAGCACTACTGCCCAAATCTTGGATGCTAAAGCACCCCTCCACCCCTGTCCCAACCATCCTGCACAGCATGCTGGGACAATCCAATATGGTGCTGTCAAGTGGTCTCTGTGAACATCTTCTCTGGAGTCCACAGCTCCACCCTTCCTTGATATCACTGCCAGGGACTTTTCCCACCAAAACTTCAAAGGGGAGTCCCTCCTGTGTTGGATTCAGATGTCTGGCCTTCCTCCTTTATTCAGTGGGCCTGAGCTGTCCCAACCCTGGTGCAGTGTGACAGCTAATTACCAGGTGCAGATTTTCCTCCCCATCCCTTCCCCCTCAGAGCTAAGTGAAGCACTGATAATGTCTCCTTTTGTGTGAAGAGGCCTTTGTTCCTTCTGCTAAAGAGCAGAGAAATTAACTTGGTCTAGCAGGGTGGTAAAAGACCTCACAGCTACGCCAGAGAAATATGACAATTCTGGATGACCCATAAGGTGTACATGTAGGTTCTTTGGTCCTGCATATTCAAACTTGCGTACATGTTTCACCCCAGTTTGATAGCTCACTTAGCTGTGCAGGCCTAAGGGAAGCAAAACTGCAATTTAAGGCATTTGTGTATAATACAGTGACACTGCAGATTAACCAACAAACCTTACTGACCTTACCTATGAGTGCCCACTAATATTATACAGTCTACCCTAGGTCAACATCTATCCCTGCAGAGTCATATCACACAATCAGCCTGCATACTTATTTACACGTGTGTGCACACATGTTCACCTGTAACCAGTCCAGTGCCCCTTACACTAGCTGCATCGCAGCAGCCTTATCTTGAAATGTGGACACTGGCAGTAAACACGCACAGTCAAATTACCTTGTGATTACCATGTGCAAGACTCGAGTAGTGAGACTCATCCACAGTAAAGGTCCAAATATCGGATGGCCAAAAAGTGAAAAATCAGGACCATTAAATGGGTGGAACCCATTTCACTACACTATCCCATTCTTGCACCTGGTGCAACTTGAAATCACCCGGTTTTTATACAACCCCAGGCTTACCAATACCTCCAGTTTGCTTGAAATTTGAAACTCCAGGCTAGAGAAAAATCCATGCCTTCCTCTGGGCCACTCATAATGAGGGCCAATGTATGATGCGATCTGGATCAGATCCCTAGGGCTTTAACTTCCATTTGTACTATTGTTCATGAACTGTACAATAATGAAGCTAAACATTCTTTTTGGTTTGATGACTTGAACCCTGCTAGATGCACCCAGAGACACAGAAGATCAGCTGTATTTGACAGAATCCTCTCAACTTCTAATAAACAAAAATAACTGATTAAAAGTTACCATTCTGTTAACCGACAGGCCCTAATGTTGTCTTACATTGTTTTGGGGAGCAATTAGCTAGCTTTGAATTACATAAATGAGACCTATTATGGACAAAATAACAGAGGCGTTTCATGTTATACCCTTCCCATTCATAAACAAGATATCATCAATTTCTTTTGGGTATGATTTTGACTTACTAGATCACTCTATCTTACACGTTTTACTTGACTCCAGGAAATCTGGTTTTACCCCGTACCCATCTCCGTGAGGGTTCTCCCTCTCTGTGATAAAATAGTCTCACCCCCTCTGTTTGCCTCGCCGCTGATGTCGATAGTGTCTATGCCCTGATTCTGTCAGATCTGTCAGACCATGACCACGCCTCACCAGATGTGGTTTTAGCCTCACTTGAAAGAATTTCCCTTTTGGGCATGACCGTATCAACAAAACAAGTGATAGTATCACTATGGTTTATAAATCTTCTTTTACCTCTGATACTCTGGATCTTTGGTCCTGGACTGTGAAGGGTTGATCTTTTCTCTTAAGGCCTCTCACAATTTCACTCCGACGATCTGTTATTCCGCCCTTCTGCCCAAAAATGCTCATTTTACCCAGGTACCCTCAGATGTCATTGAATGAATGAATGACTATCTTGTGTAGAGTGCGCGGCTACTCAGAGAGTGCCCCGGCGCTCTGCACAGGAGTACAGGTACAGAAGTCCCAGTTTACAGAGGTGTCCAAGGAACCTTAAAGCTTAAAAAGATATTTCTTCATAGCTTTCTTGAAGGGTGCTTCTTCAGTGATTAATCTCATGTGTTCAGGCAGCTGGTTCTACATGCATGCTGCTATGACCATGAAAGAGGACCATCTCTGGGGGGCGGAGCTTGCCTGGCCCAAAGATGGCCGCTTACTAAGTGAGCTCCGCTGACCGCCACATCAATCCGGCAGGTATTGGTTGTTGTTAACCTCGCTTCTTGCTCGAGGTATTGAGCACACTGAGCCCTATTGATGGTGCCCTGAAGGCTGGTGAAACGGAGTGGATTGGCCCAGCCGAACCGCTGTAACCGGGCTGGTCGCTGTATCCCCCTGCACTATGAGACGTGGCAGCCGGCGAGGGCGGTGACTCCTGCTGGGACGCGTACGTGAGATCACCCGGCCCTTGTGCGCAGGAGATAGTGGAGACGACCGGATTCCCTGCTCGCGGCGCTCCTTCTGCAGGGTATGTGAATCCTCTGCTGGCAGCTGAGGACTAGCTAATACCGCTGTGCTCTGTGGCGGAGGAGACGCTGCGGGGTCTGGGGCCAAAACGAGGTGAGGCATCTTGACGTGCGGCCTGATCGGCTGTGACTGGGCGTGGGGGCCTGCTGGCGGAGTGCCGCCAGCGCCGAATCTCTGTGAAAGACCCTAGGCATGTGCAGGAAGGCCCGGATCTACCATGAGCAGGACGCCATTTGTCTAATTACCAGGTGTGTGCTGCCCCATCTCTCGGAGGTGCGCTGTTCCTGCACTGGGCCCAAAATACTTGGGGGCTGCGCACAGGCAAGCACTGCCTCATTGGATTGCAGAACCGGTGGGGCCATATTCATTGAGGTGGCAGTGAAGTTGGGCGCCTCCCACCTGAAAGAGCTTCTACACTGCATACTGTGAGGCCCTCTTTGACTCTCTTTGTGAGGCCTGCATCTAGCACAGGCGGGAGCTCACACTCTCTGGCGCAGTAGCTGAAGCTGCAGAAAATGCTGATACCGCGCTCATTGTGCATATACTGATCAGCGCCAGCATGGGAAAACCAGATAAGACACAGCCTAAGCTGAGCTTCGAGCAGCGAAAATCCAGGCATAGAGAGGACACCGCGGAGTCTACTGCGTCGGAACCTGACACGCTGTCTGAAGACCCCGTTGGAGACATTAAAACAATCCTTGCGTCTATGCAGAAAGGCTTGTCGGCGATTGATGCAAAAATAGACACCTTGTCCTATAGAATGGACCGCATGTCCGAGAGAGTTGACAAACATTCGGAATGTCTCGATATGGCCGAACGCAGAATCACCGAAACTGAGGAGGCTCAAACAGACTCTAACAGCGCACAGAAACAAATGGAGAAGACTCTGGTCACTTTGCAGGACAGAGCCAAGGATTTGGAAGCCAGATTGTGGCGTAGCAACCTGCGCATTATAGGCCTACCCGAGTCCACTGCGACAGGCAATATGGTTACTACTCTGCTTGGCGCCGCCACCTTTTCCCCCATGTTTGTTGTGGAGCGCGCGCACCATTCGCTGGGGCCTAAGCCTCCCCTGGGTGCCCCTCCAAGGCCTGTCATAGCGAAGCTGCTGAACTATAGAGACAGGGATGCAGCGCTGAGGAGGGCAAGAGAACTGGGTGACCTGCAGTATGAGGGCTCTTCTCTCTCCTTCTCCCCGGACTTCACTCTCAGAGTCCAGGAGGCCAGGAAGCAATTTGCGCCTCTGAAACGCAAGCTGAGGGAGCAAGGAGTGGAATACGCGATGCTGTATCCAGCGCGGCTGCGAGTGATGCTGAACGGGAAGGCAATGATTTTCTCTATCCCTCAGTCTCTGCAAAAGGCCCTCAAAGACTGGGACATGACTGGCAAGCATAGGAAAGACCAGATGGCAGACGATAGAGCGGATGGAGCGGGTGGAGGACTCGATGAAAACGACTGATGAGAAAACTGGACACCAGACTCTAGTGACGATTCACCCCTCGTGAGGACTTTTTGAGCAGGTCTGAGGTGTTTGGAACTTATACCTTCAAGGGTCGCCTCATTAATGAGGATTATACCTTTATGCTTCTTCTGCTAACCCATGAGGAAATGAACAAACCTGCTGGCTCTTATCCGCATAAGCCAGACTCAATGTTAAGTACAATTGGTGCCTTCTTGAGCGAGAGACATTATCCAATAATAGCTGTTTATGAGGCTCCCCGGGAGAATTATTCCCTCCAGTGGATGTCTCTTACCCTTTGGTTAGTGGTGGTGCGGCACTAGGACCACACAGAAGTGCTGGCCAGTAACATCTGCCCCAATGCGTTCCACGCTCAATCACTACAAGTTAATTGGTGCTTATTGTTGCACTACTGTTGTTTTCTTGCTATATTTACTAGTAATTACTAGTGGGGGGAAGTAGGCCGCCTATGCCTAGTTGGGGTCGGCATGGCGTGGGTAGGGGTGGGGTTTTGCTATTTTTGTTACAATTCACATGGACATACTGATCGTGGGTGATAACGGCAACACATGTGAAATAGCAGCTAGGATGGACAGATTATGTGAGAGTTGTGAATGACGCACTGTGGAACAGGGCAGGGATATAGAAGGAGCCTGAGGCTAATTACCTGGAATGTGAGGGGCTTGAATGATCATAGAAAGTTGCGTAAAGTCCTGGCATACTTGAAAAGAAAGGAAGTAGACATCGCGCTGCTCCAAGAGACGCATCTTGCCCCCAACAGCACTATGCTTACGAGACGTAGCCTAGCGGATCCGTTCCAGGCAGCTGGCTTCACCTCGCACTCCAGGGGCGTACTTACCTGGGTTAATCCCAAATCAGGTATCCAACTCGAAAAATGCAGGGCTGACCCTGCTGGTAGATATGTAATGTCAAGATGTCATGGTAGGGGTGCTGACTTCCAAATTATTAATACTTATGGGTCTAACTATGATGATCCTCAGTTCTACAATTCACTATTGACACTCATTAAGGGCTGTCCTTCATTGCCACTAATCTGGGGTGGGGATTTTAATTGCGTATTAGATCCTGCGCTTGACCGATCGAAGGGACCCCCTAGGCGCCCATCTGCAGCTGCCAAAGCCATTGCTGACATAGCTCTACAATTGCAACTAGTAGACGTGTGGAGAACCAGATCCCCTGGGAGAGGCGGGTACACGCATTACTCAGCGTACCATGATACACACACTAGAATTGACTACTGGTTAATATCAGAGGCACTAGTATCCAGGGTACGGGACTGCACAGTGTTAGCTCGTTCCTTTTCCGACCACTCTCCCATATTTTAGTGGTTGAAATTCCTCCCCGGGGCCCTCTCCCTTTTCTGTGGAGATTCCCTCAATACTCCCTACTAGACACAGTATTTAAAGCTGAATTAGCTGCCGCTATTACGAAATTCTTTGACACTAACGTTGGTTCAGTTGACTGTTTTGCCACGGTGTGGGAGGCATTTAAGGTGTTCTTAAGGGGGGTTGCCATGAATAAACATTCTGGGGTACTTCACTCCATTAGAGGTAGACTCGCCTTATTAGATGATCGATTGAGCGCACTGGAGAGAGAAGCTCTGAATAGGAATGATCCCCAGATTTTAGAACAGCTGAAAACAACGCTTGAAGAGTATCACGAGGAAGCCGATAGTGAAATCAAGCACATGGGGAAATACGCATTGGCCAGATCCTACGGCGAGGGAGATAGGGCAGGCTCAGTATTGGCTGCGATTGCTCGTCGTCGGTATGAGTCTGGGGTCATTCAAGAGCTACTAGACGAGAAGGGCACTGTACTAAAAGAGCAGGCTGATATAGTAAACAGATTTGGCAGAGACTACCAGGACCTGTATAGCTCCAAAGTTACCCCAGACGAAGAGAATATAGTGAACTATCTGGAATATATACAACTACCCTGGCTGACGGATAGTCATAGAGAGTACCTCATGAGGCTCCTTAATGCTGTTGAGATCCGTATGGCACTTAACTCCATGCGGGATGGAAGCGCCCCAGGCCAGGATGGGCTCACTGTGTCCTTTTACAAGGCCTATATTGATTTACTAGTTCCGCACTTGAGCACTCTGTTCCAGGAAATGGGAGAGACTGGCATAATGCCCCCCTCCATGCGCAAGGCACTGATTGTAACTATATTGAAACCTGGCAAGGCTCCCCAAGAGTGTTCGTCTTATAGACCACTATCGTTGATAAATGTTGACACTAAAATGTTTGCTAAAATATTGGCCAATAGACTGACCCCGCTCTTGCCTATTTTGGTAGGCCCAAAGCAAGCAGGCTTTGTTCCTGGCCGTACGTTATCCTATAATCTGAGAACTGTTTTTGGGGCTTTGCAACACGTTAAGCCAGACGTCAAGGCAGCAGCAGTGTATTTACACGCTGAAAAAGCCTTTGATTCGGTTGAGTGGAAATTCATGCTGGTGGTGCTAAGGCGCTTGGAAGTTGGAGAAATCTTTCTAAAATTAATTTCGGTTCTTTATAACTCTCCCACAGCTTGAGTGCATTTGGGAGATACTGTTTCTTCCCCCATTCAGGTTTCTAGAGGCACAAGACAAGGGTGCCCCTTATCACCATTACTGTATGCCGTGGCTGCTGAGCCCCTACTCAGCGCTCTCCGTGAGTATCATGGCAATAGAGGCATACGTTTCCCCAGCCACAATCTCATTGTCTCTGCTTATGCGGATGATATGCTATTGTATATACGGGATCCGGACACTAACCTTTCTCCAGTAATACGAGAGGTGTTAAGATTTGGTGGCATTTCGGGTCTTAAAATTAACTGGGATAAATCTATAAAAAAAAAAAAGAGGACCATCTCTACCCTGCTTTTGGAAGCGGGGGATTGTTAACAAGCCAGCACCGCTACAGCATTGCAGTCTTCCTGGTCTGTACTCCTTAATCCTCTCATTTAAGAAACAGGGACCCCCTTTGTGCAGGGATGGGTGGGCCAATGGAGCTTCTCACAGAAGTGAGATACCGAGGCGCATCTAAGCAGCCTAAAGATGAGGCGTACTGTCATGTTTTGTATCACTTGCAATCACTGGACTATGTAGTCAGGAAGACCCAGATACAAAACATTAACATAGTCCAAACAGGACAAGATCAGGGCCTTGGCCACCGTAACTTGAGATTCATGGAGGAGAAGGTGCAGGAATTCTCTAAGCAAACGAAGGATTCAGAGACATGATCTAACCACTGCCGATACCTGGGCATTGAAGGAAAGTTGGAAATCAAACATCACGCCCAGATTCCTAGCCACTGCTGTGGTGGGGAAGTGGGCAACCCCCCACAGGGCCACACAGGGCCAAGCTCCTGTCCACCCAAAAAGGGGGTTCATTGCCCATTAGTTTTGAAATAGGCATATTTCACGATAGTAGGTGATCTTAATTTACACTTTGACAATGAAAGCTGCTCTTCAGCAACTAACTTGAACACCAACCTAGAAGCCATTCAGGTTATCATATTCTAATTTGTTGTCCCTAAGAGTCAATGATCCTCTCCTCTGCAACTTTACTAACAATTTCACAATTCTTCTGATTATCGCTATTAAATAGGTCCCTTCTCAGGTTCTGGCTGCAACTAACAACATAAGATATAGGTCAAATCCCAGCCCTTTGGAGTTTAGCAGTCTACTAAATTGTTCCATATCACATCTCAGTTCCTCAGTGGAGAATGCTCACACAGTAGCAAAAACTTGGGTCTTGGCATCCACAGAAAAGCATATTTCTATGTTCACCTCATTCAAGACCACTAGTAAACGTCTAGATCCCTGGTTTAATTCCCACCTATTGACACTGATTTTTTTTTTAAAACATTAAAATGGGCATTGCGTAAGAACTGTGACCGAACTTGTAACATACTTACAGAGATGCAATCAACATCTACCACAAAGTTATCCAGACTGCCCAGTCTACATTCATTGCTGACAAAATCGAAGGAGCCTCAAA
The DNA here is from genome assembly GCA_963921515.1 of Calotriton arnoldi. Lineage (NCBI taxonomy): Eukaryota > Metazoa > Chordata > Amphibia > Caudata > Salamandridae > Calotriton > Calotriton arnoldi. The sequence goes on from CAWUFW010016474.1 coordinate 157,958, forward strand.
CTCAGGCAAAATCTTCCCTTGATCAAAGCTCCAAATCTCCTAACTGCAATAAATGCTACAACCTGGCTTGTTTTTTCCTCTAACAAGAGTGGGGACATTACTCTGCCTTTCCGATGAATGCCCTGATTATAACTGCCATGTCCAGTTGTGCGTCTCTGGAATATGTCTACATTTATTCCCATTATATGTGAGAATCTTTTGGCTCTAGGCAATACGGTCAAATCAGGTTCTACTTGGGACCCCATTCCATGTTCTAAAACCACTTCATCTCCCATCATCCTGGTTTTATTAGATCTTTTGAACCTGTCCATCTCCTCTGCTTCAAGCACCTCTGCATGGAAGCATGCTGTGGTGGTCCCACTGTAAGAGAAACCAATGCTAGATGCATTTAAACATAAGCTCTTGGAAAAACATATTAACAGACAACTTTCTGCGTACTTCGAATTCCACAACTTGCTTCATGTTTCTCAGTTGGACTTCCATCCGCACCACAGTAGAGTCCGCCTTACTGTCTGTGTCAGAAGGACTCAGCTGTCATCCTGCTCGATCTGTGCACTGCATTCAACACAGTATCACAGAACATAATGCTCAGAAGACTAGTGTGCTGCGGGATTAACAGTAAGGCCCTTGAATGGTGTGTGTCATCTCTAAAGAACCAGAGTTTCCAGGTATATGATAAGATATTCTTCTTCACCACTCTGCCCACCTCTTGTGGCGTACCTCAGGGCTCCTCCCTGAGTCTGTATGCTGGTTTTTGACTCTGACTGTGCACTGAAGCCTGCTATCGAGTACCCTGTGCCAGTGCTCTGTCCCTAAAACTGATACATGTGAATTGGTAACCCCAATTGGCAAAGGACTTTGGCCACCTTATAACTCCCTAGTATATGATACAAGTGATACCCAGGGCATGGGTGTTAAAGAGGTCACTAGGGCCTGAAGAACTGTTTGTGCCACCCTGAGTGACCCAAGTATACGAATGACAGCAGGCCTGCCACTGCAGAGTGCAAGAGAGTGCAAACTGCTCAAACTCGACTTTCCCCTCATCATGTGTGGTGAAGTCAATGCACTGTTATTGATATTTGTCAGTCACTCCTATGGAGGGCCTCATAAGCCCAGGAGACAGGGTGCATTATATTAAAGGAGTGGAAATGTGAGTGCAAGCTTATATGTCCTTATAGTGGCCTTTATCATTAAAGGCTACTATAACTGATAACATGGGCTGACACCCGGGCAAACCCGAGGTTGGCAGCTCCATAATGGTACTGCCGAAATATGTCATGTTTGTTATAAAACAACACACCTTATCACCCCAGCACAAATCTTGTGTCAAGGACAATGTGGCGTGCACCTTAGAGGTCGCCCAACTAGTTGCTCCAGCCATTCCTGTGCTCTGGCTGCCAGCCAGCAGATGCTGCCACTAAAAAGGGAAACTGTACCCCTGCCAGGAGGTGTGAACTCTCCAGGAGTCAGAAACAATGGCCTGGACAGGAAGGAGGTCACACCTCTATCCCTGACAGGATGGCTAGTGAAGTGGCACACTAAGGCGGTGAGCTTCAAAGACTTCACCGTCCATGATATGCAACCATGCTGCCTCCAAAAGGAGGAAACAGCCTTTCTACTGTCCCCAGTCATATTATCAGTCTGGGTAGGTGGAGAAATTAGGTATTTAGGAGGTGTACACACCCAGAAGGCTAGCCACATCTTTAGGGTGGGCTTCCTGGTCTGCACAGCTGAGGAAGACTTCTGAGATTTTTAAAAGTGGTAGAACAGAGGGTCCTGGTTAGAAAAGGTGGCTATAATTCACAAGGAGAAAAGCAGGGAGCAAAAAAAGAGGTCCAGTACCCCTGCTCCCAAGAACACATATCAAATACACTGAGAGTAACTGTTCCTATAGAGGTATACCGGCCTACTAGGCTCCGGGTAGTGTTTATAGAAGAAAACAGAAGTAACTTATCTAAGATAGATAAGTCTCAAGTTGGATATAGAGGATAGCAGGGAAATTCCTCAAATTTGAAGAGTTGCCCTCACACACCTGTTAAGGTGTCATGCTTCATTGTAGAGCATTTTTACCCCTTGTGGGGTAGACGCTGCAGTCCACCACAGGCCCCGCGAAAGGGCTCTTCAGCAAAGGTCTTTTAAAAGGAACGCCATAGTGGTGAGTGCGGGTGTGTGGGGTAAGTGCAAGAGTGAGTTAAAAATATTGTGGCGGTACACCAAATGTAATTTATTCTTGGGTCCGTCCGGTATGGTTAAAAGCAGAAAGAACAGTCAGTCCTTCCACCAATGAGGAGGGTTAGTTTGGTTCTTAAAAGTGAGTAGTGATAAAGGTCATAGGGTCGACATGTTCCATGCCCTTGCGGTCCAAACTGGATCCTTGGTGTTTCTTCAAGACCGAAAGGAAAAAAGTTTGGTGTGCATAGAGAAATAGGGGTCAAGGATAGATGTATGCCCTGTTAGACAAACCTTAGTCAGGCTCGTGGTGTCGTTGTCATGGAACAGTAATCCACAAACACCTCAAAGAAATTATCCAACCCCATAAGATGGAGGGGGAGGCCTCTACGGGGGAAGCAGGCGTACCTAAGGGTTACATTGACCCTTGAAGGTGTGTAGCAATCGCACCTATCCACGTCTGCTAGCCGCCGGAGGAGAAAAGGTGGCTCACAACCCCAGATGTGGTCACCCCCCCGGGCAGATTTGCCTCTGGACCAGTAAAACCAGCTCTCCTGCAACTCCTCCTTCAGCACCAGGGCAGCCAGGACGACTCTACACCCAGGCTTCTCGAGCCAGGTAAAATCGAACTGATTGTTGAGGCTTGGTCCTGGGACCCGCATCACCTTTACCCTCCTTGGGTTCCACACAACTCGATCTTCAAGTGAGCGATTGTCACTAGTGCTTTTTCTCATTGACCGCAATAATAAAGTTTTGCATTACTGTTTTGCACTGATTTAATATTGCTTCTAAAATCCATAACTCCTGTTATACTTCTCCGATTGACTTCATTTTGGTGTCTAAATTTATTTTAAAAATCTGCTTTATTTTAATAAATTGGTGTTGGATTTCTTTCGAGTCGTCAATTACTTATCGTCCATGTTGTTACTCTGAAATGCTTAACACGTGCTCCTCTAGTAAAGCCTGATTGCTCTGTGCTACTGTACCAGGACTGAGCTAAGGTTGTATTAGTTTGAATCCAAGGACCATCTTTGGGGTCTGTGAGAGTATTGCATGGTGAAACCTGACCAGCATCACAACATAATACTCCACCTTCCTACACTGCTATTTTCTTCATCACCAGAGATGGGTAACTCCTCAGGACAACTAAAAGACTTGCAGTAGTAAGATAAATTGTTCTGAACAGTCTGTAGCTTAAAGGTGGAAAGATATAGGTATTGGTGGTGGGGAATCCGCCACTCCTCTGGACCCCTGCTTGGTGACCTGACAATCTCAGCCCTTTCCCAGTGCAAACACCTGGGTATCTGGTTGGACCATAAACTTACCCTTGTTCTCCTGAGTAAGAAGCTCCTTAGAAATATTAAAAAGATAATCTGCAACCTCTTTGACTACTGACGTCCAGTCAATCATCACATCTCGCCTGGACTACGGGGATGTTTGTATTTGGGTGTTTCGCAGACCTCAATTAAACGTCTGCTAGTTGTTCATAATGCAGCTGCTCGATTGCTACTTCATACCCCTAAAAAGCCCAGTCAGTTTTCAATCACCTTGCTGACCTTCACTGGCTACCAGTTGAGAACCGTGGCAAGTTCAAAGCCCTCCGATCTGCTTTTTGGGCCTTTGCCAGTAAGTGTCCTGTAATTCTTCCACATGTGATCCAGGGCTCTGAGGTCTCAAGTGAAAGTCTCGCCCACCTGCCCATGTTAAGAAGAGCCAGACAGGGAAGTCATTCCTTTCAATCTTTGCCTGCATACTCTGGAACTCTCTCGCATCCCAGCTTTGTCACTGTCCACGTACAGCTGTTTTTTGAAGCAGTTAAAGACCTTGCTCTTGTCTATTCTAGCTCAGGGTTTTTCTCGTGACTCTTCATTAGCGTTGGGAAGCACTGGTTGGGCAGCTATCAATATCATACATAAACATAAACACAAACATAAGCACAAACACAAATATAACCAAAACATAAACATTAACACAGACAGAAACATAACCACAAACATAAACATAAACACAAGCATACACACAAACATAATCACAAACAAACATAAACACAAACATAAACATAAACACAAGCATACACACAAACATAATCACAAACAAACATAAACACAAACATAAACATAAACACAAGCATACACACAAACATAATCACAAACAAACATAAACACAAACATAAACATAAAAATAAACATAAACACAAACATAAACACAAACAAACATAATCACAAACATAAACATAAACACAAGCATACACACAAACATAATCACAAACAATCATAAACACAAACATAAACATAAACACAAGCATACACACAAACATAATCACAAACAAACATAAACACAAGCATAAACATAAATATAAACATAAACACAAACATAAACACAAACAAACATAATCACAAACATAAACATAAACACAAGCATACACACAAACATAATCACAAACAAACATAAACACAAACATAAACATAAACACAAGCATACACACAAACATAATCACAAACAAACATAAACACAAGCATAAACATAAATATAAACATAAACACAAACAAACATAATCACAAACATAAACATAAACACAAGCATACACACAAACATAATCACAAACAAACATAAACACAAATATAAACACAAACAAACGTAATCACAAACATAAACATAAACACAAGCATACACACAAACATAATCAAAAACAAACATAAACACAAACATAAACACAAACACAAATATAACCAAAACATAAACATTAACACAGACAGAAACATAATCACAAACAAACATAAACACAAACATAAACACAAATATAAACATAAACGCAAGCATAAACACAAACATAATCACAAACAAACATAAACACAAACTTAAACAAACACACAAACATAAATGGATATTCTAACCACTAGTGGTGGTAAGAGTGTTCTTTGGCATTCTTCTCTTTAGTCCTCTGACTTTGGCTCAATCATCTCAAATTGTAAAGAGTTTTGGGGGTAAAGTGGGTAGTCAAGTCTCTTGTTTTGCCTCCTTTTCTACTTTTGTCACGGGACCAACTGCTGTGACCTGCTCTGCTCATGGCCCTCATGGGTCGAAAATGGATTACTCCAATGGTGCCTATCCAGTCACTGAAGACCTACTCCATGGACGCTGTATGCGTACTCTCTTTGTATTGAATGATACGTTGGACTAGGTGGGTTCCACTGCTCTTCAATCCCTAGTTATAACTGGTATGGACTCTCCCCATTGTCTGGTTTGTGTCTCCTTTCTTTGCACTGCTTATTTCTGGACTCAAAAGTACGTTGCTTCCTATTACACATATTTATCTCTCATTATAAATTCCTTTTGTGCAAAATTGCAATTTTCCTTCATTCTGGAACCACTGTTAAAACATGTGAATCAATTTTGCCTGTCTTTTGTCCACGGACATGTACTTTGTTAACGGTCTTTTACTCACTATAATAGATAGATAGATAGATAGATAGATAGATAATCTCTTTACTTGGTTAAATAAATACCATAAAAGATATAAAACAGATAATAACTCATGGAACATACAAATCCATTCACAAACATAAGTGATAAAACAAATTCAATTGCTAGATGTATAATTAAAAAGTGGATCCTATATACAAAGATGGAGGGCAAACAGTAAAGTGCAGACAATTAATGCCAGGATCCCTCGAATCTTAATAATACCACTTAAAAAGTGGCCCATGTTTACACACTCCACTAGATCGCCTGTTTCTTCAATCTATTCTGGGCTATATTTGGCCCTTCTTCAGGGCATCATCTTTCACATTCGATTTCTCCTGCACACTCAGGTTACATTTGCCTCGACTCAGGTTACAAGCACCTCAACTCATCATTCTGATGTCAGGGCATGGGGCTTCGACCGTTGCTAATGAACGTCAAGTCTACATTTAAGTCCTTTCTGTGTGTCTGTGCTAGCGCAGCCTAAGTGATCCAACCTTGGATTTGAACTCCAAGTAAACCTGCCATTCAAGCCTTTCTCTATGCAAACGTTATATCACCTAAACTCTGATAGGCTGCACGTTGTAATATAGTACCTACATACGTATAATGAGATATTTGTTATAATGCATCCCAATACATTGTAAATGTGGAGCAGGGTATTGTGCCACAGCAACGTCAGTAAAAGTGATGGTCCTGGGGTGCAGTCCCCTTGTAAATATGCCTCTCTGTCTCTCATGGGTACATGGTCCACGAAGTGTATCTCGCGACTAACACAACAATGTGCAGAACTGTCATAATATCGGTGTACTATGTGAGCATTTGTGCTACTCCCACATGTGGCAGGTGTAATATTGCTACCACATGTTGGTGGTGCCGCACTGCCTTCACAGTGCTGCTGGCACACGGGTGTCTCATACCGTCATCAGAGCCTGAAAAAATATAAAAAGCTGGTGAGAAAATGTATTGTAGTTAAATTAATATTTGTATGTTTAGATTAGGTTGCAGGTGGGTAGAAATGTGTTTTCTTAAGTTAGCAACACAAGGTCAGAACTAGGCCTCGTCTCCATCTTGAAACTCCTGCAAGAGACTCTGGGGTATATTTACTAAGATTTAGGGCCGTGTTTGCATCACAAAAGTGATGCAAATTGATGCAAAATCTTTTTTTTTACTGATTGAGGGCCTCATTTACAAGGCCATTGCGCCGCTGGCGCATCACTTTTTTTGACGCACCAGCGTGGCTTTTCATGGCCTTGTAAATATGGCCCCCTTTCACACATTACTCTGCTTGAAAGGGGCATCCCATGGGTGTTGCTGTGGGTGTTCCCACGCAACATCCATGGAACCTGACGCATTCCCAGATTTGCAAAGTGTGGAAAACCGGGGAATGCATTAGAATCCTATGCTTCCCCAGGGGAAGCGTAGGAGTGGCACATGAGGAGAAATACTTTTATTTCTACTTGTTATTTGCTCTTTCTATGTGCGCTGCATTCTGCAGCACACACAGAAGTAGCAAAACGCCATTAATGATTGTTTTTGTGCAGGAAGGTTTCCAACAATCATATCTGCAATGCAGACACCCTAGCACCATGGCACAAGGGTGTTTGTGTTGGCGCACAGCTACTGTTTGTGAGAAGGACATGAATGCGCCGTATGTTGTAGATATGTCGCATTCCTGCCCTTTTATTTTACTTAGTGCCATTTGGGCATTCCATGCGTGGTGCATGGGCGTTCCCATGCATACATCCAAGGTTTCTGATGTAAAATCTTATTTACTAAAAAAAGGAGGCAGAGTTTTGTGTAAATGGTCATGGTCTAGGACTCTCACCTTGGGCGTACCTCAGAGTTCGGTGTTAAGCCCTATGTTGTTAAATATCTACGTTCGACCTTTAGCTGATGTAGTGGAGAGATGTGGCCTAACCCTGTTTTCCTATGCAGATGACACCCAGGTCATCTTTTCCTTGTCATCTGCATGGGACCAGCGACCCTCCACTCTTAACCAGGGCTTGAGCCATATCTCATTATGGATGAATAACAACCTACTCAAGCTCAATGGGGATAAGATGGAGGTCCTGGTCCTGGGTAGGAATCCTTCTCTTTGGGGGCCACAACATTGGCCGGCTACTTTAGGGGCCGTACCAAGCCTTCATCGGAAGTCAAAAACCTGGGCTTTCTACTGAACGAGAGTTTATCTATGAAGCCTCAGGTAGTCAAGGCCACCTCCTTCTTCTTCGGGGTACTCAGGTGAGTGAGAAAGATTATCTCTATGCTCCCTCTGCCAGCTCGAAGGACTCTGATTCAAGCCCTTATTCTATCAAGGCTAGATTATGGCAATGTGCTGTATTTAGGCATTGATAAGGCTTCGATTCAATGACTACAACTTATCTAAAACTCAGCCGCCAGGCTTCTGTTTTGGCTGCCAAAACATGCTTCAGTTGTTTATCTTTTCTACAAACTCCACTGGCTCTCGATCACTAAGCGTACCCAATTCAAATCCCTCTGCTATATGTACGGGCTAAAGCTGGCTTGGGTCTGCGGTATATCCAGGAGCTGGTGGTGCCCTCTCAGCCGACGCGTATGCTAAGATCAATGAAGCAGGACCTGTGCACTGTGCCTAGGTTTAGACTGGCCCGTTTGGGTGGCCGCTCTTTCACTGTTTTGGGCCCCAAACTGTGGAACGCTCTTCCTGAGTCTCTGAGAAAGTGTACCTTACTTCATTCATTTCGGAAAAAGTTGAAGACTTGGTTATTTTAAACAGGGGCTATGTCACCTTACCTTCTTGATTAGCGCTGGGAAACCATATGTGGGTAGCTGTTGCACTTTATAAGATTATAATTAAATTAAATAAATAAATAGCACCCACTTCAACCAGGCGCTATCATGGAGAAATGTTTTTATTTCCCCTTCCTTTGCACGTGTGCTGGACTGTACAGCACACATACAAGGTGGGAAAAGTTTTAACGTTAGTTTACGCACAGTATTTTGTACTGGGAGGGTATCCTATGCTAGACTCATGCAGACTCCCTTGCACTATGGTGCAAAGGTGTGTGTGTGTGTGGTGCACGGCAGCACATTTCTGCACCTGCGCTATGGAGAGGGGAGGAGAGTGCCATATATCTGTAAATATGGAGCTATCCTGCTCTCTCCTTCTCAGGCAACGCAGCATATGTGCCTGCTGCACTGCGCTGCGTGATAATTCAGTAAATCTGGGCCTCTTTTTCAATGCTTTCTTTCCGCAAGTTTTCATGATGCGCAACAACAGTCAGGCAGTGAACTCAGGTGTCCTTTGGGCTGGCATGCTCAAGGTTTCCATTTCTAGGATTGTGGAATAGAAGTTCATTCTTAAACAGTTTGTTGTATTTTCATGTACCAAACTTCGTACTGTCACATCCGTAGTTCTGATGTTAAAAGTGTATTGACTATTTTATTTCTTTAGCAAATGTTGTTAGGTAGTGTTGGATTATTCTGTACTTTGATTGGTTGGTGCTAGGTAGATGTTGATTATTTTATGGTGATCATATGTTTGTTTTTTACTGTGATTTTATTATAAATGTTTCTGGTTTTAGAGTGGAGCCACATCATCCTGACTCGGTTTGTCTCTCATTCTGGACTTAGAATTATTTTGAGGTTTCCTGTGATGCTGGCCTTGTGTCAGACCCCCTGCTGCATGTGATGGCTAATTCCCTATGAAGATTTACATACATTGAAACTAACTTTATTTTTTTGCCTCTTTTGATGCCTTATTACGTTTTAATAAACATTCATGGTTTTCTATCATTTGCTTCAACCTCTTTGGAGTCTTTTTTTCTGGGGTTCTAATTCCTTAATGTTTTTATTTATTTGTGGTGCTTGTGGTGGGCCTCATTGCCTCATGTTGCATTGAGGTTTAACACTGGCCCTGATCCTGCTATCTTTTTAGATAACAAAGATGGCGTTTATCAGGTGGATTCAGAAAGGAGCCAGTGTGGTCACCTCCTCCCTGGCAGGTGCCAGGTGTGCCCTTAGAGAGTCAGTGCTGAGCCTGCCCCATAGAGACAAGCCTTGAGGTCTCTTGGTGATTGAAGTAAAACTGCTGCAGTTCCATCACTCAGCGCCTCCCTGCAGGGAAGGAAGGAGGCAGGTGTGTGGCCACACAGGAGGTCAGAAGTGCTATATAGCTGCCTGTGTCCTCCTCATGCCACCCTCTACCTGACAGCAGGGCAGGAGTCTCTGAAGTAAGTGTCAGCCTTGAACGTCTGCACTGACCTGGGATAGGATTGTACGTGTGTGTGTGTGTGGGGGTGTGTGTGGGCATGTATAACCTATGCTGTGAGGACCGGATGGTCTTCAAAGCTTGGATGAACCCTGACAGAACCAGATAAGCACATCTTTGTGAGGACCAGTGCGTTATGAGGTCCGGTATGCGTTGTGTGTTTAGGTACCTTCAAGTGAGTGTATCAAAAATCTAAAAGTGTAGTTAGATTTGCCTTGGTCTTTTTTATAACCTACCGTAACTACCAAAGTGCACGTGAAGTTAGAATAGTAAATACACACTTCATTCTAGTCAATGGCTGACGGCAGCAGTCAGATTACCGCATTCCTTAAACTTGAATAGTTCACGATCCATTGAACTTTATTAAGTTTAAGGAATGCAGTAATATAACTGCTACCTACGGGTTCATCTTAAGATAACATCCAGCGGCAAGGAGAAGGGTTTGAAGTGCACAGGAACATCCTGCAAGCCTATGGGGGGCTGAAGAACAGGATGGGACAAGTTGTGAAGGTAAGGACATGACCTGTGCTCATTCATTGGAGTGAAATGGGTCACATGTAAGTACTGCAACAGTACCGGTATATTGCCTTACTAAAATGGCGGCTGGAATGAGACTCATTCTGCAGTCCTTTCTTGTTTGTTACCACTTCAAAAATCATTATTGAAAAGGATGTGTTCACTACTTGAGTGAGCTGCACGCTGTGTGCGATGTATATACATTTCATCACTGAAGAAGGCCTATCGCTGAAACGCGTCTGCATTAAAGTGTTGGATTTAGCCAAACCCATGAGTGTCTTGCATGTGTTGGAGCAGTGAGATAGAACGCGAGCCCTACCCTCACGACGCAAACGCACCCGCCTTAAGAGTCCGACAACGGTTGGAAGGATATGAGCTAGAATATATATATATATATATATATATATATATATATATATATATATATATATATATATATATATATATATATATATATATCTATATATATATATATCTATACATACATATGTATGCATACACATACATATGTATATATAGATATATACAGGGCTTTAAGTGGGCCGGGTCTGTCCGGGTCTGAGCACCGGCAGTTTTTTTTGGGGCCCTCGAAACGGGTCTCTATCGGGCTCTATTTTCGCTTGGCAAAGGTAGTCCTTTTTTTTTTTTTTTTTTTTTCTGGACTGCATTGAGAGCTCAGTTTCCTCACTGAGTAGTGGAGGTCACGGCATGACGTCCACGGCACGACAGCATGACGTCATGCCAGGTGAGCGTTGTTGGAGGAAGGGAAACCCTTTTCTCTCAGGATTTCCCTTCTCTTTTTCCAGCGCAGGAGCAACGTCGTCGTGGTGCCAGCGTGGGATGGTGAAAACCGAGACTTTTAGAAACAGGTATCACTTTCTCTTTCCTGCTTTCGTTTATTTGCTCCCCTGTGAAATGGATCCAAAAAAGAAAAACACTTTTGCTGGAAACGTCCTCTTTTTCTTACTTTTTTCAATTTCTAAGTGCAGCCTCGGGGTGGAGAGAACTAAAACATTCAAAATATGAAAAGTAACTAGCTAAAGCAAGACAGAGTGGTTGCAAGGGGCCAGGTTGATTTATTCACCTAAACACATTAGCGCCACTTTACAGTGTTTGCCAGTGAAGCGCTACTTTTGTTTTCTCGTCTCTCTTTGAACAACATTGCTTTCCCTTGGTGGGAAAGTGCACTATTCCTGGAGGTACTGAAATACCTACTTGATGGGTGAATTGGAAAACAAAATGTGTACAGCGGCTCTGTGTTCACGAATGTGGTCTTTTTAAACCATACTGCTTACGTTTTGTAAGGATATAAGCAATGGGCATTGAAACGGGTCCCTTCTGGGCCCTGTAGTCATGGCCTTACCTTTTCAGGCAAAAGCACTCACTAATTTCTGAATAATGAGTGTAAAAAGAAAAAGGTAACCATGTTGTTCCTGCTTACATTTCATGTGCTTTACTTAATCTTGCATTCTCTAGAAGTGTTTGCTTTTTCTAGGATGTTGTTCATTTTTTTTGTAGGCAGCATATTGCTCTTGTCTAGTGCGTAATTTGAATTGAGTCACATCCAGGTGTTTATAGCGGGTCAGTGCAGTGCAAGTTTCTCTCAGTGGGGCAGTATGGTGTTCAGTGGGGGAGAGGATGTGGCACTATGGTCAGAGCTGCGGAATTCGGAACTGGGGAACCAGGTTCAGCCTTCATGACCAGTCCACCAGACCACTCCCGCTGAGGGAGCACATTCCCATGCTAGACCTTAGAAGGCCCCGCAAGATCTTAAAAGCCCTGGTGTCTTAGCACCAGCAGGTGGACCCTAGCAGTGGCATGTGTGGGTTAACCTTGAAGGCCTGTCCGCCACAATTTATTCTGAAGTTCACCTCCAGTCTTGCAGGCAGGCCTATGAAGCAGCACACCATAGAGTGACAGTGACTCTGTCACTGAGGTCAAAGGACCCTTGAGCAGGGTGGCTCTAGGGCAGTGCGACCGCACCAGGCGCTGACCACCCGCGATCCGTGCAGCTAACAGCAGTGGGGCAGAGGGGCCGGGTAAGGGGGATTTCAAGGGACGATGCAGAGGGAAAATTAAATAATTAATTTTCCTTCACCATCATCCTCGAAACCCCCTTACCCGGCCCCACCGCTGTTACCTGCACGGACCGCGGGTGGCACTGACTTCAGGTGGGGGCATCCTGTTTGCAAGTATAATATGGTTTTAAAAGCACTTGCTGTCTCCTTCCTGGCCTCCAACAATTGTTGGCAACAATAAAAATGTCATGATAACTCCAGGGATTAATGTTCTTAGTAGAGAGAGATGGTGTTTTGTCTAGTGGACGTTTTGACTCATAGAAAGGAAGTGCAGAGGGTTAATGTGCCTGCTGCTAAGAACATGTACCATGCAGATCACAAAGTGCACATAATGTAAATAGGGTTACTGCTTTTGTCAGAGAGACCCTATTGTTACTTGCAGTTAATAAGTTAAAATCCTAACATAGAACAGTGAGCTATTAACTGTCATGTAAGAGCTGCATGCAAACTGCAAGGTATAAATTAGAGCATTATGTTTTTTCCACAGTCTTTGATTATCCTAATGTTGCAAAAAAGAGTTCATTTGGGTAGAAATCAATTCTGATTATTAAAGAGAACCCCCAACCATGGTATTACGTTTTAAATTCAGAGTTTGTGTTTCTCCAGACCAATCACTATTAAACTATGCTGCCTACTAGTATGGTTGTCATGTGACTCCTACACCTTATAGTCCTTTGTCTTATGTAACATTTCCTATACAGTGATTTACACACATATACTACACTGAGATAAGCAATCATACGTGATGTAAAGTGCTCTGACACCCTATACTGCTATTAGTGGTGCTGTAAATTTTCTGATACTTTATTATTTTGGCATTTTTACACATGATAACAGTATCCGCAAAGATTTTTCCTTATTAGTACCAGTGGAACATACAAGTGCAGCAATGAGAAAGTAGACCAGTCAACCTTTGCAATGGGCCATCTACTTTGCAGCAACACAAGTCACATTTTTTGTAACTTTTGATCCGTTTGAGCTATAAACAATTTATTAGTTAAAATCGTCAGATTATACAGCAGTATTATGTGGCTAATATGGCAGAGCCATAATTATGTGGAAAACATTTGCAAACTAGGATATTTTGCCATTCATGTTTGAACTGCTCTTGTGGAAAAAGGGTGGGGAAGTGCTGATGACAGAAACTCCATGGCTGGGAGACGAATGGCTTGCGATTCCACTTTTAAGGATATTTGGGACATTCTGTGATTGGAAACGTATCCCACTTTGTGAATGTATTTTAATGTCAATAACTCATATTAAACCTTAAATAAACATGTGTATCCATTGGTTAAATTAAATAATGTAATAAGCTGTAACCGGTTAGTGAAATGGGAAACAAATACTAAAAATTGGGATATTTTGCTCTTTCTGCCCCACCTCTGACTCCGCCGAGAAACCCCAGCAAAATAGACACAGTGAATATCTTCAAGGGTTTGGGGGAACCCTGCAATAGATTTCTAAGTAATGTAAATAATTTTTACATGTTTTTTAAAGTGTTTGGTATTTTTATGGCTTATACTTAATAAATATACCTTTTTGCCCATTGTATTATCCTTTGCTGGATGCGACTTCATGATTTTCTTAAGCACACAATGCTAGTTATCTTGATTTAGACCACGCCCCTACTCGGATAGGCCACACCCCTTGAAGAGATTTGCCACGCCCCTTTTAGAGCACCCCCAGTTTTTTTTTCCCACTTAAAGCCCTGGATATATATATATATATACATACAAATATATATATATATATATATATATACACACACACACACACACATACCTATAGGTGCTTCTATAGGTGTAATTGTATTTATATAGCGTGTACTACCCCTGAGGAGACATTAGGATGCTAGCTTACCCTATTCTACATTATAGCACTTATATGGTGTGAATCTAAAGCAAGTAAGCACTGTAAATTTCAACCAATGGTGTGTAACGTGTAGAGTGAGGTTTTAACACTCGGACGTAGGTGGTTGCAGCATCTTTTCAGAGTGTTGTGTTTCTTTCCACTCCTTTTTAGGTCTGACCTTTGAGACTATTGTTTTAAAAACATAATAATCCATAACATATTAATTACATAGAGGGGCTGGTGGTCTGTGGTCTTCCTCCGTTGGTCACTTACTCTGTCATTTATACTCTGCTTCCGCCCACCACAGTGCAGGAGATGGGGCAATGGGACAGCCCACTTCAGCCATTGGCTAGCTCCTTTGTGAGTGACAGCATTAGCTTGTGCACAACCCGAATAAGAGTAGGCTGCTTCATAGTCAAGGCACGTCTGCTCTTTTTTTATTATACTTTTTTAATTAAATACACTATTTTTGAATTTCATAAAGAAATTCTACTTTTTTAAATCATTTTTCGATTACTCGCCAGCTCCCCAAGCACTGTTGTCGGCCTCTTGGCGCTACTTCGGTGGCCGCCTTTTATTTTCAATTCTTTCAGGTTCCTCAGTCGCCGATCTGCTCCTTACAACCCACGGGACATCTTGGGGTGCTAAAGAACCGTGGGTTACTGCTTCCCAAGTCTGGGTAGAAATCCAGCATTTGTCAGAAAATATGCAAGTATTCATGAAGCGTGAGCTCTTTTATTTTCTGTGTTTCCTGCTGAATAAAATCATTAAACTTCATGCTTAATGAAATCATTAAACCAAAGGAATGTAGGGGCATATTATCAAGAACGGCGTTAAAATTATCGCCACTTTAGCGTCAGAAAACTGCCGCTAAAGCGGCGATAAGGGGCTCGATAATATGCCCTATAGAATTCCAATAGAAGCCCAGGTTTTATGTCCTTCACACCAGAACATGGGCTTCTATTGGAGTTCTCAAGGGCATATTATCAAGCCCATTATCGCCGCTTTAGCGGCAGTTTTCTGCCGCCAAAGCGGCGATAATTTTAACGCCGTTCTTGATAATATGCCCCCGATTTTTTTTTAATATAGAGCAAACTTGACTTTTCTCATGAGCTGCAGTTAATAAACACAAAGTCGCATTTTTTATTTTTCGGCTCGGGAAGATCATGTAATTCGCACAGGATCACCGGGTGTTGAGTCGACGCCGGGACTCGAGCCGGGTGCCCCGGTCTCTAGTCAGCAGCCCGGGAGCCCCCTCCCGTTAGAGGGGGGTCGCTCTTGCCAGGTGCTGTCTTGTACTCTTATGTTTTTTGTTAAATTGTTGTCAGAAGCCTCAGCGCGAGGATGCAGGAAGCTCTAAATAATGCAAGTACGCTGCACGTTGGTATAGCTGCTGTCGGTGCAGAATTCTAGCGTAGATACGGGAATCAACTTTTCCTGTGTCCAAGATCACAGGAAGTGTGTGTGGTCGTCCAGGGGTGTGTCTTCTCAGATGGTTTATGTGCAGGCCACTGTGACCTCCCCCAGGCTTCAGTTTGACAAGTAAGAGTCACAGGAGTGAAGTTTGGGTTTCCGGGCCCCCTTTCTACTGCTCCAACGTGACTAGTTCATTGCCTTCAGGGCACAAGTCGGGGCGTCCACCTACTATTTTCACAGGGTGGACGCCGTCCACCCTGCCAAGAAGTTGGGCCCCACTGAAAAATATGCTGAATTCGTACCAGTGTAACACCGGGACACATTCAGCAGCGCCTAGACGTTGTTGTCTGCGTTCGATCCACAACAACGTGCAGGCGGGGAGGGGGCTTTCTTATTTCTGACTCCTGCTGGGCCCATAACAAAGGCCGAATCTGAGGGGTCATCAGGCCTCCTTTTGTTCGAGTCTCCTGGTTGGGAGCAGTCAGGAGCCTCGCACCTAGAAGCAAATGCAGCAGAGGGGAAACAAAGGCTCACACCTTGTTAGCACTTCACACATACTTAACAGAGGCAGCTTTTCACTTTGTTCAGGCTCTGTTTAGGAGATATGCCTGCACTGTAAGAATGTCAGATGTCTGTCTTTCCCAGTATTTACCCAAAATAAATAGCATTCATATAGTGCTTACTACCCCTGAGGAGGTGTTGTAATAATTTGAATATCACTATTTTTTCTTGTAAACCACTATGGGTAGAGGAAGTTTACGCTGACAAAAGGCAACATAGTTTTATGTGTAGCTTACAAAAGTGTGAATCTTCTGCCTAAATCAGGAGGGTTTCCCTGTATACTTAAATTGTGCTCCAATGTACGTACTCATGATAGACATGTTAAACATAGATGCGAGGGCTTAAGATCTGATGTCACTTCTTATGATGCCACTTCCTGTGATGTCACATGCTGTGATGTCACACGCTGTGATGTCATGCGCCGTGATGTCCGCACCTGTGATGTAACTTGCATACTGATTAACTAGGCTAGTCCCCCCACTTATTTTTAGGTCTCGCCCTGAAAGGCAGCGCTTCAGCGCTGGCTCTGGGCGAGACGTTTTGTAGTGGGCTTGCAGAAATGCAACCACAGCTTTTTGGCTGGCATCGAGTGTGCGGTTACGCGCACAATGACGAGCAGAGGCGCCATATGGCTTTCCTCTCTCGTCATGGTGCGCTGTCAGGACTCACGGGAGGTTTCCTCCTTCTAACTGTATGCTGGCTACCATTTTCCCCCTACAAACTTACCAAAAGTCAGATAATCCCTCAAGCTGGAGTGCTTGTTGGCACCGATGGAACTCCAAGATGGCTGCCAACATGCACATACTGCGACAGCACACCACTGTTAGCAGTCTAGTCTTTTAGGCTTCATGACATCAGGTGAAGTGTGCTTCAACATTCCACTGTGCACTTCACTGAAGAAATAATTTGAAGAGCACCTGTTTTCCCAGCGTCGTGGAAGTCAGTTAGGGTAGTTGCGATAAAATCGGGGTTAGCTTCGTCGGAACTACATTCCCTCACTAATCAGGTTAGTGTTAAACTTGTAGCTAATATAAAACATTCTGTGAGAAAAGGTTATTGTGTCAGAGGTAAATTTCTATTTAAAGAGAAAAAAGGAAACAAGTCAGAATATATTTTCCTTCGTTTGAAAACTGGAAATACTTTTTTCAGTAATTGCTTTCCTTAGCTGAGAAGATTAAATAAAAAGCTTTTTGAATCAGCTGTCTTTTTCAGCTGTTCCAGAATCTGTCAGACGCAGGCGTGACCTTTCAACACGCAGTGTCTTCTTAGACTGAAACTTGTTCACTCTTCTGAGAATTAATTAAAAGGTGAAGTCAGGGTCAAAGGCCCGGCATGTTTCTTTCTCATGCCATGTGTTAAAGAACTCCAGTAATGTTCTCCTCACGTATGGCAGTGCTTCCAGCAAACATTAAAACCAAAGGCCTGAATAAAAGGAACGCTTCCTTTTAACATTTAACCTAAGTTCTGAAGCATTGTTTAAAAACTAATTAAAGACAGAAAACCAGTCATCCTACTACAGAAACCCCAGTTCAAGGCCCACTCCAGTCTCTTAACAGTGAGTTAATAGAAAGAAAGAGAAACCCAAATAATACATAAATTAGGAATACAGAAATAAATACTTACCTTATCTTTCTTACATTAAGGAATAGCAGGATCAAGTGCAGATTGTACCTGAGAACGAAAAGGAAAGAGATCTGAGTGAAGACTTCTCATACAACCTAGCAAACAATACATGAGAAGTAGAAGAGAAGTAAGCTTCAGTAAACATTCTGGTAAGATAAGTTATTTATACACCATAGAAAAACAGTAAGTTAAAAGGCACAATAAATAAAGGTTTTTACATGTTAATGTTGCAGTCCAGTAAGAAGAAGAAGACGTAGCTGAACAGGCAGAATATTGGAGCAGTCTCTTCTCTGTCCCCAACCCCTTTTCCCCCTTAGAACTTACCTGCAATGGAATACTAAAAGACCTAGCAGGGTTGGTTCTGAGAAGGGTATTGGGACCTAGCGTCATTCTGCTCCTGTGTGGTTCAGACAGCAAAAGGGATTTAGACCCTGACAGAGTGAAGTGCCCACGTTGGTACAAGCACCTGAGCAGAATGGCAGAAGGACTTGATTTAAAAAATTTGGGCGAGAT
The DNA here is from genome assembly GCA_963921515.1 of Calotriton arnoldi. Classification (NCBI taxonomy): domain Eukaryota; kingdom Metazoa; phylum Chordata; class Amphibia; order Caudata; family Salamandridae; genus Calotriton; species Calotriton arnoldi. The sequence continues at coordinate 176,399 of CAWUFW010016474.1, forward strand.
TTTGAGTAATATACAAAGGGACTTGGAGGCAGTCAGAGAGGAAAATAAAATACTAAGACAGGAGATAATAACCTTTAAAACGGGAACACCAGCTTTGGGATCTAGGCCAAGCACCGCATCCTTTGAAACCCAGAGTCCTAACATCAGCACTTCATCCTTTGCCCCCACACAAGTAATCCACTCATTATCCCCAGTAATTCCTCTTGCCCCTCCAGAGCGATTTAATGGAGACCCGCAGAAAGCGCAAATTTTTTGACCCAATGCTCTCTGCATTTTATGTGCCGTCCAACGATCTTCCCCGATGCTCAATCCCGAGTGGCGTTTATCTTGTCCTACCTTAGTGGGGACGCCGCCTCATGGTCCATGCCACTAGTAACCAAGGATGACCCAATTTTGTACAGTTTAGATGACTTCAAGAAGGAATTTCTCCGAATTTTTGATAGAAGAACAGCATCTCAAGCTTCAGACAACGAACTGTTGGAATTAAAGCAAGGAAACCGAGAACTCGTGTCTTACCTAGCCCAATTTAATAAACTAGTGGTCGAGACCAACTGGCCCGAGGATAAAAGAGCAGCAGTATTCTATAGAGGATTGCGAGAGGAATTGAAGGACGCTCTATCTCAAATCCCTAATCGACCCACCGACATCTCTGCCTTAGTGGATTTAACCTTAGAGATCGATTATCGGCAAAGTGAGCGGAAAGGAGAACGGCGGAAGGAGCTTAGACCAAGTGTTCCTCGCTTTGACCGTGTCAAAACAGAATCCACACGGACAGTAGAGAGTTCTTCGGGAATTGAACCCATGCAAATCGGTGTAGTCAGAGGTCCACTCTCTAAAGAAGAAAAAGAAAAGAGAAGGCTGAACAAACTGTGCCTATATTGTGGAAGAAGTGGACATTTTGTCAAGAATTGCTTAAAAAGACCAAAGTTGCCTGCTAAGGAGAAGGAAAACTAGAGGCACCACAGGTAAGGGAGTTGGACCTGTGGATGCGAATGGAAAACGACTCCAACAAATCACCAATTGGCAAACACACTACAAGTCTCCTCTCCCCATTTGGTTATGACTGTGACCTTAAGGTTTAGAGATGTGGTTTTGACAGGAATCATCGTCATGGTAGATTCTGGGGCAACAGGTAATTTCTCCGACCACAAATTCGCTAGCCTGATCGGTTTACAAGCTATCAAGAAGGAGAAAAGTGAGAAGGTCAGAGCGGTGGATGGTACGGATTTAACTTCAGGGCCCATAACCAGTCATACTGAATTGGTACACATGACTACTGTCGAAGGACACCAAGAGACCTTGCAATTTAATTTAATAGACGCCCCCAATTTCAACTGATTCTAGGTCTACCATGGCTAACGGAACACAACCCGTTAATTGATTGGGGAGCCCGAACTATTCAATTAAATTCAGACTACTGCACCAAAAATTGTTTCGACGACCAGACACATTCTTCTGTAATCTGCGCTGCCACCCAATTGTGTGAAGGTTCGGTATGTGCGATCCAAACTACCATGATACCAGATGAATACCAAGACTTTGCAGACGTCTTTGATGAGAAAAGGCAGAGACGTTACCCCCCACAGGCCCTATGACTGCAAAATTGATCTAGAACCAGGGGCTAATCTACCATGCAGCAGAGTTTACGCATTAACGGAGAAGGAAAACATCCATTTGAAGGAATACCTAGCTAAGAATCTGGAGAACGGATTTATCCGACTGTCGCAGTCCCCTGTCTCTTCCCCACTTTTTTTCGTGCCGAAAAAGGGGGAGATCTCAGGACTTGTATTGACTTTAGAGCGATTAACAGGATAACTGTGAAGAATCGTTATCCATTGCCTCTCATTTCAGTACTAATTGATCAAGTGAAGGAAGCAAAGATATACACTCGCCTAGACCTACGAGGAGCGTACCACTTGATTAGACTCCGGGAAGGCGACGAGTGGAAGACTGCGTTCAGGACCAAATTTGGCCTTTATGAGTATCTTGTGATGCCATATGGTCTCTGTAACGCACCAGCGGCCTTCCAGTACTTTATCAATGATGTTTTAAGTGAATTCATTGACCGATGCGCTATAGTATACATAGATGACATCCTGATTTATTCCAACACGGTTGAAGAACATCACAACCAGGTCAGAGCAGTTTTACAACGTCTACGAGAGAACTCTCTATACGTTAAATTGGAGAAATGCCTCTTCAACACAGATACAGTAGAATTCCTAGGTTTTGTGTTATCACCTGCAGGAGTTCGAATGGATGAGCAAAAAGTGAAGGCGATAACAGACTGGAAATCTCCTACCAGTATCAAAGAGGTTCAAAGCTTTATCGGATTCTCTAATTTTTACAGACGATTCATTAATGGATTCTCCAATAAGATACTTCCGCTGACTCGTCTTCTGAAGAAAGGAGTTCCGTTCCAATGGTCAGAAGAAGCAGAAGAAGCTTTTCAGTTGATGAAGGACAGTTTCACCACAGCACCGGTGCTGCTTCATGCAGATCCCTCTGAGCCTTTTTATTTGGAGACAGACGCATCGGACCTAGCCATCGGGGGAATACTTTCTCAGAGGCACAAGGACACGGGACAGTTACACCCGGTGGCATATCGGTCCCGCAAACTCAACCCTGCGGAATGCAACTATACGATTACAGAAAAAGAACTCTTGGCAATCAAAGATGCCTTCAAAGATTGGAGGCATTACTTAATGGGGGCAAAACACACTGTAACGGTGTTTACGGACCACCGCAACCTAAAATTTTTGCGATCTGCTCGAACTCTCACACCACGTCAGCTGCGTTGGTCTCTTTACTTCGCGGACTTTGATTTTGTTATCACTTTTCGTCCCGGATCCAAGAATGGAAAGGCTGATGTCCTCTCTAGACTCGACACAGAAAATCAAACTTCAGTCATTGAAAACCAGCAAATCATACCTGATGGAAAATTCATTGGAACTATCTCCTTAGAACCTTTGAACATCACGTTCGAAATTTGATGACCGACCTTGAAATGGAGAACTGGGCCACAGAAGATCCACAACGTTTCATTCGCAATGGCCTCCCCTATTTAGGTACCACCCTGTATTTACCCACCAAGGAGCTTCAGCTGAAGGCAATGCAGGAATGTCACGACAACCCTCTGGCTGGCCACAAAGGTGTTGTGAAAACCGAAGAATTACTCAAACGTCGTTTCTGGTGGCCATACATGTGCCGAGACGTCCGTCAATATGTGTTAGGCTGTGAAATTTGTGCACGGGGAAAATCGGACAGACAAGCTCCTAAAGGTCTCCTACAACCCATGCCAACCCCCCATATCCTTGGCACACAGTCTCCTTAGATTTGATTGTTGATCTACCTTCTTCCCATGGGTATGATACCATTCTTGTAGTTGTCGACACTTTTAGTAAGATGGCACATTATATACCCTTCAAAGGTACACCCACTGCTAAACAATTGTCCCAACTTTTCAATCAACATGTTATTCGCCTTCATGGGATTCCTAGGGTCCTCGTTTCAGACAGGGGCTCTCAGTTCCTATCACGATTTTGGAAGGCTTACATCAAAGGCCTTAATATTGACCATCGTTATTCCACCAGTTTTCACCCAGAAACTGATGGTCAGACTGAACGCATTAACCAAGACCTAGAACAACACCTCAGACTTTATTTGTTAGATGAGGAGGGTGACTGGCCTGACCACTTATGGACTGCGGAGTATGCTCACAATAATGCTCTAAATGTATCCACTGGCCACTCCCTTTCTTTATAAACTCAGGCAGACATCCCAATTCTCATGCTAATTTTGATGATATTAATGTTCCTGCTGTTCAAGATATTGCCCGACAGTTAACTAAAATTCATCACTCAGTAACCCAGAATTTGTCGATCGCGAAGGATCGTTACAAACACTTCGCTGACCGAAAACGTAAAAAGAACCTGAGCTTCATGTAGGAGACTTAGTCTGGTTGAGTACAAAAATCTCAGACTCAAAGGTCCCCGTAAATTTCAGCCTCGTTTTATGGGTCCTTATCCAATTGAGAAGGTCATAAATCCAGTCACTTATCAACTATCTCTTCCTGGTTCTACCAAAATTCATCCAGTATTTCATGTTTCTCTCCTTAAACCAATTCAACCGGGTTGCGTAGGGTTTCCCTCCTGATCCTCTGATGGTTAATGGTGAGGCGGAGTACGGGTTAAACGAATTTTGGATTCAAAACTCATCCGCAATGAAATTTTCTACCTCATTGATTGGCAAGGTTATGGACCTGATGAACGTTCCTGGGAAAAGAGTACTAATGTCCATGCCCCCGCTTAATTAGAGCCTTTCATGCCAAATTCCCTGCCAAACCACGACCGGAGGAAACCCCGTTGGGAGGGGGTACTGTCAGGACTCACGGGAGGTTTCCTCCTTCTAACTGTATGCTGGCTACCATTTTCCCCTACAAACTTACCAAAAGTCAGATAATCCTCAAGCTGGAGTGCTTGTTGGCACCGATGGAACTCCAAGATGGCTGCCAACATGCACATACTGCGACAGCACACCACTGTTAGCAGTCTAGTCTTTTAGGCTTCATGACATCAGGTGAAGTGTGCTTCAACATTCCACTGTGCACTTCACTGAAGAAATAATTTGAAGAGCACCTGTTTTCCCAGCGTCGTGGAAGTCAGTTAGGGTAGTTGCGATAAAATCGGGGTTAGCTTCGTCGGAACTACATTCCCTCACTAATCAGGTTAGTGTTAAACTTGTAGCTAATATAAAACATTCTGTGAGAAAAGGTTATTGTGTCAGAGGTAAATTTCTATTTAAAGAGAAAAAAGGAAACAAGTCAGAATATATTTTCCTTCGTTTGAAAACTGGAAATACTTTTTTCAGTAATTGCTTTCCTTAGCTGAGAAGATTAAATAAAAAGCTTTTTGAATCAGCTGTCTTTTTCAGCTGTTCCAGAATCTGTCAGACGCAGGCGTGACCTTTCAACACGCAGTGTCTTCTTAGACTGAAACTTGTTCACTCTTCTGAGAATTAATTAAAAGGTGAAGTCAGGGTCAAAGGCCCGGCATGTTTCTTTCTCATGCCATGTGTTAAAGAACTCCAGTAATGTTCTCCTCACGTATGGCAGTGCTTCCAGCAAACATTAAAACCAAAGGCCTGAATAAAAGGAACGCTTCCTTTTAACATTTAACCTAAGTTCTGAAGCATTGTTTAAAAACTAATTAAAGACAGAAAACCAGTCATCCTACTACAGAAACCCCAGTTCAAGGCCCACTCCAGTCTCTTAACAGTGAGTTAATAGAAAGAAAGAGAAACCCAAATAATACATAAATTAGGAATACAGAAATAAATACTTACCTTATCTTTCTTACATTAAGGAATAGCAGGATCAAGTGCAGATTGTACCTGAGAACGAAAAGGAAAGAGATCTGAGTGAAGACTTCTCATACAACCTAGCAAACAATACATGAGAAGTAGAAGAGAAGTAAGCTTCAGTAAACATTCTGGTAAGATAAGTTATTTATACACCATAGAAAAAACAGTAAGTTAAAAGGCACAATAAATAAAGGTTTTTACATGTTAATGTTGCAGTCCAGTAAGAAGAAGAAGACGTAGCTGAACAGGCAGAATATTGGAGCAGTCTCTTCTCTGTCCCCAACCCCTTTTCCCCCTTAGAACTTACCTGCAATGGAATACTAAAAGACCTAGCAGGGTTGGTTCTGAGAAGGGTATTGGGACCTAGCGTCATTCTGCTCCTGTGTGGTTCAGACAGCAAAAGGGATTTAGACCCTGACATGCGCGCACATCGCACACCATTTGCCAGCCTGCTTACACTTTTGCATTGTAGTGGCGAGCGCGCGCTTGTTTCACTTTTCTTCACTGCTGTTGACACTCCCCCCCCACACACACTCCTCCCCACCCCAGCTTCACAATTGAAAACGTTTGATGGTGGTAAACAGCGGATGACGGATACCTCCACGTGTTTCTTTTGTCACTTGTGGGTCCTTCACCCAGGTTTGTAGTGTAATTTACATTGTAGTACTTGTAAAAGTGATTTGGACATTCTAACGTGAGGGGCACAAGTACCAGAAGTCACATGACCACAGTGCAGTGTGAGCGAGTGACGGTACATAACGTCTACGCCCTTCTCTTCATCATGCGACGTAACAACATGTGTTATTCATTGCCTCCTGAATTCTGGGGTGGAATCCTTCAAAAAAGGACTGCCAGCGTGATTTTGCACTGTGTCGATTTCTTTTGGGAAAACGCAATCTTTTTTTCGCTGCATGTCACGTCTTTAATTTTCGAACATTTTTGGGAGATGTCTGTCTTTGAGGCGCATGGACAGTGACACAGCTCTCATGCTCTGATGTTATTCTAGTCTCTTGCTTTGAATATCTGTTTTGATTCACAAAGGTTTAGGGAAGTTTGAGTAACTTGCAGAAGTGTGAGATATTTTCAGTATTGCGTCTAAAACGCAAATTTTGCTAATCTGTATACAGCCTGCTTTCACTTTTACCATCGCGCGCTGAGATCAACAACTTTTATCCTTACAGTTAAATAATTACACCACGTTTTATAGCTATTTTTTTATTTCCACTAGTATCTTTTAGAGGCAAAGCATTTATGTTTAAAATTACAATTAAACTTGACACTTTCTTTAAATCTATTTCTCACTTGTACTTCGAAACTTAGAGGGACTTACACAATGTTCTGTTTAGGCATTCAGGGCCATATTATCAAGAATGGCCTACCCCTCTTCTACCCTACTACCCCACTACCCCCCACTACCCCACTACCCTACTACCCCACTACCCTACTACCCCACTACCCCACTACCCCCCTACTATCCTACTACCCTACTACCCCTCTACTACCCCTCTACTACCCCACTACCACTCTACTACCCCACTACCCTACTACCCCTCTACTATGCCTCTACCCCACCCTCTACTACCCCACTACCCTACTACCCTTCTACTACCCCACTATCCTACTACCCCACTACCCCTCTACTACCCCTCTACTACTGCCCCTCTACTGCCCCACTACCCCTCTACTACCCCACTACCCCTCTACTACCCCACTACCCCTCTACTACCCCACTACCTCCCTACTACCCCACTACCCTACTACCCCACTACCCCTCTACTACCCCACTACCACCCCTCTACTACCCTACTACCCCATTACCCTACTACCCTCTATTACACCACTACCCTGCTGCCCCTCTACTACCCCACTACCCTACTGCCCTACTACCCCCTACCCTACTACCCTACTACCCTTCTACTACCCCACTATCCTACTACCACACTGCCCCTCTACTACCCCACTACCCCTCTACTACTAGCCCTCTACTGCCCCACTACCCCTCTACTACCCCCTCTACTACCCCACCAAGCCCCCCACTACCCCTCTACTACCCCACTACCCCTCTACTACCCCACTACCCAAGTACCCCTCTACTACGCCTCTACCCCACCCTCTAATACCCTACTACCCCCTACTACCTGACTACCCTACTACCCCACGACCCCTCTACTACCCCACTACCACCCCTCTACTACTCTACTACCCCACTACCCCACTACCCTACTACCCCTCTACTATGCCTCTACCCTACCCTCTACTACCCTACTACCCCCCTACTACCCCAATACCCTACTACCCCACTACCCCTCTACTACCCCACTACCACCCTCTACTACCCCTCTAATACCCCACTACCCCATTACCCTACTACCCCTCTACTACCCCACTACCCTACTACCCCCCTACTATCCTACTACCCCACTACCCTACTGCCCTACTACCCCACTACCCCCTACTATCCTACTACCCCACTACCCCTCTACTACCCCTCTACCCTACCCCACTACCCTACTACCCCTCTACTACCCCACTACCCTACTACCCCTCTACTACCCCACTACCCTACTACCCTCTACTACCCCACTACCCTATGCCCCCACTACCCTACTCCCTACTACCCCACTACCCCCTACTATCCTACTACCCTCTACCCTACCCCACTACTACCCCACTACCCTACTACCCCCTACTACCCTACTACCCTCTACTACCCCACTACCCCTCTACTACCCCTCTACTACTACCCCTCTACTACTACCCCTCTACTGCCCCACTACTCCTCTACTACCCCACTACCCCTCTACTACCCTACTACCCCACTACCCTACTACCCTACTACCCCACTACCCCTCTACTACGCCTCTACCCCTCTACCCCACCCTCTAATACCCCACTACCCTACTACCCCTCTACTACCCTACTACCCCACTACCCTACTACCCCACTACCCCTCTACTACCCCACTACCCCACTGCCCCTCTACTACCCTACTACCCCACTGCCCCTCTACTACCCTACTACCCCACTACCCTACTACACTACTACCCCTCTACTACCCCACTACCCTACTGCCCCACTACCCCACTACCCTACTGCCCTACTACCCCACTACCCCCTACTATCCTACTACCCCACTACCCTACTACCCCTCTACTACCCCACTACCCTACTACCCCTCTACTACCCCACTACCCTACTACCCTACTGCCCTACTACCCCACTACCCCCCTACTATCCTACTACCCCACTACACCTCTACTATCCCTCTACCCTACCCCACTACTACCCCACTACCCCTCTACTACTCCACTATCCTACTACCCCACTACCCCTCTACTACCACCCCTCTACTGCCCCACTACCCCTCTACGACCCCTCTACTGCCCCACTACCCATCTACTACCTCTCTACTACCCCTCTACTACCCCACTACCCCTCTACTACCCCACTACCCCTCTACTACCCCACTACCCTACTACCCCTCTACTACGCCTCTACCCCTCTACCCCACCCTCTACTAGCCCACTACCCTACTACCCTTCTACTACCCCACTATCCTACTACCCTTCTACTACCCCACTATCCTACTACCACACTGCCCCTCTACTACCCCACTACCCCTCTACTACCCCTCTACTATGACCCCTCTACTGCCCCACTACCCCTCTACTACCCCACTAAGCCCCCCACTACCCCTGTACTACCCCACTACCCCTCTACTACCCCACTACCCTACTAGCCCACTACCCCACTACCCTACTACGCCTCTACCCCACCCTCTACTACCCCACTACCTCCCTACTACCCCACTACCCTACTACCCCACTACCCCTCTACTACCCCACTACCACCCCTCTACTACCCTACTACCCCATTACCCTACTACCCCTCTATTACACCACTACCCTGCTACCCCTCTACTACCCCACTACCCTACTGCCCTACTACCCCACTACCCCCTACTATCCTACTACCCTTCTACTACCCCACTATCCTACTACCACACTGCCCCTCTACTACCCCACTACCCCTCTACTACCCTTCTACTACTACCCCTCTACTGCCCCACTACCCTCTACTACCCCACTAAGCCCCCCACTACCCCTCTACTACCCCACTACCCCTCTACTACCCCACTACCCTACTAGCCCACTACCCCACTACCCTACTACCCTACTACACCTCTACTACACCCTCTACTACCCCACTACCTCCCTACTACCCTACTACCCCACTACCCCTCTACTACCCAACTACCACCCCTCTACTACCCTACTACCCCACTACCCCTCTAATACCCCACTACCCCATTACCCTACTACCCCTCTATTACACCACTACCCTGCTACCCCTCTACTACCCCAGTACCCTACTACCCCACTACCCCCTACTATCCTACTACACCTCTCCTACCCCTCTACCCTACCCCACTACTACCCCACTACCCTACTACCCCTCTACTACCCTACTACCCCTCTACTACTACCCCTCTACTGCCCCACTACCCCTCTACTACCCCTCTACTACTACCCCTCTACTACTACCCCTCTACTACCCCCTACCCCTCTACTACCCCTCTACTACCCCATTACTACCACTCTACTACCCCTCTACTACCCCTCTACTACCCCACTACTCCTCTACTACCCCACTACCCTACTACCCCACAACCCTTCTTCCCCACTACCCCACTACTACCCCCCTATGACACCACTACCCCCCTACTACTACCCCACAGCACAATTGTTGCATAGCTAAACACTTATAAGGTCCCAAAGGCGAGACCTATTGGCTATGCCAATGCTTGTTTTAGGACTTGTGCCCTGATTGCCTTTTTTCCCGTCTTCTGGCTTGGCCGCTTCTGTTTTACCCAATGCAGCGGCCACTTCTGTTTTACCCAACGCTTCTGTAGTGTTTGTTTTCGTTCCTGCTACACAAGTGTAAATTGTTGTCTGCTGTGTTTCCGGTTCCCTCTCTTAGTCCTTCCTAGTCTTTCATGGTGTTGTTCTTAGCGCTTGAAGATCTGTCTGTTGCCCATTCACTGGCCTCACTGCGCTACTTCTGTGCTCTATGTGCATTCGCTGGCTTCACTGCGCTACTTCTGTGTGCTATGTGCATTCACTGGCTTCACTGCGCTACTTCTGTGCGCTATGTGCATTCGCTTGCTTCACTGTGCTACTTCTGTGGGCTATGTGCATTCACTGGCTTCACTGCGCTACTTCTGTGGGCTATGTGCATTCACTGGCTTCACTGCGCTACTTCTGTAGGCTATGTGCATTCGCTGGCTTCACTGTGCTACTTCTGTGGGCTATGTGCATTCTCTGGCTTCACTGTGCTACTTCTGTGGGCTATGTGCATTCACTAGCTTCACTGCGCTACTTCTGTGGGCAATGTGCATTCACTGGCTTCACTGCGCTACTTCTGTAGGCTATGTGCATTAGCTGGCTTCACTGTGCTACTTCTGTGGGCTATGTGCATTCACTGGCTTCACTGCGCTACTTCTGTGCGCTATGTGCATTCTCTGGCTTCACTGCGCTACTTCTGTGGGCTATGTGCATTCACTGGCTTCACTGCGCTACTTCTCTGGGCTATGTGCATTCACTGGCTTCACTGCGCTACTTCTCTGGGCTATGTGCTATAACTGGCTTCACTGCGCTACTGCTGTGCGCTATGTGCTATCACTGGCTTCACTGCGCTACTTCTGTGCGCTATGTGCATTCACTGGTTTCACTGCGCTACTTCTGTGCGCTATGTGCTATCACTGGCTTCACTGCGCTACTTCTCTGCGCTATGTGCATTCACTGGCTTCACTGCGCTACTTCTGTGCGCTATGTGCATTCACTGGCTTCACTGCGCTACTTCTGTGTGCTATGTGCTTATAAGTGTCTGTACATCCATGTAATGGTCTGCTAGCAGGGCCGGACAGGGAGCCAAGAGCAGCCTTGACAAATGTTGTTCTGTGTGCTATGTGCATTCGCTGGCTTCACTGTGCTACTGCTGTGCGCTATGTGCATTCACTGGCTTCACTGCGCTACTTCTGTGGGCTATGTGCATTCACTGGCTTCACTGCGCTACTTCTGTGCGCTATGTGCATTCTCTGGCTTGACTGCGCTACTTCTGTGGGCTATGTGCATTCACTGGCTTCACTGCGCTACTTCTGTGGGCTATGTGCATTCACTGGCTTCACTGCGCTACTTCTGTGGCCTATGTGCTATAACTGGCTTCACTGCGCTACTGCTGTGCGCTATGTGCTGTCACTGGCTTCACTGCGCTACTTCTGTGCGATATGTGCATTCACTGGCTTCACTGCGCTACTTCTGTGCGCTATGTGCTTATAAGTGTCTGTACATCCATGTAATGGTCTGCTAGCAGGGCCGGACAGGGAGCCAAGAGCAGCCTTGGTAAATGTTGACCGACCAGCCCTTGCCCTTGCACTGTATGTAACAGCGCCTGGAGTCCCTCATAGGTGACAAGTAGCGTGCTACAAATCTACTGATTGATGTAACAGCGACAGCAGCAAGTGGGCCAGCCCAATGTGAGGGCAGTTTGTGTGGAGATTAGAGACATGGCTGCATGTCTTAATGAATGAATGAACAGTTGGATGGGAAAGGAGTGGGTGGATGAATGAATTCAAGAATGAATGACAATAAAGACAGACATATAGCTGCCCTGAGTCTGCTCTTAATGCCCTGTCCAAAGGCGCGTGCACTGGTTTCATTGTGGCTTCTGCATTACAACATCTTCCTCCCCACAAACCACCACCAGCAGTCCCTGTGAAACACGCAAACATGCATAGCCTGGGTGTATTTATCGCGGGGCGCTGATGAAGCACCTCAAAGAATTAAACACAGAGCATTAAGCTTTGCGCTAAATGGAGAATAGAAAGAGATAACCCTGTAGTGGCCGAATGACACAATATGAAACCAGGAAGCCTTGCATCAATCCTGGCTCCCACTTGACCACATTGTGTGAGCCTAGGCAATTCATTTCTCCTTTTCCTTCATCATCACATGAGAGCACCTTTTAATACATCAGCTCAGGGTGTGTCCTGCATAAAACCATAAGACTGTGATGTAACTCCATCTATAGTAACACCCTGGGCCACATAAAAGGGGCAAACAACGGACCTCCCTCTTGGTTCACTAACAGCATCGCCGTCAGGGCAGTGGTACAGGGGCCTGAATGTTTGAAAGCTCATGACTAGAATCACCTCTAACAATTGACACACAATGTACTAGTGTAACAGACTAAACTAAAAAACATTTAAATGGCTGCATTATAAATAAATACACTGTTTTGAATTTTGAATGCCTTAATCATATATGTAATGGATTCTTTGAGGCAAGCAACAGCCAACCCCTCCCCTCTCTTGCCCTCTAACCCCTGACTGAAGGTGATGCTGCCGAAGACCCTGCATGACACAAGAACAAAGGCAAAAAACTCACCTCGAGCAAGATCGCCCCTCATCTTACTGAGATGTTTCTGGCCAGTAACGCAGCGGGACTACTACCCTCCGACCAGAGACTGGCAACTATCGTGGTCATCCACAAGGTGGGAAAGCCGAACAACAGGTGCTCCTCCTACCGGCCAATATCATTGCTAAATGGTGAAGCCAAAGTCTTGGCGAAGGTCCTCGCCTCTCGCTTGCTGAGGGTCATCGCACGCTTAGTTCACCCGGATCAGTCGGGATTTAGGCCTGCTAGGAATACCTCCCTTAATCTGCGCAGACTCCATGGGGTGTTAGACCGAGCCGCGACAATTAGGGAAGATGCATTGGTGGTGTCCCTCGATGCGGCCGCTGCATTTTACACCATTGAGTGGCCCTACATGTTCGCAGTGCTCCAGAAATTAGGTCTAGGCCAGGAATATATTGGGTGGGTTCGGCTTCTCTATCAGCAACCGTTGGCCCAAATAGTAGTTAACAACAGGAAATCTTGCACCTTCACACTTAGCAGAGGCACCAGGCAGGGCTGTCCCCTGTCCCCGCTCCTTTTCACCCTGACCCTTGAGCCACTGTCGATGTGGGTCCGCAGGGACCCCCTCATCAGGGGCCTCAGATGGACCGCCGGCTGGGAGGACCGCATTTTGCTATATGCAGATAATATCTTACTCTACCTGGCATCTCCGGCGGCCTCCCTCAACAGGGTACTGAATATATTCCTGGTGTTTGGCAGATTCGCTGGCTACAAAATAATTTGGACCAAGTCTGTGCTCTATGTCCTACATGGGGCGATGCCCTCGCTTCCCCGGGGATTCCAGATAATGGACGCTATAGACAGCTTTAAATACCTGGGGATCTGGGTCTCTAAGGACCTGTCCCGGTTTTACGAGCGTAATCTTCAGCCGCCCCTACTGCGTCTCAAGAGCGACGTCCGGCACTGGAAATCGCTCCCTTTGTCCCTCCTGGGGCGTGCAGCCCTCTTCAAGATGATGTCCCTCCCTAGATTCTTGTACGCTTTACAGAACACTCCACATCACGTCGACTCCGCATACTTTAAGGAACTTGACAGCACTCTACAGGACCTGCTTTGGGAGGGAAAACCACCCCGGATTGCCACTCATAAGCTCACACTGGGGTTGTTTGATGGGGGAATCGGCCTACCAGACATAAAAAAATATTACTGGACGTCCCACCTCGCAGCAATTAACCAGTGCACATACAGACCACAGGGTGACCCTGCTTTCCAGATTGACAGGTGGCTCCTACAGGGAGGGAGCTTTGAAGGGGCAATATACTCGCGTTCGGTCAGGCCAGCCTTGACTGGACCCACTGGACATGCGGTACAGGTGTGGAAGGTGACCAAGAAAAGTCTGGGAAGGGAGGATAGGATCACGCTAGCCACACCACTCTGGCACAGCGAGCGGCTGGGCAAGTTGATCCACTCGAAGGGCTTTGATCGTTGGGACCTTATAGGTATATCGCGAGTGGGAGACTTGTGGAAGGCGGGCGACATGATTCCCTTTACCCAGCTGCAGACAGAATATGAACTGGTGAGAACTGAATACTTTAGATACTTGCAAATTAGGCACGCTTTGCTTGCTGTACTGCCCAGAGGAGAGTTAATTCCTGATTCCTCCCCTCTCGAGGATAGAGTCTTAGATGGAGACCTGCCGGAGAAGGCCATATCACTTATCTACAAAAAATTAATTAACAATACTGCAGATCCGTTAGTCCGGCTGCGGGTAAAGTGGGATCATGACGTAGCGGGGCTTGACGACGAAGAGTGGCTCGCGGCGACGGCCTCTCCTCGAGAGGTGGCCATTTCCGCTAGGCTTCGATTAATACAGTTAAAGATCCTGCATAGATCCTACTTGTCTGGTCCGCTACTGGCTCGGATGGGCTATTGTATAGAGGGTGGCTGCCCTAGGCACTGTGGGCAAGATGGCACTTTTATCCATACTCTCTGGGAGTGTACGTCTATCCAACGATACTGGGCGGCAGTGGTGGGTCGCATGGAAGATGTGTTGGGGCAGAAGATTGACTGTAATATTAAGCTGGCCATCCTGAATGCCTGGGGCCCGACAGACCTGAATTCTAAGGAGCATATCTGGGTAACTCTAGGATTGATGGTGGCTAAGCGGAACATTGTGCGTTTGTGGAAGGCAAGGGACCCGCCACGCCTAGTTGATTGGGGCAAAGACATGGACTGGTGCATGGTCACAGAAAAGACCATATATGAAGCTAGGGGGTGCCCTACCAAGTGGACGCAGATCTGGGAGAAATTGAATATTTATAGGGGAGGAATATGCGTGCCCCCGCCGACAAGAGACGATGCTGTCACATGGGGTCTGACCACGATGGAACTGTGATTACTCTATACTGATCCGTAATTAACGTGTTTGCCGTTTCCCCTGTACCATAAGTATGTTGCTATTATTTATGTATGTTACCTTTCTTGATTGTCATACCCTGATTTCAATAAAAAGAGTTATAAAAAAAAAAGAACAAAGGCAAAAACAGTGGGGCTTATTTACAAAGGTTTGCCGTAGGGCAGCGCCGCAAGCCTTCATGCTGTACTGTCCTACGGCAAAAGAAAAGGAGAGGAATGCACCGTATCCAAAGGATACGGTGCATTCCTGCCCTTTTTTCCTGCGCTGGTCACAGTGGGCTGCCATGCTCCAATGCAGGCTCCCGTGCACCATGGTGCAAGGGTGCCTGCGTTACAGGGATGATTGTTTTTGTGCAGAAAGGGACACCTTCCTGCACAAAAAGAATCACGAGAGGCGATTTCCTCCTTCTATGTGTGCGGCAGAATGCAGTACACAGAAAAGGAAAGAAAGAGGCGAAATAAAGATATTTCTCCTCGTTGCGCCTCTCCTACATCACCCCTGGGGGGCGTAGGCTTTTGACGCATTCCTAGGTTTACAAAATCTTGTAAATCTGGGAATGTGTGAAATGCCGCGGGTGTTACGTGGGAACA
The DNA here is from genome assembly GCA_963921515.1 of Calotriton arnoldi. Classification (NCBI taxonomy): domain Eukaryota; kingdom Metazoa; phylum Chordata; class Amphibia; order Caudata; family Salamandridae; genus Calotriton; species Calotriton arnoldi. The sequence goes on from CAWUFW010016474.1 coordinate 192,181, forward strand.
GCCATTGTAACACCCATTGCGCGCTTCACTAACACAGGGTGAGGCAACACAGTGACTTGAGCTGTGTGTCCTCAGTCCATATCTACAAGGCCATGAAAAGCCATGCAGGGTAGCTTTATGCGATCTTGTAGATAAGGTCCTGCAGTTTGTGCTGCTGGACCGTCCCTAAAAGTGGCGTTCTAGCAGCGCACATGGGCTCGTAAATGAGGCACAGTGTATGCATTGTTTGTTTGGAAAGCGCCAAAGCATTGCAGGCAGTAAAAGCTGCCAGGCCAATCTGTCAACAACAAAACCAGCCCTCACGAGTAGTAAAACCCTCCCCCACCCTGCAAGCTGACCGGTAAAATGCCCAGTGCCAGTACGGACAGTCCAGGCCTGCTGCCTACGCTCAAACATACCTGTCAACTCACCCACAATGGGCAGGTGTCACCCAGTTTTCACTTTTACTCGCCAGTCTAATTAATAAAATGTCCCCATAAACTTGAATGGAGTCACCTGCCTTTCAAACCTTTATTCTCCCCCTACAAAGTGCCAACTCCCCATTGTGCTTCATAGGACCCCCCCTCTTAAACGACTGCACCCCTAATCCTGTCTGTACTGAGTCTGCAGTCCTTCTGAGCCCCATCACCTGAGTAACATTTGGTTTAAACCTTGCACCCAGTAATGAAACCCCAATAATCAGTTCTGTTTTCTCATCATATCAAGGTCGTGCTATGTAAAGGCGGCTTCGGCAGTGCTTGGCTGCTCCAGGGCAGTAGTTACCCGAGAGTGGGGTGACACATGTTACTTTGACCATCGCTAAAAGGGTCACTAAGCAGTCACCATGTAGCTGACGTCACAGCTCTTTACCCGACTTTAATGACCATTTTTTAAGGGTTACATGGGGTGTGGCGACAGCAAGATTTGGTGACTGCAGTAGATATCTGAAGATAGCAATATTTGTGGCATGCACACAATCCATAGTTTAAGTCTGTTTCATTCACCTCAACACCTAAACGGAGGGGCTCTTGTGTGTAATGTAATCATTCATTCCATCACAAGGAAGGACCCTGACATTCCATGGCACACATTTGAGCTAATAATGTGTGACCCTTTGTATTTTACTGTTGTTTTTAAATGTGACCGATTCTAAAGAAGTGACAGTCGCCAAGTGGTACAAGCACAGCTGGTTCTCAACCTCTGGAACACTAGGGAGTGAGGGACTTACTTTTAAAAACTGTTTACTAGAAGTGGGTGAAATTTACCTGGGGTTGGGGGGGCTCAGAAATCACCAGTGAAAGCATGTAAATGTTTTTAGCAGAGATGGGTGACCTGTGCGGGCTGCTCAAGCGCTGAGAGATCCCTTAAAGGATGATTTGTGCTCTTTCTCTCTCTCCCTCTCTCTCCCTCCCTCCCTCCCTCTCTCTCTCTTTCTCTCTCCCTCCCTCTCTCTCCCCCCTCTCTCTCCCTCCCTCTCTCTCCCTCTCCCCCTCTCTCTCTCTCTCTCTCTCTCCCTCCCTCCCTCTCTCTCTCCCCCCTCTCTCTCTCTTTTCTCTCTCTCGCTCTCCCTCTCTCTCTCTCTCTCTCTCCCTTCTTCTCTCTCCCTCTCCCTCTCCCTCTCTCTCACTCTCTCCCTCTCCCCTCTCTCTCCCTCCCTCTCTCTCCCTCTCTCTCTCTATTTTCTCTCTCTCACTCTCCCTCCCTCTCTCTCTCTCCTCCTCCCTCTCTCTCTACCACTCTCTCTCTTTTCTTTCTCTCTCTCCTGTCCCTCCCTCCCTCCCTCTCTCTCTCTCTCTCTCTCTCTCTCTCCTCCCTATGTCTCGCTCTCTCTTTCTATCTCTCTCTCTTTCTCTCTCTCTCTCCTTCTCCCTCCATATATATCTCTATCTCCATCTCTCTCTCTCTCTCTCTCTCTGTCCCCTCTGTCTCTTTCTCTCTGTCTTCTCTCTCTCTCTCTATCCCTCCCTCTCTCCCTCAATTTGTCTCTTCCTCCATCTCTCCCCCTCTCTATCTCTCTGTCCCCTCTCTTTCTCTCTCTGTCCTCTCTCTCTCCCTCCCTCTTTCTCTCCCTCCCTCTCTCTCTCTCCCCCTCTCTCTCCCTCCATCTCTCTCTCGCTCTCTCTCCCTCCCTCTCTCTCTCCCCCCTCTCTCTGTTTTCTCTTTCTCGCTCGCTCACCCTCTCTCTCTCCCTCCCTCTCTCTCCCTACCTCCCTCTCTTTCTCTCTCTCTCTCTCCCTCGCTCTGTTGCTCTCATTCTATGTCTCTCTCCCTCTCAATCCCCCCTCTCTCTCTTCTCGCTCTCTCTCTGCTTCTCTTTCTCTCTCCCTCACTCACTCTCTCTCCCTCCCTCTCCCGCCTTCTCTCTCCCTCCATATCTCTCTCTCTCTCCGTTTCTCTCTCTCCCTCCCCCTTTCTCTCTCCCTCTCTCCCTCCCTCTCTCTATCCCTCCCTCTGTCTCCCTCCCTCCCTCCCTCTCTCTCTCCCTCTCCCCTCTCTTTCTCTCTCCTCCATCTTTCTCTCTCTATATCTCCCTCTCTCTCTCTTCTCTTCTTTTCTCTCTCCCTCTCTCTCTCTCTCTCTCTCTTTTCTCTCTCTCTCTCTCTTTCTCTCTCTGTCTTTATCTCTCCCTCCCTTCCTCTCTCCCTGCCCTCTCTCTCTCTCTCTGTCTCTGCTTCCCTCTTTTTCTCCCTCCCTCCTCCTCACTCCCTCCTCCTCACTCTCTCTCTCTCTCCCTCCCTCTCTCTCCCTTCATATATCTCTCTCTCTCTCTCTCTCTCTCCCTCCCCCTTTCTCTCTTCTTCTCTCTCTCTCCCTCACTCTATCCCTCTCTCTCTCTATCCC